>JAVJIF010002062.1:0-463000 GCA_038442645.1 Agave tequilana | reverse complement strand
TGAAAGTGACACTGATATAAGTAAGTCTTTTCTTTCGTTGTTATTTGAATCAAATTAAGGTTTCTTTTCTTCTTTACTCTTGTTTTTGTTTACTTTCCTCTGATGTGTTTGTAGTCAGTGAATCTGATAGCCTCGAGACTGCTTTGCCATTGGTAAGTGTCCTTGATGGCCTATGGTGAGGAACACCTTCTTTTGCTAGTTTAGCTTGCTCTTTTATTCGTAGTGTAGATCTGAAACGGGGAAGATTCTACATGCCATGCTTGATCGCCTTCAGAGACTAGGTAAGTCATAGCAACGGATCCAAGGTATATAAGCACGAAAGAGGTAAGTAGAATTTAGTTTTCTTTTAATTCTTAGATTAAAATTCTACTTCAAAACCATATTCTCCTCTTTATTTAGTTTTTTTCCTTTGTAAATAAACAATAATAACATCATCATCTTTTTTTTATCATCTTGTTCACATCTTCTAACTTAACCTTTTTGTTTTCTTTTTTAAAACTGAGAAGAAATTTTTAACATATTTTTGTAAACTCAAAAAGAAATGAACTTACTTAAAAGATTCCATCGCTAGTCTCTCCTTGTGGATCACGACCCTCATACCACTTACTATCGTGGTAGTTGATTAGTCACATATATTGCATTTACATTGTCACCTTACCATACTTTTTAGCTAATAAATCCTATTCATAAATCTCCTTTTTCTTTGTTAAATGTAGGCCCAAGTGCTAAAAGAAAGAAAAAGAAACAAGCCCAAAAGCCCACCAATTCTGATTTATTCAGAATAATTCGAAATGAAGAAATCAGGGCAAAATCTTGGCATATCAAGAGGTTGAGAAGAATCCTCCCTGAATCAAGCGGTTGAAGCCACACAATCAAAAGGCTGTTTCGTCAACTTTTGGAGCAGAAACAAGAAAATCAGAAGCAGATATAGGCAAAGCACCAAACCAGAGAGACCCACCAATGGGTGTGGCCACATGGCCACACCTAGCCGCGTTTCTGTGGCCAAGTAGACTCTGTTGGGGGAGCGTTTGCTCCCCCAATCTTCCCGGGATCCTCTCCTTTAGGTTTTTACCTATAAATATTGGTTTCAGCAAAGAAAATGGAGCGAAGATTAGGATTAGAATTTGTTTTATTTTCTTAGGATTTAGGCTCTTTGTTAGCTAGCATAAAAGTTGTAATCTTGTTTTTACTTTGTAGTCCAGTATCAAAACTTGTGAGAGAGAGAAATTGAGTGCTTGTACTTAAAGATTGAAGTGACATCAATACAAGAGTCGAGCCGCGTTTTCTTCCACTTGTAGTACGGTATGGTTTGCATTATTTCTATGCTTTCTTCTTCGTTTTTCATGGCAACTAAAACGGTTTTCTGGGCTCGCTATTGTAACTCTCTCTTGTTCTTCTTCTCTTCTGTTTTTAAAAGAAAAAGACCCAATGAATCATTTGTATGCCTTACTTAAAGCCTTTCTTTCTGAAAGTGTTCCTGAAGGCACATGAGGATGGGTTTGGTTGTTAAACTCTCACTTCTTTCATGAACATCTCTTGAATTGTTTTTACTTCATTCTTGCTTCTTCGCACTTGATGATTTAATATTCAAATTCTAACGATTTCTCGAAGAAAAGACTAAACTCTTCCAACCATCTTATGTGCTTTACTTCAAACTTTCTAAAAATGAACTTTAAGTTTTGCCTATGATCACTTTGAGGCACTTAATATTTTTTAGAAGAATGAACTATTTGAAGGTTCACCTAGAGGGGGGGTGAATAGGTGATGGCTAATCTAATGGTCACTTAATGCCAAATTATGATGCAAATAATGCGGAAGCTAAAAACAATTATGACCTAATTAAAACTTTTACACTAAACACATGTATAACACAAGAGTGTTGCCGAATTCCCCGTGAAGGGCTCTGGACAAACTCCTCTAGATTCCCCTTGAATGGGTTGAGGTGCCGCGTTGGCTCTCTGGTTGAATACAAGTGTTAGCAACAATCCCAAGCAAGTATATCAATATGAGCACAAATGAATATCTAGCATATAAAGATGAGCACAATAAAAGTATGCAAGATATAAAAGAGACAAAGAGAGAGAGAGAGAGAGAGAGAGCAATCGCAAACACAAAGGGTTTGTTTCGAGGTTCGAGCACACTTGCTCTACATCCCCGCCTTCGACACACGAAGGATTTCCACTATGCAAGATCCCAATGGATCTCTCCTCAGTGCCGCAATACCTACAAGCCCTCAGACTCCCTAGTCCCGTACACACGCAAGCTCACTAGCTCGCCGAGGCCGCACCTCGAAACAACCGAGTCCGCACCCGAACTCAAAACAACGCGGACACACACGTCCGCCTCCTCAAAGAAACAAAGATGAACTTTGGTGATCACAACTTTTGATCACCTAAAATCCTCTCACAATAACACTCCCTATAGGTAGATATAGCAATGGAAAGCTCAGTGTTTGTGTGAGAAAAAACTAAGAAAGAGATGGTGGAGGAAAACTCAAAGAATCTCTTTTAACACACTCTAATAAAATCTTCCCTTTTTTGATTGGAAGTATTTGCACTCAAATATGTGAAGAAAACTCTTTTAAAAGAATGGGAAAAACTGGCTCAAAGCTCTCCTAAAATCTTGGCTCAAAACAATGACCAAACCCCCAATTTATAGGCCAGAAAAATATAGCCGTTGGGGTCTGTCAGAGCTGCCGGTCGACCCGTGCGGTCGACCGCCAACGGTCAGAAATTCGACCGTTGGAGCCACGGTCGACCGCCGGGTCGACCGACCCACTGGAGCTGAGAGTCGAACTCTCTGTCGGTCGACCCGTACGGTCGGCCGAACTTTCCAGAGAGCTCTGCTCTCTGGAGCGGTCGACCGGCACGGTCGGCCGTCCTCCAGTGCACAAAGGCGTGCACATCTGTGCATGTCGGTCGACCGGTCCGGTCGGCCGACTCCAGGATTAGTCGACTATATAGGGAGCAAGTTGACTTATCCGAAGCCTGAAACCGTTTTCTGGAATTTAAAAGTTAGTCTTTTTGGCTCAAATAAAATCCCATAAAATACATAAAAATCTACAAAATAGTTTAACCAATATACTTTGATAAACAAATATGCTTGCACAAAATCAAGGCATGTTATAAAAGATTGGACTATTTTTGTAACTTGAAAATATTAGCTCATGATAAAAACTATTTTTCCAAAACAATATTTTCCAAAACATATTTTTTCAAATCTTCATCAAATACAAAAACAAGATAAACTTTTAAGGCATAGTGTGTATGGATATGATCCACTACACAATCATAGTGAAATATCTATGTTTTTGTCATAAAGCTCTAAACTTGGTTTTGGTTAAAAGATAAGTATATGAGAAACACCAAAAACCAAAATAGTATTTTCTAAACTAGAAAATCTTTTGTAAAACAAAACTATCAAGAGTGTGTGTGCATGGTATACTTGAGCAATCCACCAACTACTCTATCCTTTACATTTTACTCTAAAACAAAAACAAAATCTTATATCTAGACACAAGTCTTGATCTTCTTGAAGTCTTCCCTTGAAGTCTTCTCATCATCTTGACTTGGTCCAAGCTTGATCCAAAAGCTCCTTGGATCACACCGTGCTAGCTCCAAATCTTGACATTTTATCTTTTGTTGAGCTATGCACCTACTAAGATCTTGATAATGAATCTGTCACTAATTAAACACAAGATCATTAGTAAACATAACTTCATGAGTTGATCATCATCAAACTAGGGTGATAGGCCTTTGGGCCAACAATCTCCCCCTTTTTGATGATGACAAAACTCATGGAGTTATATATGCATGGATTAAAGTAAAGCTTCAAAGAAGCTCCCCCTTAACTCATGCATAGACATAAATAATAATATATGACAATGAAGCTCATAAACATGTATGCAAGTATGGAGATAAAACATGCAACAAGCATAAATCAAAATCTTTTTCTCCTATTTGCAATACAAAAATATATATGCTTAAATAACAAGGAAGACAAATACTTCTCCCCCTTAAGCAATGAAAACATGCATATAAACTCAAATACTTCTCCCCCTTTTTGTCAATCATCAACAAAGGGGTCAAAGTAAAATCAAATCAAACAAATTTTTCTCCCCCTTTTTGTCAAAAACAAAGAGATCAAGAAGGGTTAGTACAAATCAATCAATAAAGGTTTATATGCGATATACATTCATGAAGAGGAAGACGCTAAGTTAGCTTTCCTACACATATGCATTACATGAAGAAGGGATGACAAGCCCTAACTCACATAACACATATTATGTAATGCATAAGAGGAGATGTGAAGCTCCCCCTACACACGTATTTCATATAAAGAAGAGTTGTCAAGCTCCTCAATTTATAATATACTCAACATGAATCTATATGTAGAAGAGATGTTAAGCTCTCCTTGCATATAGGAAATACATATCAAAATTTTTTTTTTAATTTTTCTTAAACAAAATTTTTAAAGGTATCAGAGCTCTTGTAAAGCAAACAATTTTTAAGATACCAAATTGAAATAATCATTATTATAAAACATATTGATACCAATTGAAATTTAACAAATATGAAGTTGAAGCATATTGATATCAATGGTAAACATAATGATCCAAATTTTTATTTTTCATCATAAACTTTGTGCTTTTAAAATGTGTACAATTGTAAGTTAAGCACATGAAAATCATATATATATATGAAATGAGTATATACCAATTGAATTTGATACATACATATATAAGAAAACACAATATGAGTATATACAAAAATTATCAATTTAGATACCAATTGAAAGGAGTCCAATGATACCAATTGACATAACAAATAGATCAAGTGTATATCTTATAACCTACCACCCTTCATATGCACAAGTAAAAGATTTTCAATGAAGCATACAAGACATAATCGCCCAACCATCCTCCCATAAATGGTAGGGGTTTTCAAAAATAGATTTGAAAAATAAGCTTTGTTTGAAAAACTCTACCAAATGAAGAACAATTAACTAGTTAAAATAATTTTTGAAAAACTAGTTAAAGATCCTTCAAAAACATGAAATCAAAGCATATGTATTTCATGAATCATACTAAATACATCAAAGTTTAATCACTCATAGTCCATAAAGCTCAAAATTATCTTGAAAAGTAAAAGATGAGTGTTCAAAGGTTATGTAAATAGCATTTTCATGAAAATAGACATTGAAGCTCAATCAAACATGAATCTCATTTTTAGCAAAACATGAAAAATTATTTTTCATTAAAACACTAATCTTCATGGTATATGTATGATTAATCCAATCCTAACAATACACATACATATCCCAAAAATAAAAGAGTCTATTAATGATGTTTGCATGAAGGCAAGAGACTCACGGGTATACATGTATATTTATTAGATTTAAATTAAAAATACATATACATGAAGTAAAGTCATAAAATAGGCATAACAAGTATAAATGAAAGAATCATCAAAACTAAACTATGCATATGCAAATAGTGGGTACAAATGAGCATGAAGTTCAATCATATATGAATCAATTGTAATTCACTATTTGTATATGTATACATGCAAGTTTTGATAAAATCTACATTTAAACATGTAAATACCACATGAAGCACACAAAAATATGAACATGCTATATGATATATGAAATTAAAAGCATGTGCATAAAAGTAGGAGTTTAGAGAGTGTTACCAACTCCAAAGCTTCAAATATGGTGGTTGTCCCACCAAAACTCCTTGATAGTGATGCGTCTAAGATGTGCCCATAAAGTCCATTGCATCCACTACCAAAGCACCAATTCTCTCACGTTTTGTGAGAGCCCTCACCTACATCAAAAGCAAATGGTGGGGGTTTTGGTACCCATATTTTCTTGGGTCCACGGGGGTTAGTCTTATGTTGAGAAACCCAAAAATTTTTATTCTTAGCAAATTTAAAATGATCTAATCTATCATAACAATATTTTGCTAAATGGCCTTTGCGGCCACAATGTGTACATATGTACACTTAGTATGCTTATGTGTAGGAGTGTGATCATGTTGTGCAACATAAGCAAATGCATGGTTATGATGTGCATGAATGTGTGGAGTTTGTTTCTTTGAAAACATTGACTCCAACCTAGAATGATTAAAAGCACAAGAGTTCAAAAATGAACTCAAACCATCCATTTTATTTTTCAAATCTTTAATCTCATTAGTGGTGGCATGAAAAGCATGATGAGATAAAGAATCATTTTTCTTCTTCTTTTGTGAAACAAAATCCTTTTCTTTTTCACAAATTTTTCTTTTCAAAGACTTGTTTTCTTGAAAAACAACTTCTTTTTGTTTTTCCACCAAATCAACTTTATTTTTTAAATAGTGTTTCCTTCACATAAATCATTCAATTTTGCAAGTAAGGAAACATTCTCATTTTTCAAATCTTTATTTTCTTTTTCTAAGCATGCCATTTTATTTTCTAATGAATCTTTTCATTAAGCATGGCATCAAAATTCTTTTTCAATTTTGTTATCTTTTTCTAAACATGCAATGTTAGATCTAAATGTATCATGTTCTACATGCATGTAAGCAATGTTCTTTTTCAAATTTTTATTTTTCCTTTTAAGCATGTCATATTTTTCAAGCACAAGATGACAAAAGGTAGTAAGCTCATCATATGACATGTCTTCATCATCGGATTCGGAGTTTACCTCAAGGGGGTTATCCCCTTGGACCATGAAGCATGCGTTGGAGGTGTTGCTTCCAACGTCCGAATCACTCCCGGCATAGTATAGATCCTTTTCGCCAAGAGAGGTGATGATGTTCCAAGCTACAAAGCCGATTCAACATTAGAAACCCTAGATAAATAATCATCATTTAGGGTTGACTTGATAGCATGAATGGCTTTAGCATTAGCCTCAAAATTCTTACCATTTGAACAATATGAATCATTAGATATGGCAAGATAAACATGAATGCCTAGGCCTTGAGGTACAATGACATCTTAACCTTCCAAATTTGGATGTTAAGAATGTCAAAGGTGGGTGGTGACATGAACTCCATGGTGTGCGTACAAAAATATTGTGATTAGCCTAAAAATGAGGATCTTTTACTCTAGGTTGTTAGACCAAATCAGAGTACCAAGCTCTGATACCAATTGAAGGTTCATCTAGAGGGGGGTGAATAGGTGATGGCTAATCTAATGGTCACTTAATGCCAAATTATGATGCAAATAATGCGGAAGCTAAAACAATTATGACCTAATTAAAACTTTTACACTAAACACTATGTATAATACAAGAGTGTTGCCGAATTCCCCGTGAAGGGCTCTGGACAAACTCCTCTAGATTCCCCTTGAATGGGTTGAGGTGCCGCGTTGGCTCTCTTAGTTGAATACAAGTGTTAGCAACAATCCCAAGCAAGTATATCAATATGAGCACAAATGAATATCTAGCATATAAAGATGAGCACAAGAAAAATATGCAAGATATAAAAGAGACAAAGAGAGAGAGAGAGAGAGAGCAATCGCAAACACAAAGGGTTTGTTTCGAGGTTCGAGCACACTTGCTCTACATCCCCGCCTTCGACAAACGAAGGATTTCCACTATGCAAGATCCCAATGGATCTCTCCTCGGTGCCACAACACCTACAAGCCCTCGGACTCCCTAGTCCCGTACACACGCAAGCTCACTAGGTCGCCGAGGCCACACCTCGAAACAACCGAATCCGCACCCGAACTCAAACAACGCGGACACACACGTCCGCCTCCTCAAAGAAACAAAGATGAACTTTGGTGATCACAACTCTTGATCACCTAAAATCCTCTCACAATAACACTCCCTATAGGTAGATATAGCAATGGAAAGCTCAAGTGTTTGTGTGAGAAAAATTAGGAAAGAGATGGTGGAGGAAAACTCAAAGAATCTCTTTTAACACACTCTAAATAAAATCTTCCCTTTTTGATTGGAAGTATTTGCACTCAAATATGTGGAGAAAACTCTTTTAAAAGAATGGGAAAAACTGGCTCAAAGCTCTCCTAAAATCTTGGCTCAAAACAATGACCAAACCCCCAAATTTATAGGCCAGAAAAATATAGCCGTTGGGGTCTGTCAGAGCTGCCGGTCGACCCGTGCGGTCGACCGCCAACGGTCAGAAATCTGACCGTTGGAGCCACGGTCGACCGCCGGGTCGACCGATCCACTGGAGCTGAGAGTCGAACTCTCTGTCGGTCGACCCGTACGGTCGGCCGAACTTTCCAGAGAGCTCTGCTCTCTGAAGCGGTCGACCGGCACGGTCGGCCGTCCTCCAGTGCACAAAGGCGTGCACATCTATGCACGTCGGTCGACCGGTCCGGTTGGCCGACTCCAGGATTAGTCGACTATATAGGGAGCAAGTCGACTTATCCGAAGCCTGAAACAGTTTTCGGGAATTAAAAAGTTAGTCTTTTTGGCTCAAATAAAATCCCATAAAATACATAAAAATCTACAAAAATAGTTTAAACCAATATACTTTGATAAACAAACATGCTTGCACAAAATCAAGGCATGTTATAAAAGATTGGACTATTTTTGTAACTTGGAAATATTTAGCTCATGATAAAAACTGTTTTTCCAAAACAATATTTTCCAAAACATATTTTTCCAAATCTTCATCAAATACAAAAACAAGATATACTTTTAAGGCATAGTGTGTATGGATATGATCCACTACACAATCATAATGAAATATCTATGTTTTTGTCATAAAGCTCTAAACTTGTTTTGGTTAAAAGATAAGTATATGAGAAACACCAAAAACCAAAATAGTATTTTCTAAACTAGAAAATCTTTTGTAAAACAAAACTATCAAGAGTGTGTGTGCATGGCATACTTGAGCAATCCACCAACTACTCTATCCTTTACATTTTACTCTAAAACAAAAATAAAATCTTATACCTAGACACAAGTCTTGATCTTCTTGAAGTCTTCCCTTGAAGTCTTCTCATCATCTTGACTTGGTCCAAGCTTGATCCAAAAGCTCCTTGGATCACACCGTGCTAGCTCCAAATCTTGACATTTTATCCTTTGTTGAGCTATGCACCTACTAAGATCTTGATAATGAATCTGTCAC
Source organism: Agave tequilana (assembly GCA_038442645.1). Classification (NCBI taxonomy): domain Eukaryota; kingdom Viridiplantae; phylum Streptophyta; class Magnoliopsida; order Asparagales; family Asparagaceae; genus Agave; species Agave tequilana. The sequence continues at coordinate 453,918 of JAVJIF010002062.1, read as the reverse complement.
TAATTAAACACAAGATCATTAGTAAACATAACTTCATGAGTTGATCATCATCAAAACTAGGGTGATAGGCCTTTGGGCCAAGAAGATTGGTGGTTACTTAATTAAGAAAGGTCTTTGACGGATAACCTCCCACCAATCTTGCCTTGACCTGGCTGATTAGCTTGTAGTCAAAGTCTACATTCTACCTCCTGTGGACAATCGACCAGTTCGGAGTTGTCTAGGTCAAGGTTACCTTAGACTAGGCTTTGTTGATTACTATTGTTGACTGTTGGTTAAACTTGTTTGTGATTGTGATTGTGTTTGTGTATGCAAGTGTGGTTGAGAGACCCTAATTCATCTAGGTTGACTAGAAACACATCACCACCCAAGTTTGAACCAAGACCAGATCCGGTAATGGCTTAATCAACATCACTGCAGGATATGTTCTACCCCATTAGAACCTCACTTCCATCTTGCATTCTACTTCCATCGGTTGGTGAATACAATTTTGAGCTCAAGCCTCAATTCATCAACACACTCCCCAAGTTTCATGGCCTAGAGTCCGAAGATGTCTACTTCTTCATAAGAGAATTTGAGGAAGTATGTCTAATGATGAAAATCTCACACCTTGTAGACGATGCTATTAGGTTGAGATTTGTCCCTTTCTCACTTAAGGACCTAGCAAAGAAGTGACTCTACAGCTTAGCAGCCAGTTCTATCACATCCTGGGATGGTTTCATCAAGGTTTTCTTGAAGAAATTCTATCCAATCCATAAAATCGCTCTCATTAGGAAGACGATCATGCAATTCAAGTAAGAACCTAGTGAACCATTCTGGAGGTACTTTGAACGCTTTAAAGACCTCCTTGTCTAATGTCCACATCATGGAATAGAGAAATGGCGACAATACCAAATTCTTTATGACGGTTTAGACTATTCCACCAAACCCTCTTAGAAAGTATGTGCCAAGGGGGTTTCTTGCAGAAAGATGAAAATGAAGGATGGGATTTGTATGAAAATCTAGCTGAGAAGACCATCCAATGGAAATCTGCTAGTGAGACCTCTAGGAATCCTAACTCCATCTCTTCAAAAGGAGGTCTCCATTCTATTGAATCATCCATCGTAATGAGGCTAAGTTAGCTAACCTGGCTAGAAGACTGGAAGCTCTAGAAATGAAAGAACCAAGTCCAGTCAATCAAGTCAGCCCGAACCAATTTCCAACCCTGGGCTGCACTTACTGTCAAGCCATGAATCATGTGTTCGAGGAGTGCCCTGTGTTTCAGGCTCAGCAACCCTACCATGAACCGATGAATGCGGCCTTTTCAAGGCCGAACAATAGCCCTTACGCACCAACGTACAATCCGGGCTGGAGAAATCACCCTAATTTCTCATGGAGCCAAAACAACAATGACCATTCACGATCAAATCATGTTAGCCACTTCCATCATGGTAATAATTCTTCAAATCATCAACCCAATTTCTCCAATTTCAATAATAATTCTCCCAACCATCCACCAAACTTTCCAAACTATCAACAGAACTTTCCCAACTAAGCTCCACAATCCTCCTTCCAGAATCCTCAATTAGAAAGGAGAATGACTGACTTTGAAAGAAACATGAAAAGATATATGAAAAACTAAGATTCTCTCATGCAAACTATCTAGAGGTTAGAGGTTCAAATGAGTCAACTAGCCACTCTACAGAATGAGAGACAAAATGGTACCCTGCCAAGTCAGCCAGCCACCAATCCGAGGAATTCTCAACAAGCTCATTTGGCTGAGGATCATTCATTTAATCAATGTAATGCTGTTCATACATTGAGGTCAGGAAAGAGAGTTGATAACCAAGTGTCAACACCAACCAATCCCATTCAGCACAACCACAATCAAGCTTCCACCTCATCTAATCCAAATTCTTTCAATTCTGACGAATCTGAAAAAGATAAGTCAGCCAGCCAGGTGCACCAGCCTATAGTCGCATTTCCCAATAGGCTGAAAAACAACAAGCAAAATCCTCACATGGACAAGATAATTGAGATATTTAACCAAGTGAAGATAAATGTGCCACTTCTTGATGCCATCCACAAGTTCCTTCCTATGCTAAGTTTCTTAAGGACATGTGCACCAAGAAGAGAAAGACTAATGTTCCAAAAAAGGTCTTCTTAGCCACTAACATTAGTGAGCTATTATCGAGTCCGATCCCTGTCAAGTACAAGGATCCAGGTAGTCCCACCATTGCCTGTACAATAGGACAAGCCGAGATTAGTCGTGCACTTCTTGACTTGGGGGCAAGTATTAACTTGCTTCCATTCTCAGTTTATCAACAACTCGGGTTGGGCGATCTTAGTCCAACTCGAGTCACCATCCAACTGGCTGACTGTTCTGTTAAAGTTTCAAAAGGGAGATTAATGATGTCCTGATCCGGGTAGGAGAGTTCATTTACCCTGTCGATTTCATAGTTCTGGAGACACAACCTGTGTCCAACTCTAATCATAGGGCTCAAATTCCTGTTATCCTAGGACGACCATTCCTTACTACTGCCAATGTCATCATCAATTGTAGGAATGGGTCTATGAGGTTAACCTTTGAGGACATGACTAGAGAAGTCAATGTCTTCAATCTAGGAAAACAACCCTGCGATATCGAGGACCAAACATTTGAAGTCAACCTAATTGAGAACTTGACAAGTGAACATGGGGAAGAATTGGATTTAGAAACAGAGTGTGACTTCGGGTTAGAGTCTGATGACTTTAATCTTGATCAGGTTGTAGATTCTGCTGTGAATTGGGCCTCAAACCCTATTTCACTAACAATGGAGCCAATAGATTTGACTAGTCCTTCTAGTGAGCCTTCCTCTTCCTTAGAATTGAAAGCCTTACCTGCGCATCTCAAGTACGCCTATCTAGGCGAACAAGAGACCTTTCCTGTCATCATTGCCTCCCATTTAAATGACGGGGAAGAAGAAGATCTGAAATCTATTCTAAGAAAACATAGGGAAGCCATTGGGTAGACTATGACCGTTATCAAGGGATTAAGTCCGACCATCGTTCAATATCACATTCATCTCAATGAAGATGCCACACCTAAAAGAGACCCGCAACGTTGGTTAAACCCTATAATGCAAGAGGTTGTTCATGCTGAAATCATAAAACTCTTAGACAATGGGATAATTTATCCCATTTCTGATAGCCAATGGGTCAGTCCTGTCCACGCGGTCCCGAAGAAATCCGATTTCACCGTAGTGGAAAACGAGAACAAAGAGTTGGTTCAAACTCGACTTCCCACGAAGATCCGAGTTTGCATCGACTATAGGAAATTGAATGCTGCAACTTGTAAGGACCATTTTCCACTTCCCTTTATTGATCAAATGCTTGAACGTTTGGCGGGTCACGAGTATTACTGTTTCTTGGACGGTTACTCGGGCTATAACCAGATCCCTATCGCTCTTGAGGACCAAGAAAAGACTACGTTTACATGTCCATTTGGGACATTTGCTTATCGTCGATGCCCTTTAGCTTATGCAATGCCCCAGCAACGTTTCAACGTTGCATGTTGAGTCTTTTCTCTGAATGGTAGAACGATTCTTAGAGATCTTTATGGATGATTTCTCCATCTACGGAGATTCATTCACTCAATGTCTCCACCATTTAGAACTCGTCCTCCAACGTTGTGCTGAGAAAAATCTGACACTGAACTGGGAGAAATGCCACTTCATGGTAAAACATGGAATTGTCTTGGGTCATGAAATCTCCAAGAAAGGAATTGAAGTGGATAGAGCCAAAATCGAGGTTATTGCTAAGCTTCCCATGCCCAAATGCGTTAAGAACATTAGATCCTTCTTAGGACACGCTGGTTTCTACCGAAGATTTATCAAGGATTTTAGCAAAATTGATAGACCCTTGACTAATCTGTTAGCTAAGGATGTGTCCTTCACTTTCGATGCTGAATGCATAAACTCTTGGGAGAAGCTTAAGAGAGTGCTTATTTTTGCACCAATCATATCTGCACCGGATTGGTCTTAGCCGTTCGAGATCATGTGCGATGCTTCCGATTTTGCCATAGGCGCTGTCCTCGAACAACGCATTGATAACAAGCAGCATGTGATTTACTACTCTAGTAGGACTCTCAATGATGCTCAACTGAACTACGCTACAACTGAGAAGGAATTCTTGGCAGCAGTGTTTGCCTTAGAGAAGTTTCGTCCCTACCAACTAGGGTCCAAAACCACCATTTTCACCGATCATTCTGCGCTTAGGTACCTCATGATGAAGAAGGAAGTCCCGACTCATTCGTTGGATCCTCCTTCTTCAAGAATTCGATCTTGAGATTCGAGATAAGAAAGGCATAGAAAATGTCGTTGCTGACTACCTCTCACGGATCCCTAATTCTCCATGCAACGAATTACCCATAAATGAGGATTTTCCTAATGAACATCTCTTAGCTATCTCTAGGGAACCTTGGTTTGCTGATATAGTGAATTACTTAGTCACAAACCAAATTCCGTCTCATTGGTCCAAAATGATGTTTACCGGTTCTTATCCCAAGTCCGGTATTTCTTTTGGGAGGAACCGTATCTTTTCAAGTACTGTTCTGACCAAATTATTAGGAGATGTATTCCCGATGAGGAGATTAAGAGTGTTCTATCCTTTTGTCACGAACTTGCATGCGGTGGACACTTTGATCCCCGCAAGACTGCTGAAAAAGTGCTACAAAGTGGGTTTTATTGGCCCACTCTGTTCAAGGATGCTTATGAATTTTGCAAGACGTGCCCTAAATGCCAAATGGTAGGAAGGATTTCAAACCGAAATATGATGCCCCTCAACCCAATTCTAGAAATAGAACTCTTTGATGTTTGGGGCATAGACTTTATGGGTCTATTTCCTAATTCATTTGGGAACCAATACATATTGGTTGCTATGGATTATGTGTCCAAGTGGGTAGAAGCCCTTCCTTGTAAAACTAATGATAACAAAGTTGTCATAAAGTTTTTGAAAGAGAACATTTTTTCACGCTTCGGAACCCCTCGTGCTATCATCAGTGATAATGGCACTCACTTTTGCAATAGATCTTTTGAAGCTCTTATGCGAAAGTATGCCATAACTCACAAGTTGTCCACACCTTATCATCCTCAAACCAGTGGGCAAGTTGAGGTTTCAAATAGACAAGTCAAGCTTATCTTGGAGAAAACTGTGAATCAAAACCGGAAAGATTGGTCCATCAAACTTGTAGATGCCCTATGGGCCTACAGGACCGCTTTCAAGACGATTCTAGGAATGTCTCCTTATAGGTTAGTCTATGGCAAACCTTGTCACTTACCCGTTGAGTTAGAGCACCGAGCCTTATGGGCAATCAAGCAGTTGATTTCGACTTGACTAAGGCCGGTGACCTTTGAAAATTACAAATTTCTGAATTGGAGGAATTGAGAAATGAGGTCTATGAAAATGCTAGGATTATTAAAGATAGAGTCAAGATTTTTCATGACAAGCACATCATAAGAAAAACCTTTGTCCCTGGACAAAAAGTCTTACTCTATAATTCTAAACTTCATCTTTTTCCAGGAAAATTGAAATCAAGATGGACTGGGCCATTCGTTGTAAAAATCGTGTTTCCACACGGTGCAGTTGAGATCAGTGACACCAAGAATGGAAATGACTTTAAGGTAAATGGTCAACGCCTTAAACCTTTCTTGGAATCGGTGCCGGTAAATGAAACGGCAATGGGTCTTTTTGACCCAGTGTATCGGTAACTTTCCTCCTTTCCATTTTCTTTCATGCATTTATACATTTCTTTCATACATTGGGGACAATGCATGAGATAACTGTGGGGGAGGGTTCTAACATGATTGATATAAAAAAAGAAAATATATATATAAAAAATTTTTTTTGAAAGGGGTAGAACAATATTTTGATATATCTTTTGTAAGAAATTAAGTCAATTTTAAGGAATAGGAGAATCATAATTAGGATTTCTTACAGTTGGTCAAAATAAGATAACTTGTTTGATTTTTAGGGTCAGGAAGAAAATTTGTGAAAGTAATTTAGTCTTGATATTTACCTTGATGACATATGCACACTAAATACACTTACACACTTAGGGTTTAAAAGCAGAGACTCTTATGCCTTATAAAAAAAATATATTATTAAAAAGAAGAAAAAAACAAGTCTAATTATTGATTAGCTAGGTGCTTTAGCCTAAGCAAGCCTTAGTATTTATGCAAAAGATAATTAGATAAGTTTGAAAAAAAATGTGTATATAAATCCTCTGAGTAAGCTGGGTATTTATGCCTCATGAAGCATAAGTATTCACGCCTAAAAGGGGTACATCTTATAAATAAAAACCTTGGTTTCATGGCCTTATTTGCTCGAGTGTTTAAGTCCTTAGAGGTGTTTTCTCACCTGGTGCCCTAAAACTGTCCGGTTTGGGTGTCACAGACTGAAGGCTCGTTACACGGGCATATTAGAAAGCCTAATGAAATTGAGGAATAAATTTCACCAAAATAAATAAGGCATAGGAGTTAATGTTAAAGAACCCTTAGTCAACTTCACAGTCACGATGGTGCATACGACTCAGGGTAAATTAATAGACTAGATGAGAAAATAATTTGACTCCTTACTTTGATTAATGACATGTTATTGAATAGGGACTAAGTTTAGGAATGAAAAATTTGATATTCCTATAACTTATAGATTACTTAAACTCTCACAAATATACTTCAAATATTTTCTCCTTTAAAAAAAAATGCTTTTCGAAAATACTATCATTTTTCTCTTTCTTCATGGATTTTGTGGGTGCAATCCACTGAAAACCCTCACGAGACAAAACTCGTCCTCTAGGGGTAACCTAGAGGTTAACGGCTTGTTGCACATGCTCAGTGCAATCGAGTGACCTGCGAAAGTGGTCTAATAATTGATTAGAATTAGTCTGATGTTTTGCTCGAGGGCGAGCAAAAGATAAGTGTGGGGGTGTGATTAATCACATATATTGCATTTACATTGTCACCTTACCATACTTTTTAGCTAATAAATCCTATTAATAAATCTCCTTTTTCTTTGTTAAATGTAGGCCCAAGTGCTAAAAGAAAGAAAAGAGAAACAAGCCCAAAAGCCCACCAAATTCTGATTTAATTCAAAATAAATTCGAAATGAAAAAATCAGGGCAAAATCTTGGCATATCAAGAGGTTGAGAAGAATCCTCCTGAATCAAGCGGTTGAAGCCACACAATCAAAAGGCTGTTTCGTCAACTTTTGGAGCAGAAATAAGAAAATCAGAAGCAGATATAGGCAAAGCACCAAACCAGAGAGAGCCACCAATTGGGTGTGGCCACATGCCACATCAGGGCTGCGGAAACTCGGCCCTAGCCGCATTTTCGCGGCCAAGTAGACTCTGTTAGGGGGAGCGTTTGCTCCCCCAATCTTCCCGGGATCCTCTCCTTTAGGTTTTTGCCTATAAATACTGGTTTCAGCAAAGAAAAATGGAGCGAAGATTAGGATTAGAATTTGTGTTTATTTTCTTAGGATTTAGGCTCTTTGTTAGCTAGCACAAAAGTTATAATCTTGTTTTTACTTTGTAGTCCAGTATCAAACTTGTGAGAGAGAGGAATTGAGTGCTTGTACTTAAAGATTGAAGTGACATCAATACAAGAGTCGCGCCGCGTTTTCTTCCACTTGCAGTACGGTATGGTTTGCATTATTTCTATGCTTCTTCTTCGTTTTTCATGGGCAACTAAAACGGTTTCTGGGCTCGCTATTGTAACTCTCTCTTGTTCTTCTTCTCTTCTGTTTTTAAAAGAAAAAGACCCAATGAATCATTTGTATGCCTTACTTAAAGCCTTTCTTTCTGAAAGTGTTCTTGAAGGCACATGAGGATGGATTTGGATTGTTAAACTCTCACTTCTTTCTTGAACATCTCTTGAATTGTTTTTACTTCATTCTTACTTCTTCGCACTTGATGATTTAATATTCAAATTCTAACGATTTCTCGAAGAAAAGACTAAACTCTTCCAACCATCTTATGTGCTTTACTTCAAACTTTCTAAAAATCTACTTTAAGTTTTGCCTATGATCACTTTGAGGCACTTAATATTTTAATAGAAGAATGAATAATTGAGTAGTGAGATAGTAAGCCCTGATTTTCTTCCTTATTATAATCAACAAAACAATCTTCGAACTTTTCTAAATCACCTTCTCCAAAACCTTTTCTAAAAGTTGCAATTTTCTTTTAATCATCTCTTTCTTTCCATCCTCTTTTTCATAAAAAAACGAACACAATTCTTTGTTTTTAAACGATTCACCGAAAAGCTTCCATCGCATTCCTCCTCGTGGACACGACCCGTTAGCCACAAGCTACACGGTAAACTCTTAAACTCTTTGATTGTTCTTTCTTTTAACAATCAGTAGTACTGAAAACTTGCACATTCTATTTTTAAAGTTCTGAAATTTTATATTTTCTGTACAGGTTTCAACTCAATCAAATTTTAGCGCCATTGTCGAGGAAGGACGATAAGTTTTCATTTCTTTTTTGATTTACTTAAACAATTTAACCTTTTTTCTTTATTTTTGTATGCTGGGCTAGATTCAGGAATCGAAGAGCTACAGTTGACATATTACTACTTATGCCTCTGCCTAAGAAGGCAGAGCATTAGAGCCCACAATTGTGTCGTGCAAACGCGACAAAAGCAACATTTGTGGTGGACTACTAATTGATCTTTTTGCAGGTGCTTTCACACTACAAAATATAGCTTCTACATGTGTTAGATTTCCTTATTAATTTATTTTGCACACTATATTTAATTCAACAGTAAAGTGATTGTTTGTAAATGTTAAAAATAGTTTAGACTTTCATTTAGGCACGTGTCTAATTCATTGATCTTTTACATTACTGTTGAAGAGTGTTGGAGCAAAGGTATGTGTGCATAGCATTTAGTATAAGGTTCATTCTTATATGAAATATTACTTGAGTGTTACTCTTTCTATATACTTGTACACTGCATTAAACTGAATTAAGTATTTGTCCTATAAATAAGATAAGTTGGGGAAGTCATTACCCTCTCTTAGCCCACAAACTGTCTCCTCACTCACTAACTCAAGCCTAACTAAAACTGAGTAGACGTTGCTCGGACTCAAATAGGAGACAGACCTAAGGGGAAAGTTGTTAGAAGTTCACTCTTACCAAATCGGTGCCTAAGGTTGGGGATTGAGGGGCGAAACCTCGAAGATTGGTGGTTTGGCATAATTAGGCCTGTTGCTTAGGTATAGATACCTCCCACTGATCTTGTCCCTACCTGACCGATTAACTTGTGGTCAGATTCTACAACATGCCTCCCGTGGACAGTTAACTAGTTAGGAATCGTCTAGGTCTAAGGTCTACCTTAACTTAGGTTATATTTTTTTTGTTTTTTATTTGTTTGTATATTTGTTTATTTTTCTTTATTTGTTTTTGACATTTCTTGTACGATATGGCTTATAACAACGGCTTTTCTAATTTTAATGGTAATCCATGTTACATCCTGACCTCTTTTTCAGATATTATCAACCCGGCATATCATAACTTTAACCAACCTAGTGTACCAGATTGGTCTTATCCGAATTAATACATGCCCCAGTCCCAATACTATGAACAAGACTGGAATAATCATCACTACTCTTCACAGAATTAATGGGGATACAACTCCCCCGAGTCATATTGTCAACCACCTCACCAACATCCAGCTTCATATACTCCTTCTCCTGAACAAACATTAGAAGAATCAATTGACTGGGAAAAGAGAATGAAATCCTTAGAAGAGCTTGAGCAACAAATTCAAATTCTAGAAGACTCAAAATTCAGTCAAAATTTTCAAATCAAAGATCTTTACTCTATTTTTCAAGAAGAACACCGACTTAGAAAAGAGTATGGAATCCATGATTTAATTCCAAAGTGATCCTTTAAATATGATAGAAGTAAGACTTAATCGTTGGAAAACATACGTAGGAATAAGAAAACTCTCCCTACCCAATCTTTGACTATTCTCGACACTTCTAACCATTGATGAAAACAAAGAATCTTGAAATCTTGAAGACTTTGACCAAGATTCAATCTCATCACACAAATTTGAACTTGATCAATTTCAAACCTTAGACAAATTGGCAACTTTTCTATTCAATGAGATTGAACTTGAATGTGAATGTGACCCCGATCCTCAACCTTGTGATTCAGTTTCCATTTTCAAATTTAGTTGACTCAGGTATCATTACCCAATTTGGACCACTTTTTAGAGTCAACATTTATTCCCGTACCCATAAATCTAGAAATTGAATCACCAATTTTGGATAGTCACATTCCATTGTTAGGAAGAGAATGTGAATCTCAGTTCTTTGATTTGGACCCTGTTATTGAACCAATACCGACTCTCGAACCCGAAATTGATTTTCCCGAGTTAGTATTGGTTCCTGAACTTTAATTTTAGAGCTCAAATCATCCATTTCACAAAATCACATTCTATTACTTGATCAAGGTATTGACCACAATGACTCCTGTGATGATTTTTCAAGACTGGTCATATGAAGGGAATAAGTTTCATGATAGGATCTTTCATGATCCTATTCATATTGGGGACTATAAATATGTAAATAGAAAAGAGGTCAATAAAGGTGGGTTCCGTGAACCATCACATTATCTTAATTGGGCAGAAACGATTGGCCCAATCCGACCACCACCGGAACTGCCACCTTGAGGTAACAATTTTTCTTCCCTTTCTTCTTTTTCATCCATTTATGCATTAATTCATACATTGAGGACAATGCATGAGATAGGTGCGGGGGAGGGTTGTAACATAACTTAGGTTTTCCTTTATTATTAAAAAAATTAACATTTTCTTTGCTTTTAAAAAATTTTTAAAAATAGAAACAATATTTTGACCTATTTTTTGTAAGAAATTAAGTTAATTTTAAGAAATAGGAGAATCATAATTAGGATTTTTATACTTGGTCAAAATAAGATTATTTGTTTGATTTCTAAGATTAGGAAGAAAATTTGAAAAAGTAATTTAATCTTGATTTTTACCTTGATAAAATATGCATGCTTTATACTCTACACACTTAGGATTCAAAAACAAAGATTCTTATGCTATATATATATATATATATATATATATATATATATATATATATATATATATATATATATATATATATATATTATATATATATATATATATATATATATATATATATATATATATATATATAAATAAATGTATAATATATCAAAAATTCTCTGATTAAGCTGGGTATTTGTGCCTCATAAAGTACGAGAATTCACGCATAAAAAGCGGTCTATATAATAAAATCCGTAGTTTTGTGGCCTTATTTGCTCGAGTCCTTAAGTCCTTGGGGTATTTTCTCACCCGGTGCCCTAAGATCGTTCGGTTTAGAAGCCACCGACAAAAGGCTCATTACATGGACTGATTAGAAAGCCTAATAGAACTAAGGAAGAATACCACCAAAAATATTAATAAAATAAAGAGAAGAAAATAAGGCATAGGAGAGCACTCAACATCATACCCAAAAGGCTCCTCTACTTCTTTGGCATACCACTATATCGGTTGTCTGCAACCACTACAACAATATACGGTTTTAATGCAGGGAGTAGTCATCCACTTGGAAAGATTCGACTTCGTTGCCGAATTGGGCGCCTGAAATCAGAAGTGACGTGCTACGTCATTGACGCTGACACGTCATACAACTTATTACTAGGACGACCTTGGATCCACGCTAATTGGATTTTTTCTCCACTCTGCACCAGTGCTTCAAATATGTTGAAGTTGATACAACAGTACAAACTGTCTTCGCTGAGAAGCAACCATTCAAAGGGGTAGAAAACGACTTTACTGATGCTCTCCTATATCAGGAAGTCAGTGAAACGTCAAAAGATTCATTGCCTGACAATGATGATAATGGCAATGTGGCAGATTCAGAGTCTGAAGGTGACACGCCAGCCATGTTGGTCAGCGAACCGATTATAGCATGTTTCAATAATCCTCAATGTAATACTCTTTCTAAGGATGATGATGAGTGGGTAATTAATGACAATGTTTCCTTTGATTATCCTGCGAGTTTTGAACTGTTTGAATATATTACGAATAGCTCTCTACACATACCTTTGCATAAACTAAGTACGTCAAGTACATCTGTGAAATGTATAAAAGGATCCATTTTAGTGCTTCCCCCATCCAAAGAGGGTCAATCACCAATAATATTCGATAGAGCCCAACTGCAAGGGTCTACGGCCACAGATTCGAGTTCAGACTCATAGACCCCGCAAATTTTCCATTATGCACGATCAGCACAGCATATGATGAAGAAAATGGGATACAGCCTGCAGCGTGGGAATGGCCTGAATTTCAGAAAAGGAAGACGTGGTTTTCTGCGTAATTTTGTGCCAAAGGAAAACTGACAAATTACTATAATAATGTATGCAGGGGGTTGGGATACGTTACACCTCCACTGCCTACAACGGTTCAATCCAAAGATAACAAACCAATCCCATCACGCTCTTCCTCTTCCTCCGAATGGGACTCGAATGTCAGTGTGTGAACATTGTTCGAGAATCTCACCGTTAATATGACTTCAAGTAGCCAATTGGAGCCAGCAGAAGCTACTGATGTTGAACCATGGGCTCAGCAATTAAATTTCCAGTGGAAAAGGCGATTCGAACAAAGCGAACCACCTACTGAAGACAAGGTGATCCAGGTTAACTTGGGTAGTAGAGATCACCCTAAATCCATCTTTATAAGCGAAAGCTTATCACCTACAGAAAAGGAAGAATTGATAGTACTCGTAAGAGAGTATATCGATGTCTTCGTATGGAACTACTAGGATATGCCCGGACTTGATCACAAGTAGCCATGCATCGTCTGAACATCAAGCCAGACGCCAAGCCAGTTAAGCAACAACAACGCCAATTTCGCCCGAACATTATGGAAGCTATTGAAGACGAAGTCCATAAACTCATTGCATGTGGCTTCATACGGGAGCAACAACATCCAGATTGGGTTGCTAATATCGTTCCCGTTCTCAAGAAGAATGGAAAAATACGAATCTGTATTGATTACCGCAATCTGAATACAGCCTGTCCCAAAGACGAATTCCTATAGTCATCACCGATTCATGATTAACAATACCTACGGATTCAAAAAGAATGTCTTTCATGGACGGCTTCTCAGGGTATAATCAAATTAGGATGTATCCAGTGGATGAGAAGCATACTTCATTCCGGACACCGTTGGGGGTGTATTGCTATACCGTGATGCCTTTTGAATTAAAGAACGCTGGAGCAACTTATCAGCGGGCGATGAGTATAATTTTCCGTAACCATCTCCGAAAGACGGTAGAATATTATGTCGACGACATTGCTGTCAAAAGCCGCGATAAGAATGACCATCTTCGTGACTTGAGAATGATGTTCGACATAATGCGGGCCCATCGACTGAAGATGAATCCGACAAAATCCTTCTTGGGGGTTTCGAGTGGCAAGTTCCTGAGATTCATTATTACATCAAAGGGAATTCATCTTGACCCAGACAAAGTCAAAGTCATTTAGAGCCAGCATCCACCTAAGAATCTCAAAGAACTTAGGGGCCTGTAAGGTAGACTGGCTTATATCATAAGATTCATTGCAAATCTCTCAGGCCGTTGTCGACCGTTCACCCAACTCATAAAAAGGGTGTCTCTTTTGTATGGGATCAAGCCTATTAAGAAGCTTACAAGGATATCAAAAGATACCTCACTAAACCTCTGGTCCTAGTAGCTCCCACATCAGGAAAACCTTTCCTACTTTATGTGAAAGCTATGGACCATTCTCTCGACTCTGCTTGCTCAAAAAGATGATAATGGTCATGACCAGACTATTTATTATCTGAGCAGGGCTCTGATAGGGGCAGAATCTTGCTATAACCCTATTGAGAAGGAATACTTAGCTCTTATCTTTGCTATTCAGAAGACACGACATTATTTGGTCGGCCAAACCATACATGTCATTTCTAGAGTGAACCCTTTGTGTCTCCTCATGACAAAACTAGGATTACTAAAATCAAGATTAGCTAAATGGGTCCTCCTTTTGTCTCAGTACGACATGCTCTTTGTTCCTCAGAAGCCGGTTAAAGGTCAGGCGCTTACAGATTTCTTGGCTGCTCATTCGGTTCCGAAAAGCTCAAAATTTCACGAAGATATTCCAGATGAGATCTTCGAATCTAATGTAATTTCAGAGAATAAAGTATGGCAGATGTTCTTTGATGGAGCATCACGAATAGGCCCTAACGGCAAGATCATTGCTGGTGTGGGGGTTGTATTTATCTCACCACAAAATCATGTCCTTCCTAGGGCATTTTTATTGACGGAATCATGTTCCAATAATGTGGCAGAATACATGCTCTACTCATTGGTCTTCAGCTCGCCCATGAAATAGGGGTACGCTACTTTGAGGCTTATGGTGATTCAAAACTGATTGTCAGTCAGGTTAAAGGCGAATATGAGGTCCGTCACGGAGACTTGGTACCTTATTATCATGCAGTCATTAAAATGGCTAATTTATTTGATGGCTTTTACATCGGTCACGTATCTCGATCCCGGAACACTAGGGCCGATGCTCTGGCTGTACTAACGACAACGTTAGCCTTACCAATCGACACAAAAAAGCACCTTACAGTAGCTGCTCGACACCTTGTTTGTCCTAAATAGGTGTTAAAAACCAAGGAGGTCTATAGCGTCTCGACGGATTTTGAACCGAGAGATTGGCGATTTTCCCTCATTGACTATGCTTTGCATGATATATTGCCGGATGACCCTAAAGAAACGGCATCTATCATACGAAGGTCTCTTCATTTTTATTATGATCCAATAGTAAAAACACTCTACCATCGCTCATATGATGTTATCCTCCTCCGTTGCCTTTCTAATTCAGAGGCACAAGAAGTGCTTAAAGAAGCGCATGATGACATATGCGGAGCTCAACAGCCAGGTCAAAAACTCAAGGACCGATTGCACAAGCTTGGATATTTTGGCCGATCATGATAGCCGATGCCATCCAGTATGCACGAAGGTGTAAAGCCTGCCAAATCCATGCGGACTTCATGCATCAGCCTCCAGAGTTGCTCCATTCAACTGTTCCTTCGTGGCCATTTGAAGCATGGGGAATCCATGTCATAGGGCCGATCAGCCCCTCTTCAACAAAAAGTCACCGGTTTATCTTAGCAATAACCAATTACTTTTCAAAGTAGGCAGAGACCATACCGTTTGTGAAAGTTAAAACTTCTAATGTGGTTAATTTTATCAAACACCATGTCATCCATCGATTTGGTGTCCCTAGACGGATCATCCATGATAACGGTCCCCAATTCGTGAGCCAGGTATTCTACCAGTTTTGTGACAGGTACCGAATTCAGAATGTGGCATCAACTGCTTATAACCCTGCCGCTAATAGCTTGGCGGAAGCACTCAACAAGATAATTATTAAGCTACTCAAAAAATTCGTTTCATCAAATAAGCGAGACTAGAACGAGAAGCTTAATGAATATCTTTGGGCCTACCGAATCACAGTTCGGACCCCGACAGGCAATACACCTTTTTTCCCTGGTATACGGGTGCGAAGCAGTCATACCGTTAGAAATCCAGATGCCGTTATTATGAGTCGCCTTGATGACCCGAATGACAAAGGAGGATAATGATCAGTTACGTCTTTAAGAGCTTGAAGCCCTAGATGAGAAGCGATTACAGGCTCAACAACGTATTGAGTTGTATCAAGCGCGAATCTCGAAGGTCTTCAATAAAAAGGTCAAGTAAAGGGTCTTTCAGAAAGGAGATTTGCTTTTGACTGTCAGACGACCGATGACCACGACGCACAAAACCAAAGGCAAATTTCAACCCAAATGGGAAGGATGGCTTGTGATAGAAACGGTCTATTCAAATGGAGCATATCGCCTTATAACTTCAGACGGAGACTTACTCATGATGCCAATCAACGACAAGTTCTTAAAGAAGTATTATCCTTGATAAGATCCTTCTCATGATCAAGTTAACATTACACCTCTGATGAAGACCTTCATCGAGCCAACGGAACACCGGTTGTATCAAAGAAGAATCAAGGTTACGAATTCACTGTCAGCTAGTATCGAGCTGATCGAACGCCTTTGACATTGAATAAGAGAACAAGTTTGACCCAACGACAAAAGGTCCGACCAAACAAGTGAGTTTATGTGATGACTTATCAACCCGAACTCATCGAAGAAGGTTCGTGACTCATTCTCTTGCAGAACCTTTCCACTGTTTCCACGTTCATACCAAGACGTGGTGACCGACCAAATGATAACCGATCGAATCAATGATCAAAGGAGTTTAGCTGATGACTTGGCGAGCTGAACTCGTTGAAGAAGGTTCATGACAAATCCTAATATGAAAACAAGATAAGGATTGATAGAGAGTCCACGAGGAATGATAATCTTCAAATCGAAATCTCGCGAAATTCGTATCTACTTCTTTAATCCCCAACTCACCTACAGAGTGAAAACCCAGGAGAAGCATCGCGTTACTCAAAGTAACAAATAATCCAACACCTCTAATGGCTAAGGATAGAGGGAAATGTTGGCCTTCAAGCCAAACATAAGTCCTTGACAACTCATTATGCTGAGGGGAATAGCATGGCTAGCCCGACTCAAACAGTAGTTGGTAAAGGCATATCAAATCCATTGACAGCTGAGGGTTTGCTAAAAATCCTAAGGGACCTGTTCCCATTGATTCCCTCTCCAAAATCACCTACCAATTTCCATCCGTGGAATGGTAATACCACATAAAAATGTATTCATATCCCTTGCAAAATGACGAGTCTAACCATCATGTTAACACTAAACCTCTGATAGTGAGACTCTGGCCTATTCCCCGACGGATAAAACCACGTCCCTGCGGATTTGGTCAACATCCCCAGTGAATTAACTCTGCTTATCATTCTCTTCAAAGGAATGACAGGTCCACTCAAATTACTGTTATGTTCAAACACCTCTGACAGTAAACGAATCCTTGTCAAGTTAACATCACACCTCTGACAAGTTACTTTACAAATCCCCACGGAGTTCTCTGACATATAAATCTTTCATGAGATTCATATTTCTTAGCTCCTGATCGTCAGAAAGTAAGTACAAGAATAAGTAAAAAGAGTATGGGTTGATGTTACTGCTTTTGCAATTCTTCCGTAATAGCGAAGTAGCTATACGGGTAGTATCCATGAGGAGGGGAGCGATGGAAGCTTGATGCGGCTTCAAAGTTCAAGAAGAAAGAAAGTTCCTTATTTCCAAATAAAGAATTGAAAAGTGAAAATAAGTTATTTCAAGAATTGTTGGAAAATGTTTTGGTGGTTTGTAAAAGTGGGTTTTTCTTATGGTAAAGGTGCATAGCTAACTTTCTACTAATTGCTCCCACTAATCCCTAACTTCTTGAAGATGTAGCCTCACGATGGATCATAGGAAAGTATAGCCCTTATGCATTGGAACTATTCACGTGGAAATCGAGTGAAAGTTCTTCCTATAACTTAGCTTTACACGGTAAAAACTCGGACATTCTCATATCAAGATCCAATAGAAGGCGAGAATACGGGAAGACACGAGTGCACTAATGGTATCAGCAAAGTTAAAAGGAAAGTCTCTAACTTATAACAATAAGAAAAGTACAACACCCATAGATCATCAAAAATCATTTAAGTATGAAATATAAGGAGGTAAATACTTGTAGGTAAGTTAGAGTTAGAACCCTCGTCTTAAGATGCCATAGCTCTCGTTTGCACAAGGCTTGTTTGACACTATTGACTCATTTAGGTTATCAATCAAGAAGTTAGAAATTAGTGGGTTAGTAGTTAGTTAGCCATGCAATGGTGGAGTTAGTTAGATATGGTAAGAAAAGAAGCAACAAAAAGAAAAGAAGTAGAGAGAAGGGAAGTTAGACTACAACAAGAAAGTAAAAACCAAATGAAAGCACAAGTAAATTGAAAGAAGGAAGAGAAGTAGTACTTGTATTAGCTTGTCACCCTTCAAATACAATACTTACACACTCTCTCTCTTTCACTGTAATGGCTAAAACTAAAACTAGAAGAAGCAACTAAAGCAACTACAATTCCTAGCAATAAAACACAAATTACAACTTTATTCTCTGGATCTCCTTTAACTGAAGAACCCTGGGGGGGGGGGTATTTATAGGCACCAGGGGAAAATGGGGCCAGGGGGTGACCCATGCCCCAAAGCACTGGCGCGCGCGCGCCAAGATGGCCGCGGAAACGTGGCCCTAGCCGCGTTTTCACGGCCAAGACAGGGCTGCGCGCGCCAGCGTTTGGGCAGCGTGCTGCTCAGACTGTATCCTGTCCATTTGATCTCCTGTATTCGCGATTTGACACCCTGGGCTGACAAAATCTTCACTCTAAAGTCATTGGCTAATTGGTAGGCCTTCAATCACCAATTAAATGGTGATTTAGGTCTTCTTCTTCATTTGCATACCATGGATCTAGGATCAAGCAAGTAAGGTTTTATTAGCAGAATTTTACATGCAATAAATATAAGAATGTGATTAAAATTATGCAAAATTAGAGACTAATCATACCCCCACACTTATCTTTTTGCTCGTCCTGAGCAAAACAAAAGATAAGAAAATTATTATACCACTTTCGCAGGTGACGCGATTGCACTGAGCATGTGCAACAAGCCTTTAAACCTCTAGGTTTTCCCTAGAGGAGGAGTGTTGTCTCCTGAGGGTTTTCAACGGATTGCACCCACAAAATCCAGTAAGTAAAGAAAAGAAGTTAGTGGTTTAGTAAAAATTCTGTCATGAAAAAGAACTTTCAATCATCTAAGTAAAAATGACTGAATGATGTAAAAATTAGGTTTAACCCTCATAAGTCCTCCTATACTTTAGCCTTCATAAAAGAAGAAACTATGATTTTTCTTTGCATTTAGAAAGGATCTTGTACTTCTAACTCATTCTGTTTATTTTGCTTTAGATAGATATGAATAATGTGTAAGTGTGATGTGCTTGGGATTTTTCAACTCAACTTTGAATATCAGTGAAGTTTATTAATATTTATGTATTATTCTTGGTTTCATTAAGCTTTCTACTTTACTTATGTAACACATATCAGACCGATGACTCCCAAACCATATGGTTTTAGGGCATCAGGTAGGAAAACACCCCTCGGGTCAAATATGTAAGTAGAGTAGGCCGCAAAAGCAAGATTATATATATATTATGTATTGAGTATTTTTTTGGGCGTGAGTATCATGCATCTTTAGGCACAATTATCCAGCGTTTTTTATTTTATTTTATTTTTTATTCAGAGTTGTGTTTCTAAATCCCAAGCATATGTGTGTGGCTTATGCATATTCTACTAAGGCTAAATAAAAGGCATGAGTTATTTCCCTTATCCTTCTAACTTTTTAGTCAAACCATTATTTCTTGTTTATTTAGGCAAAAATAAAGATTCATTAATAAGGTTCCCTTAATTCCTACAATTTTTTGGTATTTTTATAAAGAGTATGAAATTTCTTTTCAATCTGTAGAGTTTTTTTGAAAGAAGAAGAAGAATAAAAAGAAAAAGAAAAAAGTGTGAGCACCCCCCCACACCTATCTAATGCATTGTCCTCAATGAAGGTGATGTAAATGCAGATTCAATAAATAGGGTAAAGAAATGATATCACTGTCTCCTCCGACCCGGGCCGGTCGAAGTGCTAGGTCCGGCCGAGCGTGAACGCCGGAGGGTGTCCTCAATACGTTCTAGCCTAGAATCTTGAGCATCCAGTTGTCTCCTTAACCTGATTTGACCTTAAAAATCTTTTTCATACCCTTCCAGATGGAGGACATGAATGCATGGGTCTTAGTAGGGGGAGGTTGTTGCCAAAGTGGGGGTCATCTTCCTCATCCATATGTTCCTCTGAGGATGATTCAGCAGGAACATCTTCGAGCTGGACGGTAGGTGTCCAGATCGAATGCAAGCAGCTATTGTAAGCACTGGTAATGCGCTCGGGGGTGACTAGTACTCTATCATATGTAATAAATTCCGAATCGGGCAGAAAGTTTTGGCAAAGACGGGTGACTAGGACAGGTAAAGAGTATTTCGCATCCCTAGTGCGTTGGGAGTTGGCAATCAGCTGCTGCAAAAGCATGGTGTTGAGACAGACAGTGTGTTGCCTCGTCATGAGGTTGTGGATAATCTGAAGGGCAGGTTTGTAGAAAGAAGTAGTATGATCAATACCCAAAATATTACGTTGGATCCAACGTCCAACGCAATGAATGTTACGAAACGTGGTTTTTGCTCGAACACCATGATCGAGCTCAGTGCAACGCACCCCTATCAAGGTCAAGTAATCAATCAAGGGCAAGGGGTAACATGCTGCAGGGGGGATGGGACTTGTGTGACCACTTCAACAGTGTCCTGGGTGACCGCAAGATCCCCGTGATTAAAATGGACAACGAAGTGGTCATGGTCAGTTGTCTCAATGTCAATACCCAAATAAAATTGTTTCACTAAGTCCGGCAATAGTAGGCTTCAAGAGTGGTATTATCATAAACTAAGCCATACCATTACTGCTCCCTAATTCGATCTAAAAATACGGTACCATACCCTTGAACATCAGCAAATATACGGGAGAAATCTTTCTCAGGGGATATGGTCGGAGCCATGATTGAGTATGGAAAAATAGAGAGAATGGGTAACGAATTGCAAACCTCCCCCGGAAACCTTGGGGGAAAAAAATAACCCACGGATGGTGTGGCAAAACCCAGACAGCAACACATCAAATGGGTAGGAGATCTCGAGAGTGATCAGAGAGGCAACCGGGGGGGAGAGTTGTGCAGCTCTCTCCTAGACAGCCGCGGATCCGCCGCTCGACAAGGCCGGGCGCGGCCTTACTGTGGAGGCAGGGGGCAGCCTTTGGCAGGGCGCGGGCTGCCTCAGGGAGGTCGCGTTTTCGCGGCCTAATGGGGCTGGGCGCGACTGTTGGAAGGAGGAAGAGGTGCGAATTTGGGGAGAGGGGGAGGAGGGAATTCCTTCTTCAGATCTGAAATGAGAATGGGAGTTAGGTCAGTGGAGAGGGGTAAAAGGATATAAATAGGGATAGAAAAGAGGGATGTCCTATCCTAACACTAGGAAAAGGGGTAATTACAAGTATGTAAGGAGGTGGTGATAATTATGAAGACCCCTAAACTTTATGATTATTGTGAAAGAGGGAGTGTGTACAAATGATTCATGTTTATTTATTTACATTGTTTAGTGATTCATGTTCATTTATTTATTTATTTATTTTTTATTTTTTATTAATTATTATTATTATTATATATATTTATTTATTTCTTATTGTTGTGGTTAGGTGTGTGATGGGGCAAAAAGAGTCAGCATACTATCAGCCGGTGATGTAGGCTCAGTGGTCAAAAAGGGCTTCAGTCTTTGCCCATTCACTTTGAATTCCGTGTTGGTCTTAGGGTCCATAATAAGCACAACACCGTGTAGGAAAACAGTACGCACAATGAACGGTCCAGACCAATGAGTCTTCAGCTTCCCCGCAAAAATGTAAAGCCTAGAATTGTATAGCAAAACCTTGTCTCCCGAGTAAAGCTCTTTCGGGTTATGATCTGGTCATGAAAAAGTTTTGTCCTGCTTTTGGTGATCCGAGCATTCTCATAGGCTTCATTCTGTATCTTCTCTAATTCTGAAATCTGCGGTCTTCTTAGCTCACCGGCCTTACTCAAATCAAAATTGAGCTGCTTAATAGCCCAGAGGGCCCGATGTTCTAACTTTACTGGCAGATGACGGGCTTTTTCAAACACGATTCTATAAGGAGACATCCCCAGAACTGTCTTAAAAGCAGTGCGGTAAGCCCACAATGCATCATTGAGTTTGACCGACCAATCCTTTTGGTTTTGTCCAACAGTCTTTTCCAGAATAATCTTGACCTGTCGATTGGTGACTTCGACCTGCCCATTTTTCTGGGGATGATACGGAGTGGACAACTTGTAATTGATGGAATATTTTCGCATTAGAGCTTCAAAACTCTATTGCAAAAATGTGATCCATTATAACTAATTATCGCTCGAGGGGTGCCAAATCGGGAGAAGAGGTTCTCTTTAAGAAATTTGACAACCACTTTGTTGTCATTTGTCTTTATTGGCACAGCTTCTACCCATTTAGAGACATAGTCTACAGCAACCAAAATAAACTGGTTGCCGAAGGAATTGGGGAATGTGAAAGCACACCTAGAGGGGGGGGAATAGGTGTACGTGCTAATCTAGGAACTAAATGCGCTAAATGCGGAAGCTTAAACAAATTTTGCAACACACTTAATACAACACACAAGTGTAGCCGAATTCCCCGTGAAGGGCTCTGGACTAACTCCTCTTGATTCCTCTAAATATGGGTTGAGGTGCTATGTGAAGCTCTTGTGGTTAAGTATAAGTGAGGCACACACACAATCAAGCCAAGCATATAAGGATGAGCAATATGAAAGATGCAAGGCAATACACAAGCAAATATGATATCAAATATGATATGTATAATATGAATGAAAAATGATGCTTTGCATAAATGTAAAGAGAGAGAGTTGAGAGACAATGGATCAAACGCAAAGGCCAAGATATGTTTCGAGGTTCGAGCCCCTAGCTCTACATCCCCGCCTTCACCACCGTGAAGGATTTCCAATCCACTATCTCCCACCGAGGGAACCTCCACCGAGGAGGATTTGTTACAACACTAGGAGTACCGAACTCCTCTCTCAAACACCGCCTCACAACCGAGGGTAGGCCCGTAGCCAATACAACAACCAACACCTCTACCGAAGAGGGTTTACAAACCAAACTCCACCTCTCACTAGATGGAGCAAACCACAAGCCTCAACCTCTACCAAGAAGGGAGCAAACCAAACCTCAACCTCTACCAAAGAGGGAGCACCCAACAATGAAAAGGGTTTACAACTTGGTGGTATCTTTCAACCACAAACAATCTCTCTTTCTTTTCTCTTTTCCACAAAATAAGATCCTAATAGAATAGGATAGAAGATAGCTCAAGTGTGGAAAACAAGTGTTTTGATCAAAGAAATTCTCTTGGGAAAAACACCAAAAAGATATAGAAGTTTAGATCAAAAACTAATTGAAAAACACCTAGAGGGGGGGTGAATAGGTGTAAGTGCTAATCTAGAACTAAATGCAAAACTAAGTGCGCTAAATGCGGAAGCTAATGCAAATCTTGCACAAACTTAATACAACACAACAAGTGTAGCCGAATTCCCCGTGAAGGGCTCTGGACTAACTCCTCTTGATTCCCCTTGAATGGGTTGAGGTGCTATGTGAAGCTCTTGTTGATTAAGTATAAGTTAGGCGCACACACAAGCAAGCCAAGCATATAAGGATGAACAATATAAAAGATGCAAGGCAACACAAGCAAATAGATATGATATGGCAATATGAACTATGCTCAACACAAGCAATATATGATATGAATGAGGTATGATGCTTTGCACAAATAAATGAGAGAGAGAGAGTTAAGAGATATTGGATCAAACGCAAACACACGGATATGTTTCGAGGTTCGAGCCCCTAGCTCTACATCCCCGCCTACACCACCGTGTAGGATTTTCAATCCACTATCTCCCACCGAGGGAACCTCTACCGAAGAGGATTTGTTACAACAATAGAGTACCGAACTCCTCTCTCAATACAAACACCTCCTCACACAAGAGGGGTAGGCCCTTAGCCAAACAACCACAACAACCAACACCTCTACCGAAGAGGGTTTACAAACCAACTCCACCTCTCACTAGAGGGAGCAAAACCAGTCACCCGATCACCTCTACCTAAGAGGGATACAACAAGAATAAGGGTGTACAACAAGTGGTTCCAAAGACCACAAACTCAAACTCTCTTTCTTTTCTCTTTTTCCACAAAACAAAAGATCCTAATAGATTAGGATAGAAGATAGCTCAAGTGTGGAAACAAGGTGTTTTTGGAAACAAGCAACAAAGAAAAACTAATTGGGAAGTCTCATGTAAAAGATAGAAAATGAAAGATCAAATCAAAATCCCAAAACCTAGTTTTCTTTGATTTTCCAAAAACCCAACACAAATCAAATTGGAAGTGTAAAGCCCAAAACACTTTGAAAACTTGTTTAAACACTTTAGAAACCAGAAATTTTTCTCCTTGAAAATCTTAGCCAAAACCCAAAGAGATGGGGTTTATATAGGCCAAACCAGAAACTAGCCGTTAGGCTGATGTGGCAGCCTGACAGGCTGACGGTCGACCGGCCCGGTCGACCGCCAACGGTCTAAAATATGACCGTTGGGCAACCACGGTCGACCGGCCCGGTCGACCCAAACAAACAGAGAGCACTGCTCTCAGCCCGGTCGACCGTCCCGGTCGACCGTCCCAACGCTACCAAACGTGCACAGATTTGTGCAAGTCGGTCGACCGGCCCGGTCGACCGACTTCAGGCTTAGTCGACTAGTTTGGTCGACTAGTCGACTTGGTTGAAGCCAAAACAAAAAATCTGATAAAAACATATTTTTGAAAATACTTTTATCTTTTCTGAAAAATTCTATAAAACTTGTTTTACCATTTTATTTTTAACCCAAACAAGTGATAAAAATTTCAAGACATATATCAATCATATCAATTCATTTTGAGTCTTGCAAATTTTATCAAAAAACCAACACTTGTATTTTTATCAAACTTGACTTTTCCAAAACATGAATAGGATAGTCAAAATAAGTTTGTCTAGCAAGTTTAAAGCATGCGTATGTATATCTAGAACATATCTAGTATACATAGAAATAAAGTAAACTTGTTTTGATCTGCTATACATGAAAACCAATTCCAAAATATAAAAACGTGTGTGTTGTGCACTTGAGCATATCAACTATACTAAGCTTTACAAATGGATCTAAAACACACTTTCTAAACTATGGATACCTAAGTCTTCTTGATGATCTTCATCTTCAAGTTGACTTGCTCCAAAACTCCATCCATGGGCTAGGCAATGTGTGATCTTTAAGCTTTGGCCCTGGAATCATCATGAAAAGCTTCTAAACACCTTGTTGAAGCTAATCACCAACTAATATCTTGGTTAATGATCTGAAACTTAAACAACATAAGATTATTAGTAAACATAACTACATGAGTTAATCATCATCAAAACTAGGGTGGAAGGCCTTTGGGCCAACAATCTCCCCCTTTTTGATGATGACAAAACTCATGGAGTTATATATGCATGGATTAAAGTTAAGCTTCAAAGAAGCTCCCCTTAACTCATGCATAAACAAATAAATAAAAATATTTGACATTGAAGCTCATATGTATACAAATGTATGACATGTATACAAATACAACATGTCAAATAATCATAAAACTCATCAAGTTCTTATCTCCATACATTTGCAAAACAAAACATATATGCATATCTTCTGTTATTTGTTAAGCATGAGAAAACTTAAACACAAGTATGCATATAAACATGTATGCATCAACATGCATAAAACATATTCTAGAAGCTCTAGTTACCAATTAAATTAATAAAGCATTAACAAAAATACTAGATGCTCTAGATACCAATAAAACTTACCAATAAAACTTAATATATGCAAAAACATAAGTATGCATATATAAACCACAAATTATTCTCCCCCTTTTTGTCAATCATCAACAAAGGAGAAAACAATCAAAACAATAAATAATAATGAGGGGTAAGAATCTTTCTCCCTTTTTTTAAGTCAAACAAAACAACAAAACAATGTTCTCCCCCTTTTTGTCTAAAAAAAAAAAAACAAAGTCAATAAGGGTGACTTTAAACAACATGATATCAATAGAAAAATATGTCAATGAAGCATCTTGATACCAATAGAAAATAAACAAAGATCAACAAATGTTATATGCTATATACATTCATGAAGAGGAAGACGTTAAGTTAGCTTCCCTACACATATGCATTACATGAAGGAGGGATGTTAAGCCCTAATTCACATAACACACATTATGTAATGCATAAGAGGAGATGTGAAGCTCCCCCTACACACGTGTACCACATAAAAAGAGATGTTAAGCTCTTCAATATAAGATACACTCATCATGAATCTATATGTAGAAGAGATGTTAAGCTCTCCTTGCATATAGCCAAAACAAATCAAAACTTTTATAATTTTTCTTTAAACAAAAATTTTAGATACCAATATAAACACAAGGCATCTTGATATCAAAAAATAGTAATTTTTTTAAGTCATATAAACAATTGAAATGACTATAATAAATTTTTTTATCATAAAGTAAGGGAATGGAAAACTAAATACCAATTGAAAATAAGAAAATCGAATTTTCTCTCCCTTTATGAAATACCAACAAAAACTATGAATACTCTTATTTAACAAGCCTATGCATAGTTTTTTTTTATTTTAAAAATAAGCTTGAATAAAGATACCAATTAAAAAATGAATCAATTGAAGTAATAGTTGGAACTCAAGGTGTTGGTTATGCTAGAGCTTGAGTAAACAAAAACTAAAATTTGTGATATTTTTGAACACAAATAAAACATATATGTATGAAAATTTAGATACCAATAGAAATTGATACCATTGAAATTGAAGCATACATACATAAACAAATATATGAGTATATCAAAAATGTCAAAATTGATACCAATTGAAAGAGTTCAATGATACCAATTGAATTATATCTCATATAATCTACCACCCAATCATGGTTCAAGTTTTAAATGATTTTCACTTGTAAAGCATACATGAACATGATCTCCCTTCCAACCGCCCTTTGATGGTAGAGGTTTTCAAAAATGGATTTGAAAATAAGTTTTGTTTGAAAATTTTTTTGGTAGAGTTATTCAACTACCATATGAGGAATACCGTAACTAGTTAAATGAAAATTTTTTAAACTAGTACGAAATCCTTCAAGTAAGGAATAAAATAAAAATATTTTTCATGAAACATGAAATCCACATGATAATCAACACTCAAATTCAATAAAGCATAAATATAACTCATGAAAATAAAACATGAGCAAAATATAAATATGAGTGTATAAATACAATGTGAAGAACATGATCATGAAAATATACAATTAAGCTCAATTATTCCTTAAACATTGAAAACACAAAAATCATCAAAACTTATTTAATCTTCATGGCATATGTATGTCAAGTACAAATTAAAATATACATACATATCCAACACACAACGAGTCCACAAAATATATGCATTAAGGCACGTGGCTCAAAAAGGATAAACATGTATATCTAATAGTTTGGACATGATAGACATATACATGAAGTTAAACAAATAAATACGAAATTAAGAAAAACTAAACCTTCACAAAAACAAATTTCATTTCAAGGTATATGTATGAATTGTCAACACAATAAGTATACATACATATCCCTAAACACAATTGAGTCCATATATAGATTTGCATGAAAGGCAAATGACTCAAGGGGTGTGCATGTATATCTTAAAGTTTGACAATACAAACATATACATGAACTGAAAACTCATAAAACAAATCCAAAATGGGAATACAAGTTTAAAATGTATGAATCATCAACACTAGACTATACTAGCACATCTAATGGGTTCAAATAAGTATTCAAGCTCAAACATATATAAATTTATTTGTGGCCCACTATATGCACAAGTATATAACTAGTCTTAATGAAAACTAACATCTAAACATGTAATCAACACATGAAGCATCAAAACACAATAAAAATCAACATGATAAACATAAACATGATTATTATGAATATCCACATGTTATTAGATATATGATATACGCAATAGCAACCAAATAGTGAGAACACAAAAGAATTTATCCATATAAAACATGGGTGTCTCAAAATAACTAAACATGTATATCACTAATCTAATTAACATGGCATTTTCATACTAATCACTAAACAATGAAACATGCTATAAACAATGAATATTAAAAGCATGTAAACAATAAATGGGAGTAAAGGATTGCTACCAAAAACCGAAAAAGCAACTCTCCTTGTCTCCAAAACATGGTGGTCCTCTCCACCAAATCTTCCCTTGAAAGTGATGCATCCAATTGATTTCCTTTTAAGCACGGAACGCATCCACTCCAAGGTGTCATCACTCTCACGTCATGTGAGAGCCCACACCTACATCAAAAATAATAGGAGGGATGGTCTTTGGTACCCATACTCTTTTGGGTCCATGGGGGTTAGTCTCATTTCTAACCCAAACAAAATTCTTTGCTAAATTAGGAGTATGTAATCTATCATAGCAAAATTTAGCAAGGTGGCCTTTACGATCACAATGTGCACAAGTGTACACATGAGCATACATATGGTGATGGGTGTGTCCGTGAGAAGCATGTGTATGCCGTGATGGGTGTGCATGCATAAAGGATGGAACTTGTTTCTTTCGAAACAAGGTTTCCAACCGTGAGTGATTCATGACACATTGGCTCATAGTGGAGCCCAAACAATCAACCTTCTTCTTAAGTAAACAAATATCATCATTAATCTTAGAAGAAGAAGTGTGGCATGCAATAGGTGAAGTGTGTGATACTACCCTAGCATGGCAAACATGTGCATCCATCTTATTTTGCAACACAATATTTTTCTCTAAACAAACATTTAAATCATTTGAAATAGAAATAATTTTGTTTTTCAAAGCAACATTCTCTTTTAAAACAAAATCAATTTTTGAAGATAAGTTTTCATTTTCTTCAAAATATTTTCATAATCATTATTGTTTTTCAAAAACTCATTTTCTTTAAGTGCAAATTCTAATTGAGATCTCAATGAATCCCTTTCATTATAGACCTCAACCTTCTCTTGCAAAACATTGTTAAGTCTAGCATGCAAACTCTTATTTTCTTTTTCAATTTCTAGACTCTTCTTTTTCAAAACTTTATATTTTTCTATTAATTTTTCACACACAATAGAAAGTTCTTCATTCAAAGTATGGGCATCAATATGATCATTTGAAGAACTAGCATCATCATCACTATCTAAGTGGGGTTCCGAATATACCTCAAGGGAGTCATTCCCTTGGACCATGAAGCATTGTGAATCAGATTCTCCACTAGATTCCTCTTCTTGGGTTTGTACTTGAAGCTCGGAGGTGGTGGTTGTTGTCAACAAATTCCACACTGTAAAGGCGGAATCAATGTTAGAAACACGTAAAAGATAATCTTTAGATAATGT
The DNA here is from genome assembly GCA_038442645.1 of Agave tequilana. Taxonomy (NCBI): domain Eukaryota; kingdom Viridiplantae; phylum Streptophyta; class Magnoliopsida; order Asparagales; family Asparagaceae; genus Agave; species Agave tequilana. Next base: position 424,721 of record JAVJIF010002062.1, on the reverse strand, counting down.
GCTTCTAATGGCCTCAAGGGCTTGTGCATTGGCCCCTATATGATTGCTATCACTAAGGAAGGATTCCTTGGTAATGGCAAGGTAAACTTTATGACCTAGGGTTTGTAAATAAACAGTCATTCTAATCTTCCAAACATGAATGTTGGAAGGGTCAAACATAGGTGGGGTCATGAAAGCCATGGTAAACTATATGTGTGCAAACAAGCAAATGCAAACAAAAGATTAGCAAGCAAATGGATCTCACTCTTAGGATGTTAAGCCTAAGTATCAGGAGCACTAGCTCTGATACCAATTGAAAAACACCTAGAGGGGGGGTGAATAGGTGTAAGTGCTAATCTAGAACTAAATGCAAAACTAAGTGCGCTAAATGCGGAAGCTAATGCAAATCTTGCACAAACTTAATACAACACAACAAGTGTAGCCGAATTCCCCGTGAAGGGCTCTGGACTAACTCCTCTTGATTCCCTTGAATGGGTTGAGGTGCTATGTGAAGCTCTTGTTGGTTAAGTATAAGTTAGGCACACACACAAGCAAGCCAAGCATATAAGGATGAACAATATAAAAGATGCAAGGCAACACAAGCAAATAGATATGATATGATAATATGAACTATGCTCAACATAAGCAATATATGATATGAATGAGGTATGATGCTTTGCACAAATAAATGAGAGAGAGAGTTAAGAGATATTGGATCAAACGCAAACACACGGATATGTTTCGAGGTTCGAGCCCCTAGCTCTACATCCCCGCCTACACCACCGTGTAGGATTTCCAATCCACTATCTCCCACCGAGGGAACCTCTACCGAAGAGGATTTGTTACAACAATGGAGTACCGAACTCCTCTCTCAATACAAACACCTCCTCACACAAGAGGGGTAGGCCCTTAGCCAAACAACCACAACAACCAACACCTCTACCGAAGAGGGTTTACAAACCAACTCTACCTCTCACTAGAGGGAGCAAAACCAATCACCTGATCACCTCTACCTAAGAGGGATACAACAAGAATAAAGGTGTACAACAAGTGGTTCCAAAGACCACAAACTCAAACTCTCTTTCTTTTCTCTTTTTCCACAAAACAAAAGATCCTAATAGATTAGGATAGAAGATAGCTCAAGTGTGGAAACAAGGTGTTTTTGGAAACAAGCAACAAAGAAAAACTAATTGGGAAGTCTCATGTAAAAGATAGAAAATGAAAGATCAAATCAAATCCCAAAACCTAGTTTTCATTAATTTTTCAAAAACCCAAAACACAAATCAAATTGGAAGTTTAAAGCCCAAAACACTTTTGAAAACTTGTTTTAAACACTTTAGAAACCAGAAATTTTTCTCCTTGAAAATCTTAGCCAAAAACCCAAAGAGATGGGGTTTATATAGGCCAAACCAGAAACTAGCCGTTAGGCTGATGTGGCAGCCTGACAGGCTGACGGTCGACCGGCCCGGTCGACCGCCAACGGTCTAAAATATGACCGTTGGGCAACCACGGTCGACCGGCCCGGTCGACCCAAACAAACAGAGAGCACTGCTCTCAGCCCGGTCGACCGTCCCGGTCGACCGTCCCAACGCTACCAAACGTGCACAGATTTGTGCAAGTCGGTCGACCGGCCCGGTCGACCGACTTCAGGCTTAGTCGACTAGTTTGGTCGACTAGTCGACTTGGCTGAAGCCAAAACAGAAAATCTGATAAAAACATATTTTGAAAATACTTTTATCTTTTCTGAAAAATTCTATAAAACTTGTTTAACCATTTTATTTTTAAACCCAAACAAGTGATAAAATTTCAAGACATATATCAATCATATCAATTCATTTTGAGTCTTGCAAATTTTATCAAAAAACCAACACTTGTATTTTTATCAAACTTGACTTTTCCAAAACATGAATAGGATAGTCAAAATAAGTTTGTCTAGCAAGTTTAAAGCATTTATGTATATCTAGAACATATCTAATATACATAGAAATAAAGTAAACTTGTTTTGATCTACTATTCATGAAAACCAATTCCAAAACATAAAAACGTGTGTGTTGTGCACTTGAGCATATCAACTATACTAAGCTTTACAAATGGATCTAAAACACACTTTCTAAACTATGGATACCTAAGTCTTCTTGATGATCTTCATCTTCAAGTTGACTTGCTCCAAAACTCCATCCATGGGTTAGGCAATGTGTGATCTTTAAGTTTCGGCCCTGGAATCATCATGAAAAGCTTCTAAACACCTTGTTGAAGCTAATCACCAACTAATATCTTGGTTAATGATCTGAAACTTAAAAAACACAAGATTATTAGTAAACATAACTACATGAGTTAATCATCATCAAAACTAGAGTGGAAGGCCTTTGGGCCAACAAGCTCTACATCCCCGCCTTCACCACCGTGAAGGATTTCCAATCCACTATCTCCCACCGAGGGAACCTCCATCGAGGAGGATTTGTTACAACACTAGAGTACTGAACTCCTCTCTCAAACACCGCCTCACAACCGAGGGGTAGGCCCGTAACCAATACAACAACCAACACCTCTACCGAAGAGGTTTACAAACCAAACTCTACCTCTCACTAGATGGAGCAAACCACAAGCCTCAACCTCTACCAAGGAGGGAGCAAACCAAACCTCAACCTCTACCAAAGAGGGAGCACCCAACAATGAAAAGGGTTTACAACTTGGTGGTATCTTTCAACCACAAACAATCTCTCTTTCTTTTCTCTTTTTCACAAAACAAGATCCTAATAGAATAGGATAGAAGATAGCTCAAGTGTGGAAAACAAGTATTTTGATCAAAGAAATTCTCTTGGGAAAAACACCAAAAAGATATAGAAGTTTAGATCAAAAAATATTCCAAAATCCTAATTTCTTTGAAATAAACAAACACTTAAAACAAATAAGATTGATCTTTTGGTACTTAAAACTCTTTTGAAAACTTGTTTAAAACACTGAAGAAGTCAGGAAATTTTAGCTCTAAAAATCTTGCCAAAACCCTAAAGAAATGGGGTTTATATAGGCCAAACCAGAAACTAGCCGTTAGGCTGATCTGTCAGCCTGACAGGCTAGCGGTCGGCCGGCCGGCCGACCGCCAACGGTCAGAAATATGACCGTTGGGCCATCTCGGTCGACCGCCCGGTCGACCGCCAGAAACAGAGAGCAGAGCTCTCTGGTCCGGTCGGCCGCCCGGCCGACCGTCCCTGTGACTGCCAAACGTGCACAAGCTTGTGCACGTCGGTCGACCGCAAGGGTCGACCGGCCTTAGGTGCGGTCGACCCGTGCGGTCGGCCGACCTGGCCTGTCAGCCACTGTTCTCGGACAGAAAACACATGTTAAAATATTTCTAAAAATTCTTTTAAGTCTTGTAAAAATACCCAAAATAGTTTTATCATTTGCATTGATATATAAACATGTGATAAAAAGTTTGGCTCAAATATCAATCAATATGAACTATTTTTGTGTCTTATCATTTTTACCAAAAACCAAAACATGTATTTTATCAAACTTTGATTTTTCAATACATGAATAGGAAAGTCAAAATAAGTTTGTATAAAAGTTAAGCATGCATGTATGAATGAAACAACTATACATATATCAATTAAACTTGTTTTGATCAACTATTCATGAAAACCAAAAACCAAACATAAAACATGTGTGTTTGTGCACTTGAGCATATCAACTATACTAAGCTTTACAAATGGATCTAAAACACACTAAACTAAACTAGGATACCTAAGTTTTCTTGACGATCTTCAATCTTCAAACTGACTCGATCCCAAATGTGATCCACCGAGTGCAAAGGTATGATCTTGATACTCGGGCACGGGAATCACCAAGTGAAGGCTTCTAAACTTCTCTTTTTGAAGCAATCACCAACTAATATCTTGATTAATGATCTGAAACTAAAATCACAAGATTATTAGTAAACATAACTACATGAGTTAATCATCATCAAAACTAGGGTGGAAGGCCTTTGGGCCAACAATCTCCCCCTTTTTGATGATGACAAACTTATGAAGTATATATGCATGGATTAAAGTTAAGCTTCAAAGAAACTCCCCCTTAACTCATGCATAAACAAATAAACATAATATGCAATGAATATTAAACATGAATGCATATCTATGCAAAACAATAAAAGGTTCTAAATACCAATGAAATGTTTAAAAACAAAACATGCTTTAGATACCAATTAAAATTAAACTAAATTAAACTTAATATATGCAACACATAAACATGCATATATAAACCAAAATCTTTCTCCCCCTTTTTGTCAATCATCAACAAAGGGGTAAAAACCAAAACAAAACACAATCTTCTCACCCTTTTTAATACAAAGAAACAATCAATAAGGGGTAAAAGTAAAACCAAACCAATAAATTTTTCTTCCCCTTTTTGTCTAAAACAAAAACAAAACCAAATAGGGGTGACAATCAATTAAGATATCAATTGAAAATATGTCAATGAAGCATCTTGATATCAATTGAAAGTAAACATACCAAAACAAAATTTTGAGATACCAATTTAAAACATAAACATTTTGATATCTAAAGAGAGTAATTTTCTTTTTAAGCCATATAAATAATTTTGATTGTGATATCATATGCTTAAAATAAACATCAAATTTCCAATCATAAAGTGTGGGAGTGGAAATCAAATACCATTGAAATATGAAAGTCAAATTTTCTCTCCCCTTTATGAAATACAAACTAAACCAATGCGTAGGCTTGATACCAATTTAAAAGTAATCAATTGAAACAAATTGAAGCTCAAGCTTAGCATAAACACAAACATATATATGTATGGAAAATAGATACCAATTGAAATTGATATTCTTGGAATTGAAAGCATACATACATACAAACATATATGAGTATACAAGAAAGGTCAAAATTGATACCAATTGAAAGAGTCCAATGATACCAATTGAAACAACAATAATGATCAAGTATATACATCATATTATCTACCACCCAATCATGGTTCAAGTTTTAAATGATTTTCATTTTAAAGCATTCATGAACATGATCTCCCATCCAACCTCCCATGAAGGTAGGGGTTTTCAAAAATAGGTTTGAAAATAGAGTACGTTTGAAAATCTCTACCATAAGAAGAATACGAACTAGTTAAATGGGAAATCTTGTTAACTAGTATGAAATCCTTCAAGTAAGGAATAACTAAAAATAATTTTCATAAAACACATGTAAATCACATAGCACTTAAAAACACTCAATATTCAATAAAGTCCATACATGCTCATGAAAATATACTCATGAGAAATATTTTAAAAAATGGTGAGTGTACAAGTAATGTGTGACATGGCATTATGAAATTTCCAATTAAGCTCAAAATTCCTTGAAACAATGAAAATCATCAAAATTATTTAATTTTCAAGGTATATGTATGTCTTATACAAACTAAAGTATACATACATATCCAAACACAACGAGTCCACTGAGACATATGCATGAAGGCACGTGGCTCAAAAAGGATGTATATGTATAATAATAATTTGGATAAAATAGACATATACATGAAGTTAAAACAAATAAAGACGAAATCAAGAAAAACTAAATTTTCACCAAAACAATTTCATTTCAAGGTATATGTATGAATTGTCAACACAATAAGTATACATACATATCCCTAAATACAATTGAGTCCATATATATAGATTTGCATGAAAGGCAAATGACTCAAAGGGTATACATGTATATCTTAAAGTTTGGCAAAATAAACATATACATGAAATGAAAACTCATAAAACAAATCAAAAAATAGGAATACAAGTTTAAAATGCATGAATCATCAAACTAGACTATACTAGCACATCTAATGGGTTCAAATAAGCATTCAAGCTCAAACTATATAGATTTATTTGTGGCCCACTATATGCACAAGTATACACCTAGTTTTAATGAAAACTAACATCTAAACAAGTAATCTTAACATGAAGCATCAAAACATGATAAAAATCAACATGATAAATATAAACATAATTATTATGAATATCCACATGTTATTAAACCTATGATAAACATGATAGCTTAAACAAACGGTGAGAACACAAAATAATAGACCATAATAAACATGGGTGTCTCAAAATACTATACATGCATGTCAAGGATCTAATAATCATGGCATTATCATAATAATTTACAAACAATAAAACATGCTATAAACAATGAATATGAAAGCATGTAAACATAAATAAGGAGTTAGGAATCGTTACCAAAACCTAGAAGGCAACTTTCCAAGTCTCCAAAACATGGTGGTCCTCTCCACCAAACATCCCTTGAAAGTGATGCATCCAAATGATTTCCATGAAGCTCGGAACACATCCACTTTAAGGTACGGCTACTCTCACGTCATGTGAGAGCCCACTCCTACATCAAATACAAGAGGGGTGGTCTTTGGTACCCACAACTTTTTGGGTCCATGGGGGTTAGTCCCTTCTCTAACCCAAACAAAATTCTTTACTAAATTTGAAACATGTATTCTATCATAACAAAATTTAGCAAGGTGGCCCTTACGTCCACAATGTGTACAAGTGTACACATGAGCATACAAGTGATGGGTGTGTCCTTGTGGAGCATGTGTATGCCGTGGAGGGTGTGCATGCATAGATGGAACTTGTTTCTTTCGAAACAAAGATTCCAAACGTGTATGGCTGTTGGCACAATGGCTCAAGGTGGAGCCCAAACAATCAACACTTTTCTTTAAAACATTTATATCATTTTTAACACTTGAAGATAAAGTGGAGCATGCAAGGGGTGATCTAGGTGAAACTACCCTAGCATGGCAAACATGAGAAACAATATCATTTTTCAAAGATTTATTTTTATTTAAACAAATTTCTAATTCTTTTGAAATAAAATCAATTTCTCTTTTTAAAGAATTATTTTCTTTTAAAACAAAATCAATTTTTGAAGATAAAAACTCATTTTTCTTCAACACATTATCACAATCATTTTTATTTTTCAAAAACTTATTTTCTTTTAGGACAAGATCAAGTTGAGATTTTAATGAATCCCTCTCATTAGAAATCTCCTCTTTCTCTTGCAAAACATTGTTAAGTCTAGAAATCAAATTTTTATTATCATTGTTAAGGCCTAGACTTTTCTTTTTCAAAACATTATATTTTTCAATCAATTTTTCACACACAATAGAAAGTTCTTCATTTAAAGCATGGACATCAATATGATCATCTGAAGAACTAGCATCATCATCATCATCTACGTGGGTTTTCCGAGTGTACCTCAAGGGAGTCATTCCCTTGGACCATATAGCATTGTTGTGGCTCGGATTCATCTTCACTAGATTCCTCTTCTTGTTGGATTGACATATGAAGCTCGGAGGTGGTGGTTGTTATCAACTTGTTCCACACTGCAAAAGCGGAATCAAGATTAGAAACAAGCATAAGATATTCTTTTGAAAGCGTGCTTCTAATGGCCTCAAGGGCTTGTGCATTGGCCCCTATATGCTTGCTATCACTAAGGAAGGATTCCTTGGTAATGGCAAGGTAAACCTTGTAACCTAGGGCTTGTAGGTACATGGACATCCTATACTTCCAAACAACAATGTTGGAAGGGTCAAAACTAGGTGGGGTCATGAAGTCCATGGTAAACTATATGAGTGTGCAAACAAGCAAATGCAAACAATAGATTAGCAAACAAATGGATCTCACTCCTAGAATGTTAGCCTAAGTATCAGGAGCGTAGGCTCTGATACCAATTGAAAGCACACCTAGAGGGGGGTGAATAGGTGTACGTGCTAATCTAGGAACTAAATACGCTAAATGCGGAAGCTTAAACAAATTTTGCAACACACTTAATACAACACACAAGTGTAGCCGAATTCCCGTGAAGGGCTCTGGACTAACTCCTCTTGATTCCCCTAGATATGGGTTGAGGTGCTATGTGAAGCTCTTGTGGTTAAGTATAAGTGAGGCACACACACAATCAAGCCAAGCATATAAAGATGAGCAATATGAAAGATGCAAGGCAATACACAAGCAAATATGATATCAAATATGATATGTATGATATGAATAAAAAATGATGCTTTGCACAATGTAAAGAGAGAGTTGAGAGACAATGGATCAAACGCAAAGGCCAAGATATGTTTCGAGGTTCGAGCCCCTAGCTCTACATCCCCGCCTTCACCACCGTGAAGGATTTCCAATCCACTATCTCCCACCGAGGGAACCTCCACCGAGGAGGATTTGTTACAACACTAGGAGTACCGAACTCCTCTCTCAAACACCGCCTCACAACCGAGGGGTAGGCCCGTAGCCAATACAACAACCAACACCTCTACCGAAGAGGGTTTACAAACCAACTCCACCTCTCACTAGAGGGAGCAAACCATAAGCCTCAACCTCTACCAAGGAGGGAGCAAACCAAACCTCAACCTCTACCAAAGAGGGAGCACCCAACAATGAAAAGGGTTTACAACTTGGTGGTATCTTTCAACCACAAACAATCTCTCTTTCTTTTCTCTTTTCCACAAAACAAGATCCTAATAGAATAGGATAGAAGATAGCTCAAGTGTGAAAAACAGGTGTTTTGATCAAAGAAATTCTCTTGGGAAAAATACCAAAAGATATAGAAGTTTAGATCAAAAACTAATTCCCAAAACCCTAATTTCTTTGAAATAAACAAAACACTTAAAACAAATAAGATTGATCTTTTGACACTTAAAACTCTTTTGAAAACTTGTTTAAAACACTGAAGAAGTCAGGAAATTTTAGCTCTAAAAATCTTGGCCAAAACCCTAAAGAAATGGGGTTTATATAGGCCAAACCAGAAACTAGCCGTTAGGCTGATCTGTCAGCCTGACAGGCTAGCGGTCGGCCGGCCGGCCGACCGCCAACGGTCAGAAATATGACCGTTGGGCCATCTCGATCGACCGCCCGGTCGACCGCCAGAAATAGAGAGCAGAGCTCCCTGGTCCGGTCGGTCGCCCCGCCGACCGTCCCTGTGACTGCCAAACGTGCACAAGCTTGTGCACGTCGGTCGACCGCAAGGGTCGACCGGCCTTAGGTGCGGTCGACCCGTGCGGTCGGCCGACCTGCCTGTCAGCCACTGTTTTGGGACAGAAAACACATGTTAAAATATTTCTAAAAATTCTTTTAAGTCTTGTAAAAATACCCAAAAATTGTTTTATCATTTTGCATCGATATATAAACATGTGATAAAAAGTTTGGCTCAAATATCAATCAATATGAACTATTTTTGTGTCTTATCATTTTTACCAAAAACCAAAACATGTATTTTATCAAACTTTAATTTTTCAATACATGAATAGGAAAGTCAAAATAAGTTTGTATAAAAGTTAAGCATGCATGTATAGATGAAACAACTATACATATATCAATTAAACTTGTTTTGATCAACTATTCATGAAACCAAAAACCAAACATAAAACGTGTGTGTTTGTGCACTTGAGCATATCAACTATACTAAGCTTTACAAATGGATCTAAAACACACTAAACTAAACTAGGATACCTAAGTCTTCTTGACGATCTTCAATCTTCAAGCCGACTCGATCCCAAATGTGATCCACCGAGTGCAAAGGTAAGATCTTGATGCTCGGGCACGGGAATCACCAAGTGAAGGCTTCCAAACTCCTCTTTTTGAAGCAATCACCAACTAATATCTTGATTAATGATCTGAAACTAAAATCACAAGATTATTAGTAAACATAACTACATGAGTTAATCATCATCAAAACTAGGGTGGAAGGCCTTTGGGCCAACAGAATGGCCCATGAAATCGATACCCCAAACATAAAAAATTTCAACTCAAGGATCGGGTTCAGGGGCATCATGGCTCTTCTTGAAATTTTCCCAATTTTCTGACAATTTGCGCATGACTTGCAAAAATGATATGAGTCTTTGAACAAAGTAGGCCAGTAGAACCCACTTTGTAGAACCTTCTCTGCAGTCTTGCGGGGACCGAAGTGTCCTCCGCATGCAAGGTCATGGCAAAAACTGAGCACACTCCTCTGTTCCTCCTCTGGTATGCATCGTCGAATAATTTGGTCGGGACAATACTTAAAAAGATACGGCTCTTCCTAGAAGAAATACAATACTTGGGCAAAAGAAGCGGTATTGGTCTTGCTTAGTCCAGTCAGCGGGTAATTGTCCAGTGGCCAGGTAATTAACAATGTCCGCATACCAGGGTTCCTTAAGAATGGCCAGGATGTGCTCGTCTGGGAAATCCTCGTTGATCGGAGCTTGTATGATCGGTGCGTTTGGAATTCGTGAGAGATGATCAGCGACCACATTTTCTATACTTCGTCTATCCCAGATTTCCAAGTCAAATTCTTAAAGCAAAAGGATCCACCGAATCAATCGGGCTTTTGCTTCCTTCTTGGTCATGAGGTATTTCAGAGCCAGTGATCCGTAAAAATCACCGTCTTCGAACCTAATAAGTATGGCCGAAACTTTTCTAACGCAAAAAACAATGGCCAAGAATTCCTTCTCAGTCGTTGTATAGTTCTGTTGGGCGTCATTCAAGGTCCTACTCGAGTAATAAATCACGTGCTGCCTATTGTCGATGCGCTGTTCTAGAACAGCGCCAATAGCAAAATTAGATACATCATACATGATTTCAAATGGCTGCCCAATTAGGAGCAGAAATGATAGGCGCAGAATAAGTTCTTGCTTAAGCTTCCCCATGACTTGAAACATTCGTGGTTAAAATCAAAGGGCACGTCCTTAGCGAGCAGGTTGGTTAAGGGCCTAGCGATTTTGCTAAAATCCTTAATGAACCGTCGGTAGAACCCAGCATGCCCTAAAAAGGATCTAATATCCTTGATGCTTTTGGGTGGTGGAAGCTTAGCAATCACTTCTACTTTAGCCTTATCCACTTCTATGCCTCTCCCCGAAATCTCATGGCCCTAGACAATCCCCCTGTCTCACCATGAAGTAACATTTTTCTCAGTTTAGAGTTAGGTTCTTCTCCTTGCATCTTTGTAGCACTAACTCTAGGTGATGAAGACACTGATCAAATGAATCTCCGTAGATGGAGAAGTCATCCATGAAAATCTCAAAAAAACGTTCTACCATGTCGGAGCAAAGACTAAGCATGCAATGTTGGAATGTTGCGGGAGCATTGCACAATCCAAAGGGCATGCGTCGGTAAGCGAAGGTTCCGAACGGGCAGGTGAACGTGGTCTTTTCCTGGTCTTCTGCAACAATGGGGATTTGATTGTATCCCGATTACCCATCTAGGAAGCAGTAGTACTCATGTCCAGTCAAACGCTCAAGCATTTGGTCGATGAAGGGTAGCAGGAAGTGGTCTTTACGGGTAGCTGCATTCAACTTCCTGTAGTCGATACAAACACGAACCTTGGTAGGCAGTCTTGTTTGTACCAACTCTTTTTTCTCATTTTTTACCACCGTAAAGCCAGCCTTCTTTGGGACCGCATGAACAGGGCTAACCCATTAGCTATCAGAAATGAGATAAATGATCCCATTATCTAATAGTTTCAGAATTTTAGCCTTAACTGCCTCTTGCATAAGAGGGTTAAGCCTGTGTTGTGGGTCCCTCCTAGGGGTTGCTTCATCGGCTAAATGGATTCTATGTTGTACTAGGGCTGGACTTATTTTTTTGATGTCCTTCATCGTCCATCCAATGGCTTCCCTATGTCTTTTCAGAATAGACATTAAGCTGTCCTCTTGTTGCTCAGTCAGGTGGGATGCTATGATGACTGGCAAGGTGTCCTTTCCGCTCAGGTAGGCATACTTGAGGTGTTCAAGCAGGGCCTTTAGCTCTAGGGAAGGTGTTGCTTCATTGGAGGCAACCTCTGGGCTTTCAATCCTATGATGAGGTACACTTGGGTTTGACGCCCATCCACTGCTGAATCTATGATCTGGTCTAGATTAAAATCCTCAGTCTCCAGATCAAACTCTGCTCAGTTTCTGTCTCCATGCTTTCCTCATGCTCACTGGTCAGATTTTCAATAGAATTGACCTCAAACGTCTGATCATTGACATCCCTAGGTTGTCTTCCAAGATTGAATACATTGACTTCCTTAGTCATGTCTCCAAAAGTCAATCGCATGGACCCGTTCCTACAGTTGATAATGGCATTGGCTGTAGCAAGAAATGGACGCCCTAAGATGATAGGAGTTTGAGACCTTGGATTGGACACAGGTTGGGTCTCAAGCATAATGTAGTCGACAGGGTAGATGAAATCCCCGACCCGGATAAGGACGTCTGTGATTTCCCCTTCGGGATCTTCACAGATCGGTCAGCTAGCTGAATGGTGACTCGAGTTGGGCTTAGCTCGCCCAACCCAAGTTGCTGGTATACTGAGAGAGGTAGCAAGTTGATACTTGCTCCCAGGTCAAGAAGTGCTCTACTGATTTCGGTCTGTTCTATGGTGCAGGAAATGATGGGACATCCGGGATTCTTGTATTTCACCGGAATGGGACCAGACAAAATCTCACTTATATTGGTTGCCAAGAACACTTTCTTGGGCACATTTGTCTTTCTCTTCTTAATACACATATCCTTAAGAAATTTTTCATAAGCTGGGACTTGTTGGATAGCATCAAGAAGAGGCACATTCAATTTGACCTGGTTGAACATCTCTAGCATCTTTTCCATGTGCATATTCTTATTGTTATTCCTAAGCCTATTGGGAAAGGGTGCTATAGGCTTATGAACTTGTTCAACAGCTTTGTCCTCGTCAGATGTTTGAGGAGCAGTTTGGAGGAACTAGCAGAGGTAGAGGCTGGAGTAGGATCAGGTTGGACTGGACTTTTCTGTTGGTAGACCTGGTTATCTACCTTCTTTCCAGATCGCAGTGTGTGAACAGCATTGCACTGGTTAATCGATGGATCCTGAATTTCATATGCTTGATTGGAGGTTTTGGGTTAACTAGCGGCTGACAAGGCAAAGTACCCTTTGGTCTTTCACTTAGGGAGCTAGCTAATTGGCTCATATGCATTTTCAATCTCGATATAGCCTGTGAATGATTGTTCAGTGTTTGTCCCTGATTTTGCATGAAAGCAGCTTGGGAGTTCATGAAAGCTTAAATGTTTTCCTCCAATTTACTAATTTTCTTTTCCATTGGTGAGCTTTGGGAGGAGGAAGATGGGGCTTGACTGGGAAAAGGTGGTGGAGGTGTAGGATGGTGAAAATTATTGGAGAAATTAGGCATGAGAGGATTGTTTGGGTCCCAGAAGAAATTAGGGTGATTCTTCCAACCGGATTGTATGTTTGTGAGTAGGGCTTGTGTGGCGGCCGTGAGTAGGCCGCATTCAGGTGTTCTGGTGGCACTTGTTGGGTATGAAAAACAGGGCACTCTTCAAAGACATGGTTTGGTGCCTGACAGTATGAACAACCCGAATTGTGAATTGGTGGTGGGTTGATCTGGTTGACATTGGCAGGCTCTTTTGTTTTCAGAGCCTCTATCCTTCTTATTAAGGTAGCAATCTTAGCCTGGCAACTATGGATGATTCTAGAGATAGGAGCCCTCCTCTTGAAGCTATAGATTGTGAATTCCTAGGTTTCTCCAAGGCTGGCTCCCATTGCAGGATTTTCTCAGCTAAATCCTCAAAAAGTCCCAACCTTGATTCTCATCCTTCTGCAAGAACCCTCCCTGACACATTGTTTCTAAAAGAGTTTTTGTCTGATAATCTAAATCATCATAGGGAATCTGGCACTGACGCCATTTCTCCACACCATGGTGAGGGCACTGAGCTAGGAGATCTTTGAATCGCTCAAAGTATCTCCAAAATGGTTCGCTCGGTTCTTACCTAAACTGCATGATATTCTTCCTAATGAGGGCAGTTTTGTGAATTGGGTAGAATTTCTTCAAGAAGGCCTTAACGAAATCATCCCACGTCGTGACAGAATCTACCGCCAAACTGTACAACCATTTCTTCGCTAGGTCCTTTAGGGAAAAAGGGATGAAACGCAACCTAACGACATCGTCTCCTAGTTGGGGTATAGCATCATGAGGCACACTTCTTCAAATTCCCTAACAAAGAAGTACGCGTCCTCCGATTCTAAACCATGAAACTTTGAGAGAGTGTTGATGAATTAAGGCTTTAACTCAAAATTATTTCCATTTGCCTCAGGCAGTTTTATACAAGATGGTAATGAAGTTTTGATTGGGTAAAATCTATCCTGAAGTGACGCCATCACCGGTTCTGGATGCAAGGGTAGAGAAGTGTTTCTTATTAATCTGAAAGTTAACGGATCTCTCACCCACATTGCATGCAGCACACCACAAACAATGTGAAGACAACAAACAATCGAAAAAGAATGAAAAACAAACAAAAGAAAGAAAAACAACCATCAAGCCTTAGTCTAAGGTACCTGGACCTAGACGACTCCTAACTGGTCGATTCTTCGGGGAAGGTTGTTGTAGGAACTCGACTACAAGCTAATCGGTCAGGAAAGGGCAAAGCTTGGGGGAGGTATCCGGGCGTGAGCCACGGGCCTAATTACGCCAAACCACGGAGCTTTCGAGGCTTTGCCTCTCAATCCACTTTCCTTAGACACCGATTTTGCAGGAGTATAGTTTTTGCAATTTTCAACCTCGGTTAATCTCTTAATGAGTTCGAGATGTCCCTAGGGACAACGTCTATTGATTTTTAGTTAAGGCTTGTGAGAGTGTGAGTGCACTTGGAGATGATTATTGGGCTAAAGAAGGGTGATGAAATCCCCACCTTATCTTATTTATTTGGATTTTGCCCTTAATATCAATTGTGCAAGTGTACAGTTTATTCACAACAAGGTAACACTCAAAGCGATAAATCACTCCATAGTGTTGGTCCTATTCTATATGAATGCACACGTACCTTTTCTCCAGCACTCTTCAACAGAAATTGAAATGAATTGAAATAGATACGTGCCCTAAATGCAAAAGTCTAATCTAAATTTCAATTAAGCAATAAGTGAAAGTGAATTTCTATTGAGTTTATTATACATGCATAAAAGTGAAGCATCCAAGGAACTAAAAATTTAGAAAGCAATTTTTTTAGCGACTTTCGGCACCCTGCAAATGAGTTTGTTAGTACTTTAATCGTAAAAACTCGCTTTTACACGAATTTTTCGAGGGCAAATGAATCCTCGCGCAATGTCCTTGGCCACCTCTTTCACTTCCCGTGATAGTGAGCTCCTTGGTACTTCTCCTACACACAAAAACAAAGAACAATCTTTAGTATTGAACAACAAAGTCGTTCCCTCTCCGGCAACGGTGCCAAAATTTGATCGTTAAAAAGAAAGTACAAGAATAAGTAAAAAGAGTGTGGGTTGATGTTACATCTTTTGCGATTCTTCCGTAGTAGCGAAGTAGCTATACGGGTCGTATCCACAAGGAGGGAGAGCGATGGAAGCTTGATGCGGCTTCAAAGTTCAAGAAGAAAGAAAGTTCCTTGTTTCCAAATAAAGAATTGAAAAGTGAAAACAAGTTGTTTCAAGAATTGTTGGAAAATGTTTTGGTAGTTTGTAAAAGTGGGTTTTTTCTAATGGTAAAGGCGCATGGCTAACTTTCTACTAATTGCTCCCACTAATCCCTAACTTCTTGAAGATGTAGCCTCACGATGGATCATAGGCAAGTATAGCCCTTATGCATTGGAACTATTCATGTGAAAATCGAGTGAAAATTCTTCCTATAACTTAGCTTTACACGGCAAAAATTCGGACATTCCCATATCAAGACCAATAGAAGGCGAGAATACGGGAAGACACGAGTGCACTAATGGTATCGGCAAAGTTAAAGGAAAGTCTCTAACTTACAACAACAAGCAAAGTACAACACCCATAGATCATCAAAAACCATTTAAGTATGAAATATAAGGAGGTAAATACTTGTAGGTAAGTTAGAGTTTGAACCCTCGTCTTAAGATGCCATAGCTCTCGTTTGCACAAGGCTTGTTTGACACTATTGACTCATTTGGGTTATCAATCAAGAGTTAGAAATTAGTGGTTAGTAGTTAAGTTAGTCATGTAATGGTGGAGTTAGTTAGACATGGTAAGAAAAGAAGCAACAAAAAAAAGAAGTAGAGAGAAGGGAAGTTACACTACAACAAGAAAGTAAAAACCAAATGAAAGCACAAGTAAATTAAAAGAAGGAAGAGAAGTAGTACTTGTATTAGCTTGTCACCCTTCAAATACAACACTTACACACTCTCTCTCTTTCACTCTAATGGCTAAATCTAAAACTAGAAGAAGTAACTAAAGCAACTACAATTCCTAGCAACAAAACACAAATTACAATTCTATTCTCTGAATCTCCTTTAACTGAAGAACCCTGGGGGGTATTTATAGGCACCAGGGGGAATGGGGGCCGGGGGGGTGACCCATGCCCCAAAGCACTGGCGCGCGCGCGCGCAAAGATGGCTGCGAAAACGCGGCCCTGGTCGTGTTTCCATGGCCAAGACAGGGCTGCGTGCGCCAGTGTTTGGGTAGCGTGCTGCTCAGACTGTCTCCGGTCCATTTTATCTCCTGGATTCGCGATTTGACACCCTGGGCTGACAAAATCTTCACTCTAAAGTCAATGGCTAATTGGTAGGCCTTTAATCACCAATTAAATGGTGATTTAGGTCTTCTTCTTCATTTGCATACCATGGACCTAGGATCAAGCAAGCAAGGTTTATTAGCAGAATTTTACATGAAATAAATATGAGAATGTGATGAAAATTATACAAAATTAGAGACTAATCAGCTCCCCAGCAAGTTTCTAGTAGACTCTCTTCAAAGTCTATTATTTCCTACTTAGTCCCCAATGGACTCTCTTGGTTGTCACGTTAACAATATACCTCTGAAAATTTCTTCCAAATAACATCTGAAGGAGATATCAATTTCCCCCTGGAGTTTATGATCAGATCCTATTTCCTCCGATGGGATTATTTCTTTTACCGTTATGTCCAGCTTGTCACCTCTGAACGGTAGAAATCCTAAGCTTGGTAGTTTCTCATTCGGTTATGTCCATATTACCTCTGAACTGACAGATAACCAAGTCTCATCTTTTAGTCCAGTAGGGACTATTCCTTGGCTATTATGTCCAGTTCGCCATCTCTGAACTGTAGGGCTTTGAGTCTAGCGATTCTCAATTGGTTATGTCCATATTACCTCTGAACCGACGGATACCTAGATCTCCCTTCTTGTGGTATTTCAACTGTCTTGTTCAGTTCGCCACCTCTGAACAGATAAGTCCACAACTTTGTCCTCCTTCCCTCTATCAAGGTCAGGAGTTCTAGCTGTCATGTTAATACGACTACCTCTAAACAGCGAATTGTGAGCCTGATGTCTCTTAATTGGTCATGTCCATATTACCTCTGAACCAACGGGTGCCCAGATCCAATTCACCCTTGCAGTCCCTAATGGGCTAGCTGCTAAGTTAATGCGACTACCTCTGGCAGCGGATTTGGAGTTTAGTGTGTCTTAGTCTATCATGTCCAGCATATCACCTCTGAATAGACAGGTCCCTAAAATTGGATTCACCTTCATTTTGTCATCATGTCCAGATTATCACCTCTGAATGACAAAATTTTGAGCTTTGTGGCTTCTCAATCGGTTATGTCCAGTTTATCACCTCTGAACCGACAGATAGCCAAGTCTCCCTTTTGCTTACTGTTATGTCCAGTTCGTCACCTCTTAACAGTAAACACTCCGAGTTTGATAATTTCTAATCGGTTATGTCTAGTTTGTCACCTTTGAACTGATGAATATCCAATCTCATCTTTCTTTATCATTATGTCTAGTTCATCACCTCTAAATGACAAGGCTTCGTATCTGGTGATCCTAATCATCATGTCCAGGTCATCTGATGATCTTTAATCTGTTACGTTAATATTTACCTCTGAACAGTAAAGATCGTCAAGCTCATTTCTTCCATCCTCATCTCAATATGATTTGAGTCGAGCCATTTCTCAAATTTGTAACTAATCCTATCAGTTTATCACCTCTGATTAGATTAGTTATACCATTATATACAACTTGAAAGTAAGAATTGCAAATTCAGAAAATAAAACAAGTTGGAAATACAACAGAGGAGTCAAATAAAATTACTTTTTATTGATTCCAAAAGAGGGATACATGGATACATGGATTACAAGCTACGAGGGTGCTTCGTAAGACTTGATCCATTCTTCAAGGATGGCCAGCTTATTCTTCCTCTCCTCAGCAGCTCTGATGAATGCCTGCGACCTCAACTCAATCTCATATACCTTGTTGTCTGGGACAGACGAGCCTCAATTTCATTCAAAGTTGCCCTCTGTGCTCGCTCATGTTGCAGGACTTCATCATTTTGAGCCTTAAGCTGCTCTAGCCAAGCGATCTCCTCAAGACGCACCGGTTTAGCCTTAGACAGAAAAAGATTGGCTTTCTTGATCATTTTCTTGGCCTTTTCAATCTTATCCTCAGCATCGAGAAGAGCACTATTAGAAGCATCTATGACATCTCCAATTTCTACTTTCCTTATCTCCAAGGATTTTAAATCTAAAGATATTGTCTTCGCTGCTTCTTGTGCCGCAAGATGAGCTTCACGCATCTGAGCAGTAAGGTGTTCAAGCTATTCATTAATGAGGAGTCCAAATCTGAATTACTAAGATGGTGTCATTCGTCTACATCCCTCTCAAGCCTCTCCACCAGAAGCTCCAATGTGGCAGCTTGGTCATCCCCTCCAAAGTCTCGAATGCTGTCAATACTTCGAGGGAAGACCACCTTCAAAGCAGAGAACGAAGTAGTCGAGCCCTTCAAGACCAAAGTAACAGATCACTTCAAGCCCTTATAAAAGCTGTCAACTAGCTCAGCAACAAATTCATTCTCGGCTTCAACTACTCTCGGTGAACGAGCGGCCCCCTGAAGGTAAAGCTTCCACCAGTTTCCCTGACATAACCGTAGACGAGATGGTAGGAGCGCTGGCTGGAGAAATATGAGGGGTCACTGGTGATCTCGGAGGAGTCGTCATTGAAACCAGTACACTAGCCACAATGGAAGTAGGGCTGGTGACTATTTTAGGAAGAGCTGGCTCAACAACCAGTGTCAGAGACGTAGGGCTGATAATTACCTTCAGCTCCCTGGTTGTCAGGATAGGCAGCGTTAGCGAAACCACTGGCGTCTCACTTACCGATGTAGTTGAATGTGAGATTGGTTTCGTAATCCTTGTCCCCTCAGCCTCTTCAGTTCCACTGGCCGGTTCAGACTGATAAGATGGTAGGTCGTGATATAAGGCATCCAACTCGGTAGCGTCTGTTGCAGTCGAAGTACTTGCTTCACCCTTGGTTCCCTCAGGATGATTAGCTGGCTCCCTTGAAGTCGATGCACCCAAAGGTGGAACATCTGTGGCAAGACTTTATTAAGATGGGAATGACAAATAAATGGAAGAAAATTGTTTACAAAAGATAAAAATAATACCAAGAAGCGATATCGTCTAGACTGCCTCAGCCGCAGTCTCTTCCCGAACTTCCTCGGCGACAGCGTCAACTCTGCCGAGCTCCATAGGAAAATTTTTGGCAGATGCAAGATGGACGGCCGGTTCACCTTCACTCACCGAAGCCTCTATGGTCCATCCCAAAGAGCTTGAAGCACAGGACTCCCTTTCGAGGTCCCAACACCTGAAGGACCGATGTCAGCCGCGTCACCTCTGAAATCTTCTGAGACGACGAAGTAGCTAGCCTTGTCACCTTGTTTATAAGTAAATAGGGGATCATAATAATCCCCCTATTCTCCTATAGCCTTGGCTCTCGGTTCTCTTTGCATCTCGGTTCCTGAATCATAGGATAAACGAATGAGCTGTATGAAATATATAAGTATATGTCGCAAGAATAGAACTGATCTTACTCAGGTCAGGAGCAGCTTTATCAACAGTCTTCCTTAGAGTCGATAGCTTAATAACTAACAGAGCAGGAGGAGGAAGCACTATGACTGATTCACCTCTGCAATAACGGTGGGAGTGTAGCGACGAGACTTCTTCACTACCCTCTTCCTGCGAGATCCACCCTGGCGCTTTCGTTTGAAGTGGACATCGAATCTTCTTCCTCCACTTCCTCTACCTCCACATCTTCCTTAGGGGCCGTGCCTACCCCACCAGGAGCATCTGGTGGAGCCTCAATACCCGTATTTCTTTCAAAGCGGGGACTTTCTACGTCCAAGGCCTCACTATCAACAGTGGCGGCAAACTCTCCGAGGCCTGGCACACGGACCCTCCTGCCCTCGCCTCTCTCGTTGACTTTCTGCTTCAGCCCTGAGAGATCAACTTCACGCCAAAAGAGTTAATGGAAAACCCAATTGGAGTGGAGTTCGAAGTTCTGTACCATTGGCAGAACCCCAAAGTTGTCAGAAGGTTCGGAGTCCTCAGCGGCATGCACAGCCGCGCCTCAGTACAGCCAGCAATGAAGAATCGCCAGGCACGAGCACCATCAATGAGGCTCCCCATGAAGGCCAGACTAGTGTTCGGGTTACCTAAATATAGTTGGTCATACCCGAACTGACGAGCAAATCGACTCGAGACATAAGGCTCCAAATAGCAGGTATCCCCGCTCCTGTACACCAGATGGGATGGCCGGATGCTAACCAGCCATTCAAAGATCCCCCGGCTCAGCAACGTCTGCCCATCTCCTACATCCTTGAATTCTTCGCCATAGCATGTGTAGGATCTATATTCAAGCAACACAAAACACTAGAGGCGGTGAATAGTATTTATAAACAATTTAAATGAAACTAGTTGCAGGAAATGAAAATTCACAAGACAAAACTCAGAAAATGCAAACGCAAAGACAAGAGATTTATCCTGGTTCGGTCCTTGTGACCTACGTCCAGTCCCCAAGTAATCCGTTTGAGATTTTCCTTTCCTGATTTGGATACACCCAAATCCAATACCTTGTACACCACTTGACAAAACACCCTTTGCCAAATGTGTACAACTCCTCTTACAACCAAGAGAACAAACACCTTGTACAACTTCTCTTCTACACCAAGAAGGCGCCCTTGTAATGCTCCTCTTTGAATGATTACAGTTGATCCTATAAGCCTTGAATCTAAATGTGCTTGTGGACAAGGTCTCTTATAGGTGGAATTGGTGAAGAAATAGAAAGTGGAAACAGGTTTTTAGAAAAATAGAATTTTGAAGAGAGTTTTTAGGCTGAAAACTTGAGATTTTAATTGTGTGAATTGATCCTAGGACAACATCCCTATTTATAAGTAAAATCTATAGTCAGTTAGAGTAGTTATCAGGACAAATTTAAATTTTGAAGCGTTGGTTAAAACACCAGAATTCACCAACTGTACAACAGTTATAAACTGCAATTAGTCGACTAGGTATGGAGGTTAGTCAACTAGAAGAACAAAATTTTTCAAAGTTAGTCGAATAATATAAGGGGTAAGTCGACTATACTTGGACTGATTCGGATACTAAGTTTCTGGAAAACTGTTTTTAGTCGACTATATAGACATGGTTAGTCGACTATAGAAGGGGTTAGTCGACTATACTTTAGGGGAGTCGACTAATTGTGATGCCAGACAATAAACAGAGAGTTGGAAAATTTTTGTAGAAGGACTTAGTCGACTGGGAATTTTTCAAGTCGACTAAGGAATCTGTTAGTCGACTATACATAGAGGTCAAGTCGACTATATAGGTATTTGTGTGTGTTCAAGGCTTTTAACAATTATTCTAAAAATACATAAAAATATCCAAAATCTTCAACTAAGGTTGAGTAATCATAACTCTGTATAAATGCTTGTCCATCATCAAAATCTTTCAATCTTATAGGCTTCAACATTCTCCCCCCTTTTGATGATGACAACCTGTGTTTATGAAAACTCCCCCTGCGGAGAAACTCCCCCTGCAGTAAACATGTTATAACAAATAGATATGTAACAAGTCAAGTGTTCTTGTTCTCCCCTGCATAAAGTTAAGTGTCCCTGCATTGACATATCACAAATGCCAAAAATAGGTATCATATATCCACACACATATGTCAATATCCATTACCATAACACACATATATATGTAACACAGTAACACAGAATTTTCTCTCCCTTTGTCATGAACAAAAAGAGAAATTGCATAGATCATAAAAGATACATTGATTCCAAACAACCATTGTTTCCATAATGAAGTACAAATTAAAAGAGAAAAAAAGAAAAATACACAAAGATGCAAGAACTTCAAAAAACAAAACACGTAGCAAAGCCAACTCCAAAATCATCAAATGTCGGATCCGGGAGGAGGAGGTGGTGGAAAATGGGTCTTGAGGATATTCAGAATCTCCGTTTGTATGGATGCAAACGAGTCCATCTTCAGTTGCATATGCTCAAAATGAGTCATCAGTAAAGATTGATTTTCGATCAATGCATTCTGAGAGTCCTGAATGAATTATTGTTTGGCGTGTAGAGATTCGATTTCAACAGAAAAAGAGTTGTAGAAGGCATCGACATATGAAGGAGTTATTGAGTTGGAGGGGGTTCAGTGAAATGAGGTTGTGTAGAGGAAGAAGGAGGTTGAGTTGAACTTTGTGGAGGAGGAGAGGGTGGTTGTGGTGGAGGATGAGGAAAATCGTGAAGTTTTATACGATGAAGAACGGCACGATCAAAAGGTTCGAAGACTTTGATAACACTAGTTTTGGAAGCAAGATCTATGTGAAATTTCCGAAACACATGTGATAAAAAGGCTCCATATGGAAGGAAGGAGGTATGATCCTTAACAAGAGTATCAAAGATAATCTTTGCCCAATTGACTTCTAGTCCAGCCATAATGGCATAGACACAAGTGGCTAAATCACGGGAATAATAGTTATAACTAAGGTTTTAGGGCAAATATTATAGGCAAGGATACGACCTATAAGGCGGGGAATGGGTTTCAATTTATTGTTAGACATAGGTAATCCTTGACCTAGAAGAAATATATTTGATAAGACCTCCGCATCATCCATATTAATGTCATTAAGAGAGAGGCCGTGATAAGGAATTGAAAAGATACGGCCTATGAATTTAGGGGATAACTTAATATTGATACCTTTAACCATAGAATATATATGAACATCATCCTCATTGTCTTCATAGGTTAAATTGGTATAAAACAAGTGAATCAAGAAATGATAATAGCCTTGCCTAGAATCAGTAGAGAACATATGATAAAGACCACAATTTTGTAAATATGAGACAATATCATAGTCATTAAAGTCCTCATATTTAACAAACCTTCCAGGTAAAATTTCTAAGGAGGAAATTCTAAGGAAGTCATCTTCTAGGGCAGGATTTTTCAGAAAAGCCCTGAAATCAACTTGAGATGAGGAAGAAGATGGAGTAAACTTGGTTTTCTTAGATCTAGACATGATTAGAACTCAAATTAAAGGAAGATAAAGAAAGAATTGATAGTAGAAGACTGAGACCGAAACAATTTTACCAAGGAATTGAAGGAAGGAGAAGATGGGTTCACAGCTGCAACCGATCCCTGTAGTCGACTGGTTCCAGTGGCTGGAGAGAGAAACAGGGTGAAAAACTAGGTTTGGATGAGGGGTAATGGTAGAAAAGAAAGGTAAATACCAAATCAACGGTTAGGATCAAAAGAGAGTGAGATCGGATCCAAAATAATGATACGGGTCGGGTTTCGAAAGTTAAAAACCAATAACAGAACACAGTTTTTTACATTGTTAGTCGACTTGGTGTTTGTGACTAGTCGACTAATCAACTTACTAGTCGACTAGTTATTTAATATAGTCGACTACCTTCTAATAGCTCAAAAAATCCATGTTTCTGTTAGATGCAATTAGTCGACTGGGTTACTGTTAAGTCGACTAAGTGTTTAATAAGTCGACTAATAGGTCTTGATAAGTCGACTAATTATTTAAAATATTCTGAAAAATATTCAAAGATCAGAAATATTGCAAATACTCAAATCTCTTCGAAATTTCATAAAAATATCTTATTTAAGAGGTTTTGTAAAAATATCTGCAATTTGATTAGCAGTTGATATAAAATTTAGAGAAATATCACTTTTTAAAGCATGATCACGTAGAAAATGATGTCTAATACTAATATGCTTAGTCGTGAATGATGAACTAGATTTTTAGATAAGTTAATAGCACTAGTATTATCACACATAATAGTTGAGTTTGTGATAGACATGCAATAATCAAATAAGGTTTGTTTCATCCATAAATTTGAGCACATGCAATACTAGCAGCGATATATTCTGCCTCGGTTGTTGATAATGATACAGAATTTTGCTTTTTACTGAGCCATGATACTAGTGAATGTCCCAAAAAGTGACAAGTACTACTAGTACTCTTCCGATCAGATTTATATCCAGCAAAATCAGCATCACTATATGATAGTAAATCAAATGTGCTTGATTTTAGATAAAATAAGCCATAATTGATTGTGTTATTAATATATCGAAAATCCTTTTCACTGCTTTAAGATGTGATTCCTTAGGATTTGATTGATATCTAGAACATAAGAAACACTGAACATAATATCAGGTCTACTTGAAGTAATATATAGTAAAGAACTAATCATACCTCGATATAGTTTCTGATCAACATTATTACCATTTTCATCTTTGCCTAGGAATGTAGTAGTACTCATGGGAGTATTCTTATGACCAGAATTTTTCATACCAAATCTTTTCAGAAGTTCCTTTGCATACTTGCACTGAGAAATGAAGATTCCATCATTCATTTGCTTTATTTGCAGACGAGAAAGTAAGTAAGTTCGCCCATGTGGTCATCTCAAATTCACTCTGCATAGTCTTAGAAAATTCTTGATAAAGATTATCGTTAATAGATCCAAATAAAATATCATCAACATATATTTGAATAATTAAGATATCTTTATTAACATGTTTAATAAAGAGAGTTGTATCTACTCTTCCCATCTTAAAATCAGAATTTAAAAGAAAACTTTTTAATCTATCATACCAAGCACGGGGTGCTTGTTTTAAACCATATAGGGCTTTCTTAAGTTAAAAACATGATTTGAAAATTTTCATGTTCAAAACCTGGAGGTTGTTCAACATAAACAGTTTCCTTAATAAAACCATTTAAAAAGGAACTTTTAACATCCATTTGATAAAGTTTGAAATTCATAAAGCAAGAAAAAGCAAATAAAATACGAATTGATTCAAGCCTAGCTACTGGTGCATAAGTTTCATCAAAATCAATACTTCTCTTGATTGTATCCTTGTGCTACTTGCTTTGTTCTTAATAACTTGACCTGATTCATCAAGTTTGTTCTTAAAGACCCATCTGGTACTGATGACTAGATGATCAGTAGGACGTTGTACAAGATCCCAAACATTATTTCTGACAAATTGATTTAACTCTTCTTGCATTGTAATTGTACAAAAATCATCTGCATATGCTTCTTTGATATTCTTCGGTTCAATGAGTGATATGAAAGCAATTTGTGTCATGTAGTTCAACTTGGATCTCGTCTGAACGCCTTGATTTATATCTCCAATAACCAAATCATGTGGATGATTCCTTACTTCAACATATGCTTTAGGTAACTCGGTAGGAGTCTCATCAACATTAGAAATGTTAGTATCATCAGAAGATATAACAGTATTATCAATAGGAGTATCTATGATATGATCATCATCATGTGGAGAAGTATTAGAAATAGGCTTAGTCAAGGATTCATCAAATTTAACATGTAATGATTCTTCAATAGTAAATGTTTTCTTATTAAATATTCTATATGCTTTACTTTGAGTAGAGTATCCAACAAAAATACCTTCATTGGATCTAGCATCAAATTTATCTAAAGCATCTCTTGTATTTAAGATAAAACATTTACATCCAAAAATCTTGAAGTAAGAAACTTTTGGAATCCTGTTATAAAACAATTCATAAGATGTTTTGTTTAAAATAGGTCGAATAAGCACACGATTTAAAACATAACATGCAGTAGCAATAGTTTCAGCCAAAAATATTTTGGTAAATGACTGTCCATAAGCATAGTTCTAGCACATTCTTGCAAAGTCCTATTCTTTCTCTCCACAACACCATTTTGAGGAGATGCTCTAGGAAATGCAAAGTTATGTGTAATACCATACTTATCACAGAAATTTGCAAAAGATTCATTTTCAAATTCTCCTCCATGATCACTTCGAATAGTGACTATGTTTAGAGACTTTTGATTTTGAATTCTTTTACAAAAACTTGAAAACTCATCAAAAGTATCATTTTTATTTTTTAGAAAAATTACCCATGAAAAACGTGAATAATCATCAACAATAACAAAAACATACCTACTTTTGTTTAAAGAAGCAACACGAGTAGGACCAAATAAATCCAAATGCAACAGTTCTAAAGGTCTATTGGTAGAAACTAAATCTTTAGATTTAAAAGATGATTTAACTTGTTTTCCTAATTGACAAGAATCACAAAAATAATCCTTTTTAAAAGCTATTTTTGGAAGACCTTTAACTAAATCAAATTTAGAAATCTTAGAAATTGTTTTCATATTCAAATGACCAAATCTTTTATGCCATAAAAAATAATCATTATTAGAAGCAAGTAAACATAAGTTATCATTAGATGATATACAGGTTATTGATAACTCATAAATATTATTATTACGAAAACCTTTAAACAAAATATCTTTCATGTTAGTATCATATATAAGACATGCATCTTTTTCAAAAAAATTTTATAACCCTTATCACATAACTGACTAATACTTAATAGATTGTGTTTAAACCTCTTACCAAAAGAACATTTTCAATAAGGGTTTTGAAATGTTACCAACCATACCGGTACCAATAACCTTTCCTTTGTTATTGTCTCCAAATATTACTGTACCTCCCTTTTTGATTTGAACGGAAGACAGTAGTTGAATGTGTCCGGTCATGTGTTTGGAACACCCACTATCAAGTATCCACTTTTCTTTATAAGGTACCTATAAGATAAAACAATTTGTATGGTACCCATCATGATAGGGTCCGAAAAAGATTAGCCTTTAGGAACCCAAATCCAATTGGAATTTGGTTTCCATTTGTTAGTATAAACATAATTATCAGAATTACACACATCATGTATATAAGATGCAATATAAGCATTTTTATCAACATTATTTAGATTTTTAGGAACCCATATATATTTGCATCTAATTCTTTTTAAAATAGTATTTCTTTTCACAAAAGAATTATATGGATTATTATTATAAAGATGTGTAGATTTTATAAAATTAGTTTTTGAAAATCCAAGACCAACATGAGTAGGTTTGTAAATCTTATCTTTTGAAAAACCAAGACCAAAATGATTATTTGACATCTTTTAATAAGATAATAAATCATTTAAATTCTCTTTCCTTTATTAAATTTAGTCACATTTTAAAAGATCTTCATACTTAATTTTGGAACTAGTCATTTCTTTATCTAAAATAGTAATTCTAGAATTTAAAGAAATAGTTTCCTTTTTAAGCAAAGAATTCTCTTTTAAGAAAATTTCATTATCCCTTTTAAAGATGAAATAACTTTTCATAATCATCTTTTTGAGAATTTAAAGAAGATGTTTGAGAAACAAAAATTGCATTTTCATTGTTGAGTCTTTCATTTTCCTTTATTAAAACTTTATTTTAATCTTTTCATTTTTGAAATTATTAAAAAGTTCATTAAAAGCTTCTAATAATTCATCATAATCTTGTACCTCATCTTCTTGGGCCATGAAGCAGATATTGGCGATTTCAGTGGCTTCTTCTTCGTCAGAGGAAGATGAGTCGCTATCATCCAAAGTTGCTTGGAAGGCTTTCTTCTTCTTGTTAAACTTATTGAAATTCTTGAAGTGTCCTTTTGATTTCATCAATGGGCAATCCTTCTTTATGTGACCTGGTTTGTTACACTTAAAACAAATAGGATTATCATTAGTATCTTTATTCTTTTTAAACTTACCTTGTTTAAAGAACCTTTTGAATTTTCTTGAAAGCATTGCCATCTCCTCTTCATCGTCATCTGAATTGTCTATATCTGAGGATGTATGGAAGGCAAGTACTTTCTTCTTGGATTGAAGTTGTTGTTCGTCCTTCTTTCTATCTTCGAGTTGTACTTCTTATGCCATTAGATTACCAATAAGGTTTTCTAATGACATGTTGAGAGATCATTCGCTTCTTCTATTGCAGTAGTCTTCTTCTCCCAATCTGGTGTGAGTGCACGAAGGATCTTGCGAACTTTTCGACTTGGGTGTATTCCTTTCCAAGGGATGCTAAGGAATTGGTTATGTCGGTGAATCTTGTAACCATTTCTGAGATAGTTTCATTCTCCTTCATTTTGAAAAGTTCAAACCTGTGAACAAGAATAGAAATCTTAGATTCTTTAACCTTATTTGTGCCTTCACGTGTTACTGAAGAGTGTGCCATATTTGATTTGCAGAAGTGGTTGTTGACACACGGTTGAATTCTTCTTTGGTTAAGGCATAGAATAAAGCATTCATCGCTTTGGCGTCAAGGTTCGCATTCTTCTTTTGATCATCACTCCAAGCGGTGTAGTTGGTTGTCGGTTTGGTGTACTGTGCTTCTACAATGTTTCAAAGTTCGTAGTTGAGCGCTTGCAAGTAGATCTTCATTCTACACTTTCAATAGTTGTAGTTGGATCCGCAAATAGCAGTGGACGTTGTGTAGAATGTCTTCTTTGAATTGTGATGAAGAGAACTCTGTTGCCATCCTCACTCTGATACCAAATGTGGATCTATATTCAAGCAACACAAACACTAGAGGGGGGTGATAGTGTTTATAAATTTTTAAATGAAACTACTTGCAGGAAATAAAAAAATTCACAAGATAAAACTCAGAAAATGCAAACGCAAAGATAAGAGATTTATCCTGGTTCGGTCCTTGTGACCTACGTCCAGTCCCCAAGCAATTCGCTTGAGATTTTTCTTTCCTGATTTGGATACACCCAAATCAATACCTTGTACACTACTTGACAAAACACCCTTTGCCAAATGTGTACAATTCCTTTTACAACCAAGAGAACAAACACCTTGTACAACTTCTCTTCTACACCAAGAAGACGCCCTTGTACAATGCTCCTCTTTGAATGATTACAACTGATCCTATAAGCTTGAATCTGAATGTGCTTGTGGACAAGGTCTCTTATAGGTGGACTTTCAGAAATCTTCACAATAGAGTAGGAATTGGTGAAGAAACAGAAAGTGGAAACAGGTTCAAAAAAAACAGAATTTTGAAGAGAGTTTTAGGCTAAAAACTTGAGATTTGAATTGGTGAATTGATTCTAGGACAACATCCCTATTTATACCTGAAATCTATAGTCAGTTAGGGAAGTTATCAATTCAAATTTGAAATTTAAAACGTTGGATAAAACACCAGAAATCACCAACTGCACAACAGTCAGAAACTGCTATTAGTCGACTAGGGTAGGTGGGTTAGTCAACTAGAAGAACAAAATTTACAAATATTTGTCGACTAATATATGGGGTAAGTCGACTATACTAAGACTGATACGGATAACAAGTTTCTGGAAAACTGTTTTTAGTTGACTATATGGACAAGGTTAGTCGACTATATCAGGGGTTAGTCGATTATACTTTTAGGGGAAGTCGACGAATTATGATGCCAGACAATAAACAGAGAGTTGGAATATTTTTTAGAAGAACTTTAGTCGACTGGGGAAAGTTTCAAGTCGACTATGAGTTTGGTTAGTCGACTATACTTAGAGGTCAAGTCGACTATATAGGTACTTGTGTGTGTGTTTAAGGCTTTTAACAATTATTCTAAAAATACACAAAAATACCCAAAATCTTTAACTGAGGTTGAGTAATCATAACTCTGTATAAATGCTTGAGATAAAGCTCCAAATGCATTTTTATCACTTTGTTATCATCAAAATCTTTCAATCTTGTAGGCTTCAATAAGTCTATCAGAAGCCTAAGTTTATTTTTAGAGATGTAGCCCCAAACACCGACCAACAACTACTTGCTGGGGAAGGAAAATGGTTTTACACCCTAGGTGGAGACTAGTACTACCTCCTGGAAAGCAAGCATCACTATCCCCTGGCCTTCTTCAATTAGTCATGATGCCGAGGGTGATGAAGTGGGGTGTGAGCCGGAGCACAGAATCAGTGCACATAGGGGTCCTGACCCTTGAATAGCTTCACCCGAAGTGGACCTCCCGGAAGCATCCTTGGTTTGCATCTGGACAACGCCAGTTGCAAAGTGCCCATGGGGGAAAATCTTGCCCAAGTCCCGACCTTCCTGGATCAGTTTGTTAAGGCTGGAGGCAATTATCCAGCTGCAAATTTTCACACACGGGGGTGTGTGCTCCTCCAAGAAAGCGTGGTGGGCAGTCTCACAATGTACGTGTTGGAGGTCTTTGATGCTGACTTGAAATTATTAGGACTCCACAAAGCTGTCAGGGCCACCTGCTTTGGGATAAACATCAGCATCCCTACCTTCTACGCCATTCTGGAGATGTATTTCATGACATCAGGCACATTCTTCACTTTCATCGGTGATCTAGGGGTGGCGCTTCATGAGATGTGGGAAGTATCCAATTTCCTATGGCTTTCAAGTTGTACGAGGAGTATTTTCCATGTGCTGAGGAGTTGGCGCAGCTGGAGAAGGATGAACCGGCTCTCTATGAGACGTTTCGAGAGCTGATATGCCATTATTACATTTGCCTCGACCTCTACCCCTGTCGTGAAAACGTGATCAATTTGAAGTATTGGGTAGAGTATTTATTCTCAGTCATGGACGAGCCCTATTTAGACTCTCCAGGCTTCGGTATCGGAAAGAAATATTGCCAAGGCAATAAGAATGGGAAATCACAAAGATGTTATGAGGATGATGATGGCAAATACGAGCGAGGGGATGTCTTCTTATGTTTCCACCGCTAGGCTTCAAGACCGATCTCCCGGAAAGCGCTATTGGCTGGCTATCTATCAGCCTGGCTAAAGAGGTGTGTGATCCCATCACCACCTCATGATGGCATCATGCCTTGGTGATCATCCTGGCTGTTTTAGCTAGTGCACAGATACTCGCTCGGCTTACTGCCCTCTATGGTCTGCCGTATTCAGAGCGGGCTTAGAATGCTGATGGAGCAGTTGTGTAGGAAGGTGACCACCACCAGAGCGGGCAAAGAACTTTTCTTCCCACACAATGGGCCTTCTCCTGGGTTGAGATGTCGTATGCAAACTTGATGGCTTGGTTCGCTCTTCACTACCCAGTCCTGATTCAATCGGGAGAAGAAGCACCAGAAGGCGAATGCTATGCCCACCTCCGCTACTTCGAGAATTCCAGTGGGTGATCAAATACTTGGCAGGGGTCTGGAGGATGGTCGAGCGTCAAGACTCGTACAGTCTCTTCCGATGTTTTTACCACATCCCAGGCAGAGAGTACGGCGAGGAGTTTCGCGACATTGGAAACGAGTGCACTCTGCTGGAGAAGGTACTTTCAAGTAGTTTGTCATCATCAGGCCTTCCCACCTGGTGTATTGATGTGGGGATAACTGTTATTTGGAGTCCTATCTGCCCAGCCACTTCGCCAGACTGTTTGGTTATGACCAACTGTATGTTGGTACTCCCAACGCTCGGCTAGGGTACATGAAAAGTTTGATCAATGGTGCTAAGGCTAGGAGGCACTTTTATCGTTTGATGCACTGGAGCTTGGTTCTGCATATTTCATCAAACTCCCATGTTGCTTACAACCCTCAACTTTTGCTAATGGTACAAGGTATCGAATACGCGTCCCTCCTCATATAAAGTTAACTCATCTGGGATAAACCTGATTGATGCCCAATTGAGAAGGAAGGTAGAAGCGCAGAGAGAGGGAAACGCATCCGATTACCTGGCCTTAAATAATTCATTACTGATGTTGGTAGCAAGGGTTCGGTGGTTGCGAGTCTGCGCCCTGGTGATGTAGACAGTGAGCCTGCCCAAGAAGTGTTGTGAGCCCAGACCCCGGTGAAGTGGGTAGCGAGCATGCTAAGGAAGTCACTGCAACTGCTGACATCGAGGAGGAGGAGGAATTAGAAGATGAGAATCGACACCCACTTTAAACGAAAGCGCAAGTCACCTCCTCTAGTCGCTTCTCCAGTCGCTTCTCCCTGGAAGAAGAGGAAGCAGACCACGAAGCCTTCAAGTTGATGTCGAGGGACTGCAAATTCGAGAGGCGGAGACAACAGCAGTTCATGTTCCTCCACTAGCTGCTCCAGCTCCTCCTCCGGCTCCACCAGTGGCTATTTTCGCTCCTCCCCCAGCTCCGCCAATGGTTATTCACGTTCCTCCATTAGCTATTCCACTAGATGCACCAATTACTGGTACGTCTTCAGTTGAATTTGTACCGGGTCACATGTAATAACAACTTTTTCTATTTTGGTTGTCCAATTTCGTGACTAACTTTAAAATTTTTTAATACAGATGAAGAGGATAATGAGACATGAGATGCTCTCTTCGCTCATCGTACAGACGATGTGGATGACTACCTCAACTCTGAGGGCTCTGATGAAGACATGCCAAACTCGGGTCTTCTGTCCAGATTGAGGTAACTGTTCAAAGAGATGAGACTGAGGGTGTGGGACCCTTGAGACTTTGAAAGCTTCTCTGGAGGACATCCCTCTTCCGGTTGCTCATATGGAGATGCCCGCTCTGAGGTTCTTCCTACTACTGAGGTCGCCACGACCCAGCGATCACTATTGCCGAGCATGTATCCCCTGAAACTCCTCAAAGCGAGGTAGCAAAATCAGAGGTTAAAATCATCGCCTCAGCCTCTGCAGGTAACAATTGTAGTGTTTTGAATTTAGCACCCATTTCCTATATCTGTTGCTAAATCCAAAAAATTTTACAGAAGCTCCCGCGGAAGTTGCTCCACCAGTGATGTCAGAGCCTGAATAAGAGGAGGAAGCGACCCACCGGTGATCGATCCCGTGTTGTTGGGCCTCATTCACCAAAGAGTTATTCAACACCAGGCCGCACTGGGAGACTTACCAGTGGCAACAGTTGAGATGGAGCCTGTCTCTCCTACTCAGAACAACATCAGAGCAGTGTGTAGATCAGCCTGAGCCTGATATGGAGCTTTCTTTGATCCCACCATTTCTTTCTAGTCCTTCGGCTTCTGACTTGCTGGACATCACTGAAGCTAGTTTGTTGATGCTCTCGGTTGGCTGATCCCTACGCCTGGCTTCTGATTCTTGGAGGATGTTCCTTTGAAGACTTCCTTTTTGAGGATTGCTCCAATAGCTATGGCCCCAACCATCCCAGAGTCATCCGTGATGGTGTTGCCTCAGCAGAGCCCTCCTGCATCCATCGCGCTTCTGCTAATTGAGGTCGATTCCAAGACGAATTCATCGGGGAGCTTGTGGATGGCTTCTACAAAAGCTTGAAGCGCTTCCTTCTATGATTTTCAAGAGCACCCGTACTTCTTTCGCTTCTTGTAGAGTCATTTTCTTTCGAGCGATAGAAAATATCCGAGATGTTAGAGGGGATGCCAAAGCTGAGTTCTTGAAAGAAATGGTCAACAATCTTGAAAGAGATATTGATGAATGGAATAATCTGAGGCAGTTAGACCTTACTCCCTGGTGGAAGCTAAACTGGAACGTCTAGCAGAGCAGATGAAGAAGAATTATCTAGAGACGTCCCAAGAGATAGAAGTTGTATCTCAGGAGCTTAAATCCCCGAAGGGCCAAGAGGCTGAGGCTACAGAGGCAATGGCCGTCTCCAGTGAAGCGCTTGATTTTGCTAAGAGTCAGATCAAGAAAAAGTAAGAAATGATTGCAAAAGCCAACCTTCTCCTCTCCAAAGCTGAGCCGGAGAGTCAAGCTGAAACTATCCGATTAGAAGAGATAACGGCTAAGAGGATCCAGATGCAACAGTCAAAGGCAGAGAAGATGACGGCTTTGTTGGCCCAAAGGCCCATCACTCTAGTTTTGATGATGATTAACTCATGTAGTTATAGTACTAATAATCTTGTGTTTAATTAGTCTCAGATATGTGATTATGATCTTAGTTGGTGTTTAGCTTCAACAAAGGATTTAAAGTCAAGTTTTGGAGCTAGTAAGTGTTGATTCAAGAGCTCGCGCATCAAGTTGCATCGAGTACTCAAAAGGAGTTTAGCTCATTGGATCAAGGTTTGGACCAAGTCAAGAAGAAAAAGAAGACCTTCAAAGAGAAGATTTGTGTCTAGGTTTGTTTGTAGTAAGATTTTATTTTTAGATAAAATGTAAAGGATAGATTAGTTGGTGGATTGCTCAAGTTTATATACACTCACACACAAGATTTATTTGTGTTTTCATTAAAGAGTTTTCATTTTGAAAAATACCAGTTTGATTTTTAAAGATTCAAAATATACATGGGTTTTTATCAAAACTCATTTTAGAGCTTATTGTCAAAAACATAGATATTTCTTCATATATGTGTAGTGGATCATATCTATACACGCTAGCTTTAAAAGTGTTTAGGATATCTTGTTTTTATATTTGGAGAAGTTTTACAAAAATCGGTTTTTGAAAAATATAGATTTTTGTTTAAGGCAAACTTCTATATTACAAAAATAGTTCAAAATATTTGTAATATGTTTTGATTTTTAGTCAAACATGTTTGTATATCAAAGTATATTACTGAACTTATTTTTGTAGATTTTTAGTGAATTTATGAGAATTTATTAAAGGAAAAATGACATGTTTTTAATCCCTGAAAATTGCTGTACTGGCCTTCTGCCGGTCGGCCGAGCCAGAGGTCGACTGGGTGGTCGACCGCTGTGCACTAACATGCACAGGCAAGGGCCGGTCGACCGCACGGTCGACCGAGTCAGAAGTCGGTCGACCGGGCGGTCGACCGCTGTGCACTAACGTGCACAGCCAAGGACCGGTCGACCGCACGGTCGACCGCCAGAGAGCCTCTGCTCTCTGAAAATGGCCCGGTCGACCGGGCGGTCGACCGCTAGAACATTTGCCAGGCAACGGTCGACCGGTCGGTCGACCGCTGGCGCAACGGTCAAAAATCTGACCGTTGGCCGGTCGACCGGGCGGTCGACTGCCAGCAGTCCAGATTGCTAATTTGGACCCCAACGGCTAGATTTTGGAGGCCTATATATTGAGGTTCCCTTAGACTATTTTCTACAAGATTTCAAAAGAGTTTTTGGGCTAGTTTTTCCTAACTATCTTAGTGGTTTTCTCCACATGTTTTAGAGCTATATTTTCAAATCAAAAGGAGAGTTTATCAAGAGGTTTTCAAAAGTGATTCTTTGAGTTTTCACCACCAAATTAATCCTAATTTTTCTCACACACACTTGAGCTATCCATTGCTAAATCCATCCTATAGGAGAGTTATTATGAGAGGGTTTTAGGTGATCAAAGTGTTGTGATCACCAAAGTGTTCATTCTTGTTTTGAGGAGGCGGACTTGCGGATTCGCATTGTTTCGAGTTCTAGTGAGAGCTCGGTGTAGAAGTGCAGCCTCGACAAGCTTGTGTGCTTGGGGTGTGTAGTTCTTGCAGGAACAAGGGAGAGACTAGTGAGTCCCACTAACCATGGGAGTGATATAGATGCAGATAGCATTGACAGCTGTTGCCACAAGTCTCTTCTCTTAGTCTCTTCTCTCCCTTACTGTACACTTAGCATAGAAGAAGGAGAACACTGCAGATGATTTGCCTTGTTCCCCCACCTGGAATGTAAGAATCAACATAAAGCAACGATAAGGATGGGACCTTCAACCAAACCAAACCGTTACGTAGATTAGTTGGCAACAAGACTCTTTCTCTTTTGAGTGCCACTGATCCCATTCTTCTTGTGCCCGCATCCAATCTCTTGCAACCTCTCGGTTATCATGCCTCTTCGCTATTATTCGCACAATCCCATCCTGGTGGTGTGCGGAACAAGTGTACCCTGGACGCACTTTTGATAAGTATGGCCAGAGGTCGGTGATAATGTACTCATTACTTTTCAGGAAGCGGCTAAGTATGAGTCTGCATTGGGATGACTGGGGTTTACATTAGTTATGCGAAGTCCCTAATCTCTGATACGGGCTCAGCGGAGTTTGCTAAGCGGTTCTTGACTCGTAGACTTATTCTACGTCTTAGTTCGAGCACTACTTCACTCTTTTCACCCCTGTTGCTGAATTGCCATTCAGGAAAAGAGGCTTTCAAGCAGTTAAGTACTCGTTATCAAACCCTTGGGCAAATCGACCATGCTCAGTCCTCACTACAAGAGGGCCTATGTGGACCCACCATTTGCAACCATTCCAATTGGTGGCTGTGAGGCGAGGCCTTTCCTTTCATTGTTACGTGGAAGGCTTTTTCTTCGACAGGATATGGCACAACAAGAGTGAGGTTCCAAGTGATCTCTTTGAGATTGAGATGCCTGGGAGGAAGGATTTCCTTGAATAGAGTCTTCTATGGGTAAGGTCTTTGCTTCGATATTGTCGTTGGTACAATATACATGACGAGATGGGCTTTGCGTCCACCCTTGAAAAGTGCTTTGATGCTCCAATAGAAATGGGAACTGACCGAATCTATCTTCATCATCTTCTATGAAAGTCTGACCATTTCTTGCCTATTTTGCTATCCATTGCCCGGTGCCAATTCTCAAGCCTGATGCCTTCACTGGTCATTTTTGTCCTAGTGGATACAGAGTAGGTGGTGAAGGTGATCTTACATTCCTTCTCTCTACTCAGGGCATGACACAGCCCCAAGCTTGTGGTCCTCCCTGAAATTCCCTGGTAGATCAGTTCTATACCTGGGGATGAGATACCCTTTTGACTGACCCCCTTTATCAAGACTATCTAATATCATCTTGTAGGCATCCCTGAGCATCACATCCTCTTTTGCTTTGCCAGAGGAAACTGAAGGATGGTAGCATGGATTTCGTAGGAAAGCAGGCTCTGTCCCAATATGGACTGGCAATGCAGTGTATGACATTTGTGGTCAAGCGAGAGGAAAGTGGAAGGGCATTTAGTAGCTGAGCTGAAAGGTGAAGGGAAAAGTGGTACTCCCCGGGGACCAGACAGACCAGACCGATCTGGCTACCCCAAAGCAAAAGAATGGACTTGGTGCTATACGGTGACAGGCAAACCATATCACGTCTCACTTCCTAAAATACGGAATACCGGTACGTGATGATGGCAAGCAGATACTCATGAAGAGTGAAATCTCTTCCATGAAAAACCTTAAGCTGTCAATAACGAGCAGGATAGCACACATACATGCATATATAACTAAGCTAAGGAATAAAAGCACATATATGAAATATAAAACATAAACAATATCAGCCACCATATCTGAATAAGACAAGTCAAGAAAAAGGAACTGAACTCACTGAAGAACAACTGAAACAGAATATGTTCTACAATCAGCTCTCTATACCAGCTTTCAGATCTAGATACTAAAAAATAATAAAGGTCAAGCAGACTAGCAAGAGTACACGAAGGAATAGAACGGTAAAAGAGAAATATAAAAATGCAGTAACAGTACAAGTAGGCATTGAAGTAAGAAATGATATATTTAGCAGTATCTAGAACTATAGTAATAATAATAGGAAAATCGAGACGATAGATTATGTACAAGGAGACCGTGCATGCATGGTGTGACATATTTATAATGAACATGAGATGTCCTGGACGAGTAACTGTTGTGTAGTATAATCACAAGATTATCAGAACATGAGATCACAAGATAAAATAACATGATAAGTTCAAGAACATCATGTAGTCAAAATAATTTGTCATATAAGTCTCAAGTGTTAGTATCAGGTCTTCATGCCAAACCTTATACTCTCCCTTAATTTGCTCTCCCTTAATTTGATTAATGATCAATTTGGAGTCACCATAAGCTTCAAGATATTGTACCCCCATTTTTTGAGCAAGCTGGAGGCCAACAAGCAAGCATTGTACTCAGCTACGTTTTGGAGCAAGATTCTGTCAGTAAGAATGCACGAAGAAGAACGTGATTCTCGGGCAATACCACCCCCACTCCAGTAATGATCTTACCTGTAGGGCCTATTCTTGATGCATCGTCAAAAACGTCTGTCATACATCATATTTTGAGGTTATATTAGCTTCGATAACCTCGTCCAAAATGTCTGTGTGTAGTTTCAAAGTTTCCAGAGCTGATGGATGGGCTGCCAAAAAATCTATGAGGGCTTGACCTTTGATTGTTTTTTGGAGGACAAAAGTCATGTCATATTGAGACAGCAGAATGGCCCAATTAGCCAGTCTACAGTTCAAGGACCCTGGTTCATCATGAGAATACGCAGGGATTGACTTTTGAAACAACATTTATGGTTTGACCAACCAAATAATGTCGTGTATTCTAGACAGCGAAGATGAAGGCGAGACATTCCTTCTCGACGAGGTTGTATCAAGATTCAGCTCTGATCAGAGTTGTGCTTAGATAGTAGATGGTCTATTCGCAGCTTTCATCATTCATCTGAGACAGAAGAGTGCCTAAGGAGTGGTCCATAGCTTGCACATGGAGCAAAAATGGTTTCTCCAAAATGGAACCTACTAGGACCAGAGGCTTGGTGAGGTAGTCTTTTACATCCTCGAAAGCCTTTTGACAAGCTTCATCCCATATGAAGGAGACGTCTTTCTTCATTAATCGTGTAAATGGTTGGCAACAGCTTGAAAGATTGGATATAGATGAGTCTGTCTTGTAGACTTCTGAGCTTTTTGAGGGTCTTCAGAGGTCGCATACCCTGAATTGCCTTGACTTTGTCAGGGTCAAGGTGAAATCCTTCGGATGTGACTATGAATCTAAGAAACTTGCCACTCGACACTCCCAAGAATGATTTGGACGGGTTCTTTTTTAGTTGGTGAGCTCGCATGATGTCGAATACAATTCTTAGGTCATTGAGATGGTTGCTTCTGCTGTGACTCTTGACTATGATGTCATCAAACATAGCATTCCACCATTTTTTATAGATGATCACGTAAAATTATGCTCATGGTGTGTTGGTAAGTTGTACCTGCATTCTTCAATCCGAATAGCATTACTGTGTAATAGTATTACCCTAATGACGTTTTGAATGATGAATGCTTCTCATCATCCTGGGGCATCTTAATTTAATGTACCCTGAAAAGTCATCCATGAAAGACATCCTTTCGAAGCCACATGTATTGTCAATCATAACATCAGTGATGGGCAACAGAAGTTCATCCTTAGGACAAGCTGCGTTGAGTCACGGTAGTCAATGCAAACTCTGATCTTTCTATTTTTTTTAGCACAGAGACAATATTAGCAATTCAGTCTGGGTGCTGCTCCTCTCGAATGAATCCGCATTCGATGAGTTTATGAACTTCAATTTTGATTGCCTCTATGATGCCGTGTCAAAACTATTGTTGTTGTTGCTTAAACGGCTTAGCATCCAGTTTAATGTTGAGATGATGCATGATCACTTGAGGATCGAGACCAGGCATGTCTTCATAGCTCCAAGTAAAGACATCTATGTACTCCCATATGAGAGATATGAGATTTTGTTTCTCTATTGGTGATAGGCTTTCACTTATAGAGATAAGCTTTGGATGTGCTTGATCACCCACATCGACTTGGATCACCTTATCTTCGGTCGGAGGTTCGTGTTATTCGAAATGCTTCTCCCATTGAAGATCTAGTTGTTGAGCCCATGGATCAGCATCGAATGGCTTAATGTCTTCATCTTACTCTGCTTGACTGGTAGATGTCATATTGGCAAAGAGCTTTTCAAAGACTACCTCCATACTAATATCAGAGTTCCAATTGGACGAGTCTGATGATAGCGATGGTACAGACTCTTCAGACTCTGATTATGACTGAGAATGCGGAGTGATGTATCCTAACCCCCTGCATGTGCGGACATAATAATTGGCGGGTTTTCCTTCCGGTACAAAGGGTTGCAAAGGTATGCACCGTCCTTTACCAAAATTCAAACCATTGCCATGATCCAAGCTGTACCCCATTATTTTCATCATATGATGTGCTAACCATGCGTAATGAAAGAATTGTGGGGGTTCCAAGTTGTCGTCTGATTCCCTGAATGTCACGGCCCAAGCTTGGCCTCTGCTGATATAATTAGTGATTGGTCCCTTTAGAAGGGGACAATGAAGACAGACCCTTCATTGTCCTCCATATGCATGAATGTCATTTTCGAGAAGGGTAAGGCATGTACAAGAAACTAATATCGATAGATTTAAATACATTCTTAAGACACAAAGAGTAATCAAAAGCAACATTTTTATTAAGAACCCACCCTCCCTCATTTTCGGCAAGATTATTATAATCAAGATTATCTAGATACGCTACAATTGATTCTATACTAAAGGTAGTCGGTGCATCTTTTTCTGATTCTGAGTCCGCTTCGTTGTCACTGTCAACATCATCGGGCAACGATTACTTCAGTGGCTCGATATCCTCTTGGTAGAGAAGGGAATCAGTGAAGTAATTCTCCACTCGTTTGAACGACTGCATTTCAGCAAATATCGTTTGGACCATAGCATCGTCTCCCACATATTTGAAGTACTGGTGCAACGTGGAAGAGACGATCCAGTTGGCGTGGATCCATGGTCATCCAAGCAAGAGGTTGTAAGATATGTCAGCGTCGATGACGTAGCACGTAGCTTCTGATTTTAAGTCTCCAATTTGGCATTAGAGACGAATCTTACCCAGAGGGTGACTACACCAGGCGTTAAAGCCATAGATGGTTGCAATGGTGGTCGACAACCTGCTAAGTGGGATGCCAAGAAGTAGAGAACCTTCTTCAGGATGATGCTGAGAGCAAATCCCGAATCGACTTGGATCCTCTCAATACGAACCAATGTACCCAGTGTAGTATAGAGGTCTATCATGCTTATTATCTTTGAGGAGTATATCCTCAGGAGTGAAGGTGATGGATGGCGCCTGTCATTGCACCAAATGACATTGGGGACGTGGAGTCCCGTTGTCATTAATAGGGATTGCCGGCACTTGTGTCGGAAAGGATCCTGAGTCAATAGTGTGCCTCTCTTGTCTCCTTTGAGAGGCGAAGTAGCTCGTATAGAGTGATACGAGCTGGGATATTGGCAAGTTATGCCAATATGTCGAAGTACAAAGGAGAGTTGAGCCCCTTTGAAGGATTCTTCTTTATTGATTTGTCGAATTAGGCCTCCTTTTGCTTCCCTTTGTCCAGTGGTGGGGATGGTGCTGAAATCTGGACTAGTGCATTTGTTCTTGACGTCATTGGTTGCTGTGTCTCGTCGGGAGTTTAGTCATACTGTCGCAAATACTATTTTTCAGACAGGGTACCTATTGGCTGAGAGGTAGCAGGCTGGGCCGCTAAGGCAAGATTCTCCTCTTCTGAGTCACTGATAGAATCTATAGTCCCAGCATCTTCATCCGTTGTGAGGAGATGGCGTTACATGACTTGCCTTTGCGCTTAGGCTTGCTGGACTTCCATTGCTTATCCTCGATGATATCCGGGTAGACCCACATGATCTCTCTAGATTTTGTCATCAGTAGAACGAGGCCCTTGGCTTTTTGCTTTTTCACCATTAGGTTGACAACGTCTAGTCTGGCTTTAGGGACTGGGTTCAATCCATCTAGGACCATCGTCTTCGGGAAGGTCCCAAAATTGAGAGTCACCATGTTGGCAGTGACTTTCTTTTGCTCTGTCTTGAGAGTCAGAACTCCAGCATTACTAATGCTTGGATTTTGCCCTTGAGAACAAAGCATCTGTTGGTGGGATGATACCCCATTCTATAGAAGAGGCAGTAGTTCTGATCGTTCGTATGTTCCATCTCTTCTGGTCGCCGGACTTCAGTTAACTTGAGCTTGTTACTCTTGTTGAGTAGGTGGAAGATGGTCACCACCTGTTCATCTTTAAAGGAATATTGTCTTAGCAAAAACTTGAATTCCTAATTATTGCTGGTACCGCTCCTTTTCTTCTATTGTGGAGCTTCTCCAGATAACTCGACTGCCATCATTTCTTTCCTTTAGATTAGAAAGATTGGGCTGCATCACGCCCCTTGGTACCGTCCCCCATTTGTTTTTGGGCACTAAGGGCTCAAATTCTTTAGTTGATTTCTCAGCTATCTCTGCTTGTTCGACAACTCCTTCCAAGTTTTAGCTTTAACGGTTCCCATACGAACTTCTACCCTGTCGAGGAAGTTGTGCTGACATTCTTGAAGCAACATGGGCAAGGACATGCCTGCGGTGCACATGAGAGAGAGATTGCGAAATATCTGAAGTATTCCCACACAGATTCTCCTCCTTTCTGAACCGTCGAGAGGAGCTTATCCATGGTCACTTCAGTGTCATCTTTGTAAAATCGAGAAAGGAACAGGGTTTCTTGATCGATCCAAGAGTTAATGGAGGCGTTGGGAAGGCTTCTGAACTAGTCAAATGCTACTCCATTAAGAGTGCTAATGAATAGTCTGACCACGACAGTATTGTTGTCTATCACGTTGTCAGTTTATGATCGAAAGTAATAGATGTGCTGATTTGGTGAGCTCTCGCCGTCGTACGTGTGTAACGTAGGTGGCTTGAACTTCAACGGATAGGGAACTGAATCCCATTCCAGCGGGTAGGGATGCATCATCCCTACTTTCTTCCGGTCATCCCTCTGAGGTAGGGATGTGATCTGAGCTTGGATGCATTTGATAACATCAGCATCAATTGTGGAACTTCCCTTTGACTTTTCAGTCTCAGGGGGTTCCATGTTGGGGTTCTCCTCTTCGTCATGATTGCTACTGGTGGTTTTATCACTGTTCTGATTGTTTATGAGTTGCGCCAACATTTACTAGATGTTATCCAAAGCCGCTTGCTGAGCTTTAAAAGATTGCTCTTGAGCCTCTATACGCTGATGGAGATCATTATCATGATTGTTGTCAACCATGTTGACTGACACAATCCTTGTGTGCTCTAAGCAAACTGTGGCAGACGAAGCATAGCCGATGGCTTCTTCTTCATCGTCTGACCATTGGAAGAGGATTCTCAGTGGTTCCGATGACATAGCCCTTGTGGAAGGAGAGGGTTGTCCATAGTTGTAGGATATTGCTACCCTAAAGCGTATGCCTCAAAAGGCACCTTCTGCTTCAATCAGAAACTAGCTTAAGCCTGGGCTATAGTTAGGATCTGGGGAACTAACTGAGGGAGAGCGAACCCCCTATCTTTCTCTTTAGGATCGCATCAGATCCCTTCCTCTACCCGTCATATTGACAGAAGCTGGAGCGAGGTAAGGGTTCTTGGCTTTCCTCTTCTTTCTAGATTTGAACTCTTCAGTAGTCCGGGCTGACAACTGGTCGAATATTGATGTTTGTTATGAGGAGGTGTTGTAGGGCTTGGCCCAGACAATAATTGGCGGAGTGCACGGTCACAAGTTGATACCCCGCTCGCCCGCACTGAGATGGCGAGATGTAAACCTACTCTTTAGAGTGAGACTTTCGCTTATTGCTCAGAAATCTTCACAAGTCTGTATTGTCAGACCAAATCAATCCAACATGGAGACTCGGGGAGGCTGGAGATTAGCACTGATGGACTGAAAAGTCTTAAGCTTAGCCCTAGACTTAGCCTTAGAGATTTTTCTTCTAGTTGGGGGCAAAGTTAAAATAGCTTCGCCGCACAGTGAAGTTATGTGAGCACTTAGTACTTTTCCTTCAAGTGAAATAGCTTGGCTGTTAGCACCAGAAGGTCCTTTAACTCTAGCTTCTCAGCTAAGAGTTTTTGCAGCAGAAAGCGAAGCTACTGCAACCTCGCTGATAGCACTTACATGTGTTTTTTCTTTAGCTTCGCGGGAGTGGCGAGGTAGAGCTCTGTGGAGAGCTAAAGCAGTCTCACAACCAGAGACTTTGCGAGCTTCACCAGGAGCTGAAACCAGAGGTCCTTTTGCTTCGCAGGAGGCTAATGTAGACTTTTCAATCCAAAGAGCCCTAGGGGCTGATTTAGCTTCGCGCACAACATACAGGTGCTGGCACAAAGCTATCTTAACCTCTATTAAGACTAAGTTAGACCTGCAGGTGGCCTTCTCTATCTCATCAGAGACTTGCTTCCAAGCAGTGGCTAGAGGAAACCTAGCCACTGAGATCTTCATGTGCTTGCGCGCACTGATAGAGCTAGAATTGCCCTTGGAGAGAAGTTACTCAAACTTCTCTTGGTCAAATTGGATGACCAATGTTTCAGTGTTAGACCCGAGGGTCTAATCATCGCATTGCGGCACTACCTTCTTATTGTTGGAGAAGACCTTCTCCAGCGGAGTCGCTATTTTCTTTTCCATGGATTTGAATGTGGGAAAACTTTATAAAAGTTGAAGAGGTTTACAAGTAATAAAAAGATAATTACAAGAACACTCTTCTAGAGTTTCAGGAAAAGCGTGCTGGTGGGAGTCTGGTCTACACGTGATCACTTTATTCCTTAACGATGCAAGTGATTGAGTCTTCGGGTTTCTACCTACGGACTTCTTTCTTGCCTGGTTCCGAAAATCCTTTGAGAAAGGAAGATCTTGAGAATATTAGCACCCTAAAAGAGAATCAAAATTCTCTAAAAGAGCTCGAAAGCTAGAGGATAGTCTCTCCAAAAGATCAGCTAGGAATCCCCCTTTCTAAAATCCTGCCCCCTTCAGCTTACCTAGCAATGGGCTATTTATAGTTTTCAGGAGATGTAACAACTAAAATTAGCAGTTTAGCATCACTACGGAGCTAAAAATAGCTTCGTTGCGAAGCTAGACGCAGCTTCTGCGAAGCTAATTAGCCAGTTGGCGTCAGGTTGTTACAACAATCCTTTGATTTTCTCCACTAATTAAGGGATTTGCCTTGATCTTCTCCAATTAATTG
The DNA here is from genome assembly GCA_038442645.1 of Agave tequilana. Lineage (NCBI taxonomy): Eukaryota > Viridiplantae > Streptophyta > Magnoliopsida > Asparagales > Asparagaceae > Agave > Agave tequilana. The sequence continues at coordinate 380,042 of JAVJIF010002062.1, read as the reverse complement.
AAGAGTGAAAAGATCACGACAATTAACTACCTAAAGTGACATTATCACATTAATCTTGTGCTGAGATTTTCTAAATGGTCAAAAATGACCATAAAAGCCTGCAGCGGAGCTAAGCTTCAGAGCAAAGTTAAGATATTAGCCCGCAGCGGGCTAAAAGAGCTTGTAGCGAAGTTAGAGTTGAGCTTGCAGCGAAACCTAAAAATAGTTCTTTGATAAAACTCAAGTAAACTTCAAAGCGAAGCTGAGAAATGAGCCCTCAGCGGAGCTATTTTGAGCTTTACTGCGAAGCTATATTTGAGCTTGTAGCGAAGCTAAATGTTATCCTTTTGAGCTTCTTCAGAAGGCAAAATGCTTGGTTCACTGTCTGCTTCACTGGATCAGTGGAGTCCACATCATTAGTTTATCCATCAGGGATGAATAGGCCTTCAGCCTGCTTGCGTCATGTCTTTTAGAAGTGTCGACAAGTTTAGACATCATTGCAGAGCTGCCTTGGAGTTCAGTTCATCTTTTGAGAATGTCAATAGCGATCATGATCACAGTCCTCACAAAAATGTCATATTTATGAGGACTGCCTCTTTATTAGTGCATATTTTTGAGTTTTTATAAGACTGCGACCGTGATCGTAGTCCTGACAAAAAAACATGTTTCTGAGTTTTATTTGGGCTACGACCATGATCGCAATCCTAACAAATTGCATTATTTTTTAGTCTCTTTTAGGACTGCGATCATGATCGCAGTCATCTTTATTCGGATATATTTTTGAGTTTTTATAGGACTGTGATCATGATCGTCGTCCGCTTTATTATGACATTTTTCTGGATTTTTTATAGGATTGGGACCATGATCGCAGTCCTCTTTATGAGAACTACGACCATGATCGTAGTCCTCTTTAGCAGGACATATTTCTGAGTTTTTTATAGAATTATGATCATGATTATAGTCCTCACAAAAATACAATTTCTCAGCCTATATTGAGACCGTAGCAATGATTGCAGTTCTCATAGAATGCCCCAATTTTCAATTAATAAATGGACTGTGACCATAGTCGCAGTCCTCACATAGAACTTCGATCATGAGTAGCGGTCCTCAGGTCATCACTATCATCATCAGACACCTGTTCACCAGGATCGAATAATTCTCAATACTTTTCGAATCTAAATACCACATTGTTCATAAATATAAACAAAACTCATCACGAGCATGAACAAATGAGATTTGTAAAAGGTTCATTCCAAAAAATTTGGTCCAGGAGTTCCACCCCCTAAGACCCTGGGAGGGGCTCCCCGCCCCCTTCCAACCCCCATGGTGGCCTGAACGTATTGGTCGGCCCGCTAATTATTTTGTGTCGGGGTCAGGGTTGAGGGGAGAGCAATGTTGGGAAAGATCGGAATGGTTAAAAGAGAAATGAAAATATATAAAAAAAAGCAATAATTGTGAGGAATCAATTTATGCTGAGGTGGATGAAGCTCTAGCGAATACAATTATGAAACTGAGTTTTCTTCTAATTATGAAGCAATGTAGGTAGCTGTAGCGAAATTTTCCTTAAATATATATATATATAACATATGTAATATTAACTATATATTAGTTGATAATATATAATATGTAGTATATTAATGAATAATACATTAAACATTTTCACATATTTAATATACTATACACACAATATAATATTGAATACATATATATATATATATATTCAAGTAGAGCTCATAAATAAATTAATATATTATTAATATATTATAATAATATATTAGATGTCAATATTTTTGTCTACAATCTTTGCAAGTTAAGATTATAATATTATATTATAATTAATATGTTTTAATATAAACTATATATATTCAAATATAAGTTAGAACAAATTATATATTATAACATATTAAATAATGTAATAAATTATTTACACTAATGCTTATAATTATGGTAGTAAATAATGTAATTAATATTGAGATATTATAAGGAAATATATCTATAAAAAAATATTCAAATATAAGTTGTAATATATTATTATAACATATTAAATAATGTAATTAATTGTTTATGAAATCACCTAGAGGGGGTGAATAGGTGATAATGCTAATCTAATGAACTAAATGCGGAATTTAAAACTAAATGCAACAACACACAAGCAAGTATATGATATAGCAATATGAATCAATGCACAAAGTAAAGAGAGAGAGAGTAAGAGTCAATGGATCAAGCGCAAACAATCAAGATTTGTTTCGAGCTTCGAGCACCTAGCTCTACATCCCCGCCTTCACCCAGAAGGATTTCGAATCCACTAGCTTGTCCACAAAGGACTCCCACACAGGGAACCTCCACGAGAAATTGGGGCAATACAATAACAAGGAGTACCCAACTCCTCTCTTTACAACCACAACCTCTCACTAGAGGCAAAGCACCAAGCCAACCAAAACAATCAACTCACAACTTGAGGGATAAGCACAAAGCTACACAAGGATTGAAAACACCTAGAGGGGGGGTGAATAGGTGTAATTGCTAATCTAATACCTTTTTAATACAAGTATGAATGAATGATGCAACGATATCTCAAAACAAGACTAGGAGCCGTATACCTGGTGAAGGGTTCTGAACTCCTTCCTCGTGATTCCTCTGGATATGAGTTAGAGGTGCGCAATGTAATCTTGTTGAATGAGAATTGATCAACAAAATATCAAAGAATGAATAATATGCAATGGTAAAGTGCACACAAGATATATCACAAGTAATAGAGACAATATCACAAACTAGAAACAATGAGTACTAGAGAGCAATTGAAAATAAAGCGAAATAGAGAGCAAGAGCAAAAAGGCAATCGCAAACACAAGTATTTGTTTCGAGGTTCGAGCCACCGCTCTACTCCCCGCCTTCACAGCCGTGAAGGGTTTCCACTATCCACCGAGGACTTTACAAGGTTTACCAAAGACCGGAGTACCGAACTCCACCACTTACAAACCTCTACCGAAGAGGTATCTCAACAAGAACAAGAAAAAAGAACACGTAGCCAAGTGATCACCAAAAGGATCACAAACTTCTTACAACACTCTCTTTACAACTTCCTTATAGAATGAGGATGGAATTTTGGCTCTAGAAGTGTAGTGAGAAAACAAACTCAGTTGTAAATGAAATTTTCTTGTAAACACCACTGAAAATAAAAAGCCAAGAATGCAAGAGAGAATTGAGAACTTTGAAAGCTTTTCTTTCTTTTTCAAACTTTGAAAACTAGGTATTTTTCTTGGTGTTTTTGCAAGAGACCTATCTCCTCTATTTATAGGGAGAGGAAGGGATTAAAACACATTTAAATTAAGTTTATTTGATCAGAAAATAATCCCCAATACTCAGAAAAACTCTGCCACAAAACAGGGTGAAAATCAGAATTCAGATTTTCACCAAAGAGGAAAGAGCCGTTGGCAGCTGGCAGGCTTGTCGGTCGACCGGCCCGGTCGACCGGTAGCCTATCTGGCATATAGCCGTTGGCCGCGGTCGACCGGTCAGTCGACCGTTCTCAAAGGCAAAACACAGTTTTGTATGGGCGGTCGACCGGTCGGTCGACCGACAAAAAACAGGGAGCAAACTGTTTTCGGCCGGTCGACCGGTCGGTCGACCGACAGACGTGCACAAGCGTGCACGTCCTGGACACAGGACCCGGTCGTCCGGCCGGCCGACCGTCCTGGCCTGAAACAGAAAACAAGGGGGGGAATTTTGGACTTGGAAATTTTTGAAAATAATTTTTGTAGGAAATATGGCTAAGTATCATGCTGAAGAGATAGATATACATGATATAAACTGAAAAACACCTAGAGGGGGGTGAATAGGTGTAAGTGCTAATCTAGTGAGCTAAATGCGCTAAATGCGGAAGCTTAAAACAATTCTTGCAACACACTTAATACAACCAACAAGTGTAGCCGAATTCCCCGTGAAGGGCTCTGGACTAACTCCTCTTGATTCCCCTAGATATGGGTTGAGGTGCTATATGAAGCTCTTGTGGTTAAGTACAAGTGAGGCACACACAAACAACCAAGCATATACAAGATATAGCAATATGAAATATGCAAGGTACAAATGCAAGCAATGAATGATATGAATGAAGAATGATGCTTTGCACAAATGTAAAGAGAGAGAGTTGAGAGATAATGGATCAAACGCAAAGGCCAAGATATGTTTCGAGGTTCAAGCCCCTAGCTCTACATCCCCGCCTTCATCACCGTGAAGGATTTCCAATCCACTATCTCCTACCGAGGGAACCTCTACCAAAGAGGATTTGTTACAACACTAGGAGTACCGAACTCCTCTCTCAATACAAACACCACCTCACACAAGAGGGGTAGGCCCTTAGCCAAACAACAACCAATCCACCTCACACTTGAGGGATACAAACCAACAACCAACTCCACCTCACCAAGAGGGAGTAAACACCAACCTCAACCTCTACTGAAGAGGGAGCAAACCAATATCACTCCGATCAACCTCTACCAAAGAGGGATACACAAAGCAAGGAGGGTTTACAACTTAGAGGCTCAACAACCTCAAACAATCTCTTTTCCACAAAACAAATCCTAAATAGAATAGGATAGAAGATAGCTCAAGTGTTGAAAACTAAGTGTTTTGATCAAAGAAAACTCTTGGGAAAACACCAAAAATGATATAGAGATTTTTGCTCAAAAACAATTCCCAAAACCTAGTTTCTTTGAAATAAACAAAACACTTAAAAACAAATAGAATGAATCTTTTTGCTCTTTAAACTCTTTTAAAAACTTCTTTTTAAAACCAGAGAATGGGAGAAAATCATCTCTAAAAATCTTGGCCAAAATCCCAAAGAAATGGGGTTTATATAGGCCAAACAGAAAACTAGCCGTTAGGCTGATCTGGCAGCCTGACAGGCAATCGGTCGGCCGGCCCGGCCGACCGCCAACGGTCAGAAATGTGACCAGCTCTCAGGTCCGGTCGGCCGCCCGGCCGATCGTCCCTGTGTCTGCCAAACGTGTACAGGTTTGTGCACGTCGGTCGACCCCAAGGGTCGACCGGCCTCTGGTGCGGTCGACCCGTGCGGTCGGCCGACCTGGCCTGTCAGCCACAGTTCTGGAACAGAAACATATGTTTAAAATATTTTAGAAAATCTTTTATCTCTTTTAAAATTACCATAAAAATTGTTTTATCATTTTACTTTGATAAACACACTTGTGATAAAAATTTCAAGACATATATCAACATATTCAATCATTTTTGTGTCTTGCAAGTTTTATCAAAAACCAACACTTGTATTTTTATCAAACTTGATTTTTCAATACATGAATAGGAAAGTCAAAATAAGTTTGTTTGAAACTTAAGCATGCATGTATAGAATGAAACAACTATACATATATCAATTAAACTTGTTTTGATCAACTATTCATAAAAACCAAAAACCAAACATAAAACGTGTGTGTTTGTGCACTTGAGCATATCAACTATACTAAGCTTTACAAATGGATCTAAAACACACAATCTAAACTATGGATACCTAAGTCTTCTTGACGATCTCCATCTTCAAGTAGACCCGATCCAAAACTCCATCCATAGGCTAGGCAAGGTGTGATCTTGAAGCTTGAGCCCTGGAATCACTTGTGAAGCTTCCAAACACCTCTTGTTGAAGCTATCACCAAACTAACATCTTGTTATAAGATCTGAGACTGAAAACACAAGAATATTAGTAAACATAACTACATGAGTTAATCATCATCAAAACTAGGGTGGAAGGCCTTTGGGCCAACAATCTCCCCCTTTTTGATGATGACAAAACTCATGGAGTTATATATGCATGGATTAAAGTTAAGCTTCAAAGAAGCTCCCCCTTAACTCATGCATAAACAAATAAACATAATATGCAATGAATATTAAACATGAATGCATAGATATGCATAAACCATAAACCATAAAAGGTTCTAGATACCAAATGAAATGTTCACAATAAACATGTTCTACATACCAATTAAAATCATAATATATGCAAAAACATAAGCATGCATATAAACTCAAAATCTTTCTCCCCCTTTTTGTCAATCATCAACAAAGGGGTAAAAATAAAATTAAAACATAAATAAATTCTTTTATCAACAAAACATGATCTAGACACCAATGAAATGTGAAAGGTGCTCTAGATACCAATTAAATGAATAAAACTTTTCCTTTTTTTTAAATAAATGCATACAAAGACATGCATATAAATCCAAATCCTTCTCCCCCTTTTGTTCTATAACACAAATGATGTAAATAAGGGGTAAATAACAAATCATAAGATGTACACTCAATTAAGATACCAAATGAAACTTATATGTCAATGAAGTACATCTTGATACCAATTGAAAGTGAACATACCAAAACAAAATTTTGAGATACCAATTTAAAACATAAACATTTTGATATCAAAAGATAGAATTTTTCTTTTTAAGCCATATAAACAATTTTGATTGTGATATCATATGCTTAAAATAAACATCAAATTTCCAATCATAAAGTGTGGGAGTGGAAATCAAATACCAATTGAAAAATGAAAGTCAAATTTTCTCCCCCTTTATGAAATACAAACTAAAACAATGCGTAGGCTTGATACCAATTTAAAAGTAATCAATTGAAATAGGATAATCATTGAGGTTTTCAAGCTTAGCATAAACAAATATTTATGCTCTAAGATATAGGAATATAGTAGGCACAAATAAAACATATATGTATGAAGAAAATAGATACCAATAGACATTGATACCATTGAAATGAAAGCATACATACATAAACACATATGAGTATACAAAAGAATCAAGATTGATACCAATTGAAAGAGTTCAATGATACCAATTGACATAACAATAAAAGCATGGTATAACTCATATCAAAATGAAGAATACGAACTAGTTAAAATGAAAATTTTTGTTAACTAGTACAAAATCCTTCAAGTAAGGAATAAACTAAAAATAATTTTCATAAAAACACATGTAAATCACATAGCACTTAAAAACACTCAATATTCAATAAAGTCTATACTTGCTCATGAAAACATACTCATGAGAAATATTTTAAAAGATGATGAGTGTACAAGTAATGTGTGACATGGCATTATGAAATTTCCAATTAAGCTCAAAATTCCTTGAAACAATGAAAATCTTCAAAATTATTTAATCTTCAAGGTATATGTATGTCTTATACAAACTAAAGCATACATACATATCCAAAACACAACGAGTCCACAAAATATATACATTAAGGCACGTGGCTCAAAAAGGATGTATATGTATAATAATAATTTGGATAAAATAGACATATACATGAAGTTAAACAAATAAATACGAAATCAAGAAAAACTAAATTTTCACCAAAAACAAATTTCATTTCAAGGTATATGTATGAATTGTCAACACAATAAGTATACATACATATTCCTAAACACAATTGAGTCCATATATATAGATTTGCATGAAAGGCAAATGACTCAAGGGGTATACATGTATAACTTAAGGTTTGGCAAAATACACATATACATGAAATGTAAAACACATGATCTACAAAACAAAAACAAAATGGGAATACAAGTTTAAAATGTATGAATCATCAAAACTAGACTATACTAGCACATCTAATGGGTTCAAATAAGCATTCAAGCTCAAACATATATAGATTTATTTGTGGCCCACTATATGCACAAGTATATAAATCCTAGTCTTAATGAAAACTAACATCTAAACATATAATCAACACATAAAGCATAAAATCAAGATATAAATCAACATGATAAACATAAACATGATTATTATGATATCCACATGTTATTAGATTTATGATGTACATGATAGCTAATCAAATACGAGAACACAAAATAATAATCCATATTAAACATGGGTGTCTCAAATACTATACATGTATGTCAAGAATCTAATTAACATGGCATTTTCATACTAATCACTAAATAATGAAACATGCTATAAACAATGAATATTAAAAGCATGCAAACAATAAATAAGAGTTAGGAATCGTTACCAAAACCTAGAAGGCAACTCTCCTTGTCTCCAAAACATGGTGGTCCTCTCCACCAAACTTCCCTTGAAAGTGATGCATCCAATTGATTTCCATGAAGCTCGGAACGCATCCACTCCAAGGTACGGCAACTCTCACGTCATGTGAGAGCCCACACCTACATCAAAAACTCTAGGGGTAGTATTTGGTACCCATATCTTATTGGGTCCATGGGGGTTAGTACCTTCTCTAACCCAAACAAACTTCTTTGCTAAATTTACATTATGATGTAATCTATCAAAGCAAAATTAGCAAGGTGGCCCATACGTCCACAATGTGTACAAGTGTACACATGAGCATACATGTGATGGTATCCGTGAGGAGCATGTGTATGCCGTGGAGGGTGTGCATGAAAAGATGGAACTTGTTTCTTTCGAACCAAGGATTCCAAGCGTGTGTGGTTCATGGCACATTGGCTCATAGTGGAGCCCAAACAATCTACACTCTTCTTAAGCAAACAAATATCATCATTAATCCTGGAAGAAGAGGTACATGCATTAGGTAGACTAGATGAAGAAGCTACACTAGTATGGCAAACATGTGCATCAATTTTATTATGCAAAACAATATTTTTCTTTAAGCAAACATTTAAATCATTTGAAATAGAGATAATTTTATTTTTCAAAGCAACATTCTCTTTTAAAACAAAATCTACTTTTGAAATCAAATCTTCATTTTTCTTCAAAAGTGTTTCACACTCATTTTTAGATTTTAAAAATTTATTTTCTTTTAGTGAAAGTTCCAATTGAGATCTCAATGAATCCCTTTCATTATAGACCTCAACCTTCTCTTGCAAAACATTGTTAAGTCTAGAATGCAAACTCTTATTTTCATTTTTAAGACCTAGACATTCCTTTTTCAAAACTTTATATTTTTCTATTAATTTTTCACAAACAATAGATAGCTCTTCATTTAAAGCATGGGCATCATAATCATCACATGAAGAACTAGAGCAATCATCACTATCTAAGTGGGTTTCCGATTGTACCTCAAGGGAGTCATTCCCTTGGACCATGAAGCATTGAGAATCGGATTCTCCACTAGTTTTCTCTTCTTATTGGATTTGCAATTGAAGCTCGGAGGTGGTGGTTGTGTTTGTCAACATATTTCACACTGCAAATGCGGAATCAAAGTTAGAAATACGTATAAGATAATCTTTAGATAATGTGCTTCTAATAGCCTCTAGGGCTAGTGCATTGGCCCCTATATGATTGCGGTCACCAAGATAATATCTCTTGGTAGCGGCAAGGAAAACATGCAATCCTAGGGTTTTTAGGTACATGGACATCCTATACTTCCAAACAACAATGTTGGAAGGGTCAAAACTAGGTGGGGTCATGAAGTCCATGGTAAACTATATGAGTGTGCAAACAAGCAAAGGCAAACAATAGATTAGCAAACAAATGGATCTCACTCCTAGGATGTTAAGCCTAATATCAGGAGCGTTGGCTCTAATCCCAATTGAAAACACCTAGAGGGGGGTGAATAGGTGTAAGTGCTAATCTAGTGAACTAAATGCGCTAAATGCGGAAGCTTAAAATAATTCTTGCAACACACTTAATACAACCAACAAGTGTAGCCGAATTCCCCGTGAAGGGCTCTGGACTAACTCCTCTTGATTCCCCTAGATATGGGTTGAGGTGCTATATGAATCTCTTGTGGTTAAGTACAAGTGAGGCACACACAAACAACCAAGCATATACAAGGTATAGCAATATGAAATATGCAAGGTACAAATGCAAGCAATGAATGATATGAATGAAGAATGATGCTTTGCACAAATGTAAAGAGAGAGAGTTGAGAGATAATGGATCAAACGCAAAGGTCAAGATATGTTTCGAGGTTCGAGCCCCTAGCTGTACATCCTCGCCTTCACCACCGTGAAGGATTTCAAATCCACTATCTCCCACCAAGGGAACCTCTACCAAAGAGGATTTGTTACAACATTAGGAGTACCGAACTCCTCTCTAAGTACAAACACCACCTCACACAAGAGGGGTAGGCCCTTAGCCAAACAACAACCAATCCACCTCACACTTGAGGGATACAAACCAACAACCAACTCCACCTCACCAAGAGGGAGTAAACACCAACCTCAACCTCTACCGAAGAGGGAGCAAACCAATACCACTCCGATCAACCTCTACCAAAGAGGGATACACAAAGCAAGGAGGGTTTACAACTTAGAGGCTCAACAACCTCAAACAATCTCTTTTCCACAAAACAAAGATCCTATATAGAATAGGATAGAAGAAAGCTCAAGTGTGAAAAACTAAGTGTTTTGATCAAAGAAAACTCTGGGAAAACACCAAAAATGATATAGAGATTTTTGCTCAAAAACAATTCCCAAAACCTAGTTTCTTTGAAATAAACAAAACACTTAAAAACAAATAGAATGAATCTTTTTGCTCTTTAAACTCTTTTAAAAACTTCTTTTTAAAACCAGAGAATGGGAGAAAATCAGCTCTAAAAATCTTGGCCAAAATCTCAAAGAAATGGGGTTTATATAGGCCAAACAGAAAACTAGCTGTTAGGCTGATCTGGCAGCCTGACAGGCTATCGGTCGGCCGGCCCGGCCGACCGCCAACGGTCAGAAATGTGACCGTTGGGGCAACCCGGTCGACCGTCCGGGCGACCCAAATAAACAGAGAGCACTGCTCTCAGGTCCGGTCGGCCGCCCGGCCGACCGTCCCTGTGTCTGCCACACGTGTACAGGTTTGTGCACGTCGGTCGACCCCAAGGGTCGACCGGCCTCTGGTGCGGTCGACCCGTGCGGTCGGCCGACCTAGCCTGACAGCCACAGTTCTGGGACAGAAACATATGTTAAAAATATTTTAGAAAATCTTTTATCTCTTTTAAAATTACCATAAAAATTGTTTTATCATTTTACTTTGATAAACACACTTGTGATAAAAATTTCAAGACATATATCAACATATTCAATCATTTTTGTGTCTTGCAAGTTTTATCAAAACCAACACTTGTATTTTTATCAAACTTGATTTTTCAATACATGAATAGGAAAGTCAAAATAAGTTTGTTTAAAAGTTAAGCATGCATGTATAGAATGAAACAACTATACATATATCAATTAAACTTGTTTTGATCAACTATTCATGAAAACAAAAACCAAACATAAAACGTGTGTGTTTGTGCACTTGAGCATATCAACTATACTAAGCTTTACAAATGGATCTAAAACACACAATCTAAACTATGGATACCTAAGTCTTCTTGACGATCTCCATCTTCAAGTAGACCCGATCCAAAACTCCATCCATGGGCTAGACAAGGTGTGATCTTGAAGTTTGAGCCCTGGAATCACTCGTGAAGCTTCCAAACACCTCTTGTTGAAGCTATCACCAAACTAACATCTTGTTATAAGATCTGAGACTGAAAACACAAGAATATTAGTAAACATAACTACATGAGTTAATCATCATCAAACTAGGATGGAAGGCCTTTGAGCCAACATAAACAAGATATAAAATTTGTAAAAATTTGAATCATGTATAGAGACCAAAGCATGAACTTAAAAATAAATCCCAAAACCAAAAAAAAAAACCTATTTTGGAAAAGTGTGTGTGTGTGTTCTAGAGCCAATTTTACCACAACCTCAAACTTTAACAAACTAAATCTTACATAGGTTCTAGGAGACTCCTAAGTCTTCAAGTGGGCTCCTTCATATGTGAACTTGAAAGTTTTGTATATTGAACCCGAAATGAAATGACTTGAGCCAAAACAACCTTCCTTTAGGGAAGAACACTCCATGAAATATTAGAACCCTGAAATACACTAAAACAACAAACATGATTAGTACAAATAACTATATATGTTTTGTAATCATCAAAACATACTAAAACGGGTGATTGTAACCTTTGGGCCAACAAGGATCACCTCACAACTTGAGGGATGCAACCCAATTGCACAACCACTTCAACACAATGAGGGAAAGGCACAAAACTAAGCAAAAATAGGGTTTACAACTTGGTGATCAAAAGATCACAAACCAATCTCTTTTTCCCACAAACACAAAGACCCGATAGATAGAATAGAATGAAGCTCAAGTGTGAAAAACTAAAGGAATGGAAAACAAATACTCAAAGAAAATCCTTGGGAAAAACTGAAATCAAGATATAGAAGTTGAATCAAAAACTCTTTTCCCAAAAATACTTTTCTTTGATTTTTCAAACCCTAGAAAAACACCAAATAGATTTTAAATATTTAAGCCCAAAAACTTCTTTTGATTGCTGTGAAAACACTGGAGAGTACGAAAATATTAGCACAAAAATTTCTTAGTGAAAACCTCTTTACAATGGGGTATTTATAGCCCCTATAAAAATATAGCCGTTGCAGCTAAAAATGCCAGAAATGGCCTACCGGTCGACCGGCCGGTCGACCGGCCAACGGTCGATTTTTGACCGCTGGCAGCTACCCGTCGACCGGCCCTAGAAACAGAGAGCAACGGCTCTCTACCCGGTCGACCGCGCCGGTCGATCGGGAGCAACCCGAGAGTGGGTTGCTCTCAGTCGGTCGACCGTGCGGTCGACCAGCTTAAAGGGCAGCCAGCGTGCACGTCCTTGTGCACGTCGGTCGACCGCTACGGTCCACCGGCTCCTGGTCCGGTCGACCGTGCGGTCGACCGACAGAGCCTGGCAGAGCCAGTTCAGGGACAGGAAAACATGTTCTTTTTAATTCTAAAAATTCCCATAAATCTTCTAAAAATCCACAAAATAGTTTTCTCATTTTACATTGATATATAAACTTGTATTAAGAATTTCAACACAAATTTCAAACATTTTGAACCATTTTTATGTTAAAGAAATTTTGCCAAAAACCAAAAACCGTATTTTCTAAAACTTAGATTTTTGAATTGAAAATACGTTTTGTCCAAAACTCATCCAAATAAAAAAACATGATATTTAAACACTTGAAGCATGTTGCATATGAACATAAGTCCAATATACATGAAACATATAGATATCCATATTTTTGACTTTAATACCAAAAATACGTTTTGTTAAAACACAAAACCTGAAATACATGAATAGGCATATCAAAATAAGTTTGTCTAAGTAGTTGAAGCATGCATGTATATAGAACAAATCTAATATACATTAAACCATGTAAACTTGTTTTGAATCTATCTATTCATGAAAACCAAGATCGGTTAAACCAATCAAACCGAAAACCAAAACCAAAACATGAAACGTGTGTGTTGTGAACTTGAGCATATCATACTATTCTAATCTTTACAAATGGATCTAAAACACAAAACTAAATTAGGTACCGAGGTCTTCTTGTAGAGCGCCGTCTCCAAGCCGACTCGATCCAAAAACTCCAAAACTCCGAGCTTGACTCCAACGAGTGCTATATATGATCTTGATGCTCGGGCTCTGGAAACATCATGTGAAAGCTTCTGGATCATCTTGTTGAAGCTAATCACCTACTAATATCTTGAATAAAGATCTGAAACTAAAATCACAAGATTATTAGTACACATAACTACATGAGTTAATCATCATCAAAACTAGAATGGAAGGCCTCTGGGCCAACAGTTTATACTAATACTTATAATTATAGTGTTAAATAATGTAATTAATATTGTGATATGTGAGGTTATTGAGTGAACTTATTACCTTTGTGGGTGCAAATAACCACGCTCATCAGTTTTGTGGGTCTTCTGTACTCATTTATGAGGTTATTTACACCAAAAAAAGGATGATTTTACCCACTCACTATAAATATAGTTCTTCTTAATATTCCTTTCTTCTCATTCCCGCAAAATTATTCTTAATTTTCCTAACCTACACTAATAAGCCTAGCCCACATCCCATATCACATCTATATGTAATACTTATATATTTTATAATATACTAAGTAATAATAATTAGATATTAATATGAACCATTCCTCTCTCAGTTCTCTTTATTTTATAATTAAGTCCATAAAGTCCAAGCCCAATTCTTATTTGTTCTTCATTTCTCTCCTCTTATGATTTTTTTTTTTTTTTTTTGTAACTCAAGACCAGCCCATATTAAAGTCCAAAACTGGTCCCTAAACTTTCCACCTTATTTCCTCTCATTGTTTCTTGTAGGCCAACAAAGCCCATCCACTCTTTTTTTTCATTTTCTTATTTTTCCTTTCTTTTTCTCTCTCCTTTATTGTTTCTTCCCTGCTGTCAACGAATCCACCACCTCCACATGTTCTCCTCTCCATCATAAACTGATTAAAGATGTTGTGTAAATACAAATCACAATTCCCAAATGTTCTCGTTTAATTTTTTTTAATGTTCTGAAAAAAATCCTTGGCAAATTAAATAACCCCCACACAAATTAGAGTCAGAATTGTCAAAATAGTATAAAAAATCATCACTTCCCCTAATGGCCATCCCTCCTTATACTCGAATAATACTATATAATTAGTACACATTTATTTATATTATTGTATATTAATAATATTATTATATATATCCAATATATATATATAATATTAATATATCCGTTTTGGGAATTTAGGAAAAATTGGGGTGAACTCATCAATTTTTTGGATGAACTCATAAGTGGGTGAACTCAACCGACGGGAAAAATTTTGGGTAGTTTGAAAAAAATTAGGAGTGAAGTAATAAACTCTAGCCGCCAGTGGTGGATGCATAAATTTTATTCAGGGTTGTCAAAAGATAATATAAAAATAATTCAAAAATAAAATAAAATATTAATATTTAAATATTTAAAATAAAAATCTAATAGAACTGATGATAACACTCCTCTTTTTTTTCATAACATAACATAATTTTTCAGCATTGATATTTTTAAATATATCTCTTTCAATATATGTCACCAAGTAATCTCTCAAGACAAAATTCCTGTACGTTATTCGCGGACGGTAGCCTATTGTCGTATGCGTCTCAAAATATTGAAAAACCTGGAATGATGATATCGCGACTCGTGACATTGATGTAATGTCCCCTAATTAACAATACTTGATTATTTTTTAATAATAATCTCTCAGTACACATATAAAATAATAATAATTAAGAATATTAATGAATAATAAGTAATAATAATAACTATAATAATAAATATAATATATATACACACACATATACATACATCAAACCCAATTCCTCTCTCTTTTTCTTCCCATTCTCTCTTCAGCCCAAGCCCAATAAAGCACGAAGCATTCTCCTCATTTTTTCTTCTTATATTTATCTCTAGAACCAAGCCTGAAGCCCAGGGTCAATCCCTATGAGAGCAAAGAAAGAAAAAAAAAAGTTTGAATAGCTACTTCTAATAGGAATCAGACCCTGGCACCCACGCAAGAGCCCAACACCCCAACAGCCGTGTCGCATTGGCATGCTACAGAAGGCCGCAAGATATGAATTTAAACTCTAATCTTGGTCTGTCACTGCTAATCACACTCAAGTCTGTTTAAACTCCGTAAAGTCAAAACTATTCAGGACAGTGAAAAATTCAAGCAAAGGCTAACAGTCATCCTGCTTTTGATCAAAAAAAAGGGCTCTTGATGCCTTACCACTCTGCGGTTTTGTTGGAATCTCAGAAACAACACACTTTTCTCTCATAAGGCTGACTCAAACGCTGTAGCCTGGGAAAATTGCTTGTTCTTGATCAAAGAGCAACTTCAGGTTAGCTTCTAATCAACGCCCATCTCTCATGCCACAGTATGCAGTTGGCTTCACTGCCTGGGCATTGGTTTCAAACTTCTATTTCTTGGTTCGTGAAACTTTTGTAGCCCCCACCTAATTCTGGGGAACTCCAACTTAACTTTGATGATAAATGTTCTCATGATAAGGGTATTCTGTTGGTTTCGTCGTGCGTGATCATTGTGGGTATCCTGTTGTAGCACGTTATCGTTGGCTTGAAGATGGGACTTTCGACAGACTGAGTTAATGGCTCTTTGGTGGGGACTCTTGGCGTTACGCACGAGATTTTTCGGTCGTATTACCATTGTTGGTGACTCACTCGTCACTTTTGCTAAGGATTTCCTCCGTAACCATTGGGGCATTTTTGTAATCACTTAGAAGTAGGGTGAATAGGTGATGTTCTAATAAAATGAGAAAATTAAAAATTTAATTAACAATTTTATATAAATAAAAATAATTAAACAATCTCAAGTATGTATATCAATTGAGCATAAAAAATTATCAAACATGCAATGATATAAACAATATGAGCATGTAAGATATTAAATAAAGAGTGAGTAAGAGAGAGCAATCGCAAACACAGGAGATTTGTTTTGAAGTTCGAGCAACTTGCTCTATGTCCCCGCCTTCACCGCAATGAAGAATTTTCATTACAATCTGATCCCGCATAATCATTCGGTGCCGCAATACCTACAAGTTCCCTCAAGAACTCTCAGACTTGCAATCCCTCACTTGTTCCCGTAAGAACCACAACCGCGAACGCGAACCGCAACATCTAACAAATCTTAATACGATGAAGAACAGCTTATGATCAAGACTCTTAATGACAAAACAAACTCTCACAAATAAGGAATCCTATAGAATAGATATTAAATTGATTTGCTCAAGAGAGGGTGAAAGAAAACCAGAGATTAGGATTTGAATAGCTCAAGAAAAATATTATTGAGAAACTCTCTAAAAGTTGGGAAGTTGATGCCCGAAAACTCGTTTCAAAACTCTTTCGAAGATAAGGAATTGGGGCTCTAAAACTTGTAAAAAAAATACTATGTGAAAGATGGGAATTTTATTTCTTGGAAAACTGGTTGTAAAAACTCAACCAAAACCCAGTTTATAGGCCTCAATCAAAACTAGTCATTAGGGAACTGGCCAAACTGGCCTAGAGGTCGATCGCCTAATGGCTATATTTTTAGCCGTTAGACCTGTCAGTCGACCATCCAGTCGACCGATGTGAGAACAATTTTTGTTCTCACAAAAGTTGATCAACTGCCCGGTCGATCGATCGAAAGCATACTTGCTTTCTGTTAATCGATCGACTGCGCGGTCGATCGACCCAAGAGAACATGTTTGCTCTTTAGGCCATTTGACTGCCAGGTCGACCGGCCTAAGGCTAAAAACAATTTTTGCTTATCTTTTTAAAATCTTTTTAAAATCAAAGTAAATTTCTATAAAATCTACAAAATAATTCATGT
The DNA here is from genome assembly GCA_038442645.1 of Agave tequilana. Classification (NCBI taxonomy): domain Eukaryota; kingdom Viridiplantae; phylum Streptophyta; class Magnoliopsida; order Asparagales; family Asparagaceae; genus Agave; species Agave tequilana. The sequence goes on along the minus strand of JAVJIF010002062.1, from coordinate 362,867 downwards.
AAATACTTTAAGTACAAATATATGAGATCAATATTCAATACATATTACAAACATGTAAACTTCTTTTTGAAATGTCAAAATCAATTTTGAAACATAAACTATATTAGTAATTATTTTTTCAAAAACTAAACTTTAAGCTTAAACAAGTTAAATCAAAACTTACATAAAATGAAAAAAACAAGTTTCTCAAACTCTATTGAAGCACAAATGTGTATGGACAAATTCATTTCTTTGACAAACTATAATTAAGACATATTACAAACTATAAAACTCATTTTGAGATATAAATTATATAAAGCTCATTTCGTTTCTAAAATAAACTCTTGAAAACTAAACCACAAATTCTATACCCAATGAAAATTAATATAGAAAACTTTTGTGTGTGTATAAACTTTTGGGGAGGAAGTCGTCGAGGAAGTCGACGAAGAGAAGAAGAGAACCAGAAATCAGCAGCAGCAGCACCGGCGCACGGTCGACCGGTCCGGTCGACCAATGTGCACGCTGACATGCACAGTGTAGCAGTCGACCGGCCCGGTCGACCGCAGGAGGAGATCGGTCGACCGGGCAGTCGACCGACTGAAGTGACCCAACTCTCGATTGGGAACGGTCGACCGGCCCGGTCGACCGGTGCATGGGGTCGGTCGACCGACAGTCGGGTCTGCCTGTTTCGGAAAGGGTTATTTTTGAACCCTATAAAAGGGCTGTGTTAAATTTCTAGGGTTTGAATCAGGAGAGAGATCTTTGAGAGAGGTTTAGTGTGCAATCAGGGAGGAAAGTAGAGCAGAGGAAGAACTTTCCCGATCCCCATTGCTGTAAGTATTGATTTGTTGAAATCAATAAAAACCCTCCCCCTTTCTTGCCCCGAGGACGTAGGCGACAAGGCCGAACCTCGTTAAATCTGTGTTTTGTGCTCTTTCTCTAGATTTATTTTGTTTATGCTGGTTGTGGTACTGTTCTTCTGTACTTTGAAGATCTAGGGTTCCTCTGTGGGGTTGTTATCAGGGCACAACAAGTGGTATCAGAGCTTCCCAGGTTTCGCTTGGGATTTTTCTAGAGATTCGGAGGGCTTCTGGAGCTGATTCGGTGGAGATCGTGTGTCGATCTCAGATCAGCGATAGTCGTGTTCGTGGGATCGTGTGTCGATCTCAGAAGGACGCAAGGAGTGCTCAAGGAATCGTTGGTGGAGTAGATCTAGTCAGAAACTCAATCTAGGGTTTCGGTAAGAAGGTAAAAATTTGATTTTTTATCGAAGTTGTGATCTATTTCCAGTTAGTTTTCCGCATACATAGAGGTTTTCAGTAGATAAATGGTAGAAGAAAGTACATCGGTTAAGACCATGGATCCTCATCCGAGGATAGACGTGGTGAAGTTTAACGGCACAAATAATTTTGGGATGTGGAGGTGTGAGGTTATGGATGCCCTGAATGCATCGAACCTCGAGGACACTCTACTTCTGGAGAAGAGACGAGGAAAAACCACTGAAGAAGAGTGGGAGAAGATGAACAGGTCTGCGTGTGAGTTGATTAGGTCGTGTTTAACACAAGACATCAAATATCTTGTGTTACACGAGACATCTGCTAGGCAGTTGTAGGAGACCCTTGAGAAGAAATATCTGACCAAGAGTGTGGAATCATGATTACAGCTAAAGAGCACGCTGTATAGGTTTCAGATGAAGAAGGGGTGCTCCGTGAATGAGCATATCAACCGCTACACGAAGCTTCTTACAGATTTGGTGAACGTGAATGTCAAGGTAGATGAGGAAGACAAGGCTGTAATCCTCCTGAACTCACTCCCAGCGGAGGAGTATGAGACATTCACATTAACCTTTATAAATAGTAGACAGACTCTGGACTATCATGAGGTGTCGTCTGCGTTGGCAAACTATGGGACGAGGAGAAAGGAGAGTCAGCATTCTCAGTCAAGCTCGTCAGCAGAGGCGCTAGCAGTAAGAAGCAGGGGTTCATCTAGGAAGGGCAGTGAAGAAAGAGGAAGATCAAAGTCCAGGTCGGGCTATAGGGATCTGAGGAAGAACCAGTGTGCCTTCTGTAGACACTGGAAAGTGGACTGTCCGAAGTTCAAAGGAAAGAAGAAGGAGTCGAAGGCTGAAGCAAATCTTGCAAAGGTGACGAATACTCAGAGGAGTAGTTCACAGGCAGATGGATCAGATTCAGACTCGTCAGGTTTCTCATTTTCAGTCATTACTCCCATCGTTGGTCACTCATGGGAAGATGAGTGGATTTTGGATACAGGTACAACATACCATGCGTGCCCTAATCGGGGTTGGTTTTCTAGCTTTGAGAAGCTGGAGGGGTGTTCGGTCGTTATGGGCGATGATCACCCATGTAGCATGGAGGCTGTAGGTACAATCTGAATCAGGATGTTTGATAGGATGGTAAGGGAGCTGAAGGGAGTGAGGTATATACCTCAGTTGAAGAGAAATCTCATCTCTATTGGAGCTTTGGAAGCATCGGACATGGTGATATCTGTTCGAGATGACGATCTCAGGATGATCAGAGGCTCGATGGTGGTGATGAAGGGCGTCCGCCGAGACAATCTCTACTACTTGAAGGGTAGTACGGTGACAGGTCAGGTGGAGACTTCCAGTTCCTCAGATGATGGTGGCCCGGAGGTCTGGCAGGGAAAGGTCGGACAGGAAGGAGAAAAATCTTTGCGAGCTCCTGCAAAGATGGAATTGCTGGAAGGTGCTGCTATCTGCAAGTTGGAAGGTGAACACAGCGTTCTGGACAAGAAGAAGGTGAGATTTAGCACCAGTACTCACCGCAATGAAGGTCTTCTTGATTGTGTTCACGTGTGCATTTGGGGACCTGCTAAGACGGCATCGCTTGGAGGTCACAGGTACTTTGTCTCTTTTGTTGATAGTGTATCTAGGCATTATTGGATATATCCAATGAGACAAAGTAGTGAAGCCCTAGATATATTGGTGAAGTGGAAAGGAAGAATGGAGAGGCAGATAGGTAGGAAGATTAAGGAGCTGAAGTTTGGTAATGTTGGAAAGGACATGAACCAATTCCTATGATTTGGCCAGAACACCGGAATTGTTACTCACTTCACGACAGGTACAGATGGGTTGGCTAAAGAAGTAATCCGTTCCTTGCTGGAGGAGGTTCGGAGGTTGTTGTCTAATGCAGGATTGGACAAGTCATTTCGGGCTGAGGCGACTGTGTATGCTAGCCATCTCATGAATAGATCGACTGCGATAGGAGGTGAAGCTCCATTGGAAATTTGGTCTGGGAAAGCTGCTCAAGATCATTGTTTGCTGCGGGAATTTGGAAGTCCGACCTACTTCAGTGCCAAGAATGGCAAGGTGAATCCGCGAGCAAAGAGGTTTGTCTATTTGGGTGTCAAGAGGAACATCTACAGGTTGTGGACCCCGAAGATAAGAAGATCGTGATGAGCAGGCATGTCACATTTGGAGAGACTTCAGTGTTGAAGTCCACCGTCTCTCAGCAGGTGGAGAGGACGGAGATCAAGGAAGTATCGCAGCGGGTGGAGGTTGATGCTACTCCATCATCTCCAGTTGGTTCAGCATCAGTGAAGACTTCATCGGTTGTGACACCCGGTGGAGATCATGAAAACAAGGGTGTTGCTGAACAGGTTGAAGACATTGCTGAGGATGTCGAGGTGCTTGCAGTTATTGGAACTAAGGTGAAACCACGCTTGTGCCGAAAGAAGCATGAATCTTAAGCTTGTGATCGCGACAAGCTCAAGTTGAAGGCCGTTGTTCTCCATGATGGTCGGGAAGAGGTTCATATGACTCTGTCTGACAGGTTCGCTGCTGCAGATACAGGTACTAGTGCTTGAGCTTGATGAAGCTCATGATAATGAACTACGGCTGGCTTGATCCTTTGGGCAAGGTACGTAGGCAGCCGTAAAGGCGCAGCCAGCTGGTGATGCAACCCGTATGAAGCTATTTGGGTTCTCGAGAAGCTGTTTGGATCTTCACGTAGAGGTGAAGAGTTGTGGCCGATGGAACTTCACGTAGAGGTGGAGAGGCTTCACGTAGAGGTGAAGTGTTGTGGCCAGTTGGACTTCACGTAGAGGTGAGGTGTTGTGATCTCGATGAATAGGTTGATCTTCCAGTGAGAAGTTGATAAGCTTGCATAAGGAGTGGTGTGCATCCAGTTGAAGCCGATGATGTTTGGTGTGCTCTACGCAGACTTGGTTGGACCGTCAGTGGAAGACAGGTAGACTAGATAGAGCTAGTCAGTTGGAGAGTCAGTGTTGGCTCATGAGGAGTCTTCATCAGGTCGGGAAGTTGCGGAGGAGGAGCCACAGTATGGTGATCGACATGTATGGAAGTTCTCCTAAGGTGAAGTGCTGGAAGGCATGTGCGGTGCTTTCCAGTGGATAGCTGAGCTACAGAAACCAAGCCGAGATCGTGTGTCGATTTCACCGAGATCGTGTGTCGATTTCATCCGGTGCGCGCAAGCCGAGATCGTGTGTCGATTTCGCCGAGATCGTGTGTCGATTTCGCCAGGTGATAGACTGGGGTACGTTGGAGATCGGCTCAGATATTGAAAAAAAATCTTCACCGAGGTGGAGAATTGTTGGGGGAGGAAGTCGTCGAGGAAGTCGACGAAGAGAAGAAGAGAACCAGAAATCAGTAGCAGCACAGGCGCACGGTCGACCGGACCGGTCGACCGTCAGCAGAAGCTGTGGCTCGGTCGACCGGTCCGGTCGACCGATGTGCACGCTGACATGCACAGCGTAGCGGTCGACCGGCCCGGTCGACCGCAGGAGAAGATCGGTCGACCGGGCGGTCGACCGACTGAAGTAACCCAACTCTCGGTTGGGAACGGTCGACCGGCCCGGTCGACCGGTGCATGGGGTCGGTGATCGGCCGGTCGACCGACAGTCGAGTCTGCCTGTTTCGGAAAGGGTTATTTTTGAACCCTATATGTAACCCTCGGTTCCCTATGTACGGGTTTCGATACTGCTATTCGATACCTGATGTAATCATCCTGATAACCGGATTGAGAATTTTTCAGCTCAAGATCTTATTTTCCAATATTTTGAATTTTTCGGAATTTTCTGAAAATTCTTAGGAATTTTTGGAGAAGAATCTCAATTCGGATCCGATCGGTGTCACAGTCTGAATCCGGGATTTTTAATTTACAATCGGGAATGAATTTCATGAATATGTCTTCATAAAAATATTTGAAATGACTTTTTCTACTTTTGTGAATTTTTGAGTATTTTTCTGAATTAATAAGAGTTTAATCGATGATTAAATATTGATTAAAAAAAGAATGCAATTAAAATAAAAGAAAATAAAATAAAATTAGAAAACCAGCATGTGGGAGTGTAACAGCGTTTGAACACAGGTCTCTCCACTTATGATTTGGATGCACAGACCATCATGGCCTCTTTGGGTTGTTGTTATAAAAGGATAGCATTTTATTTAATTCTGATTGTTTTACCCTTTAATTCTTCCATATTAAAGAAAACAAACTTCGTCGATTTGCTTAGATTCAAACCCATCTCACAACTAATCCAGAACAGATCATATCTATTAAAATCCGCTCCTAACAAATTAATCTTAACGAATAAATCAAATCCTAATCTAATATTAACTAACAAATCTAATCCCAACAAATCCCATCTCCTTCTCCTCTCCCTGCTGCCACCAACGCCCCGAGTGCGCGCCTCCCTGGAACTCCTCAACGCACCAGCAGGCCGCAACCCCTTCCCTTGGCTGCCCTTCGCTCCCTTAGCCACAGCAGGCCGCCCCCTTCTCCTCTTCACACCACCAGCCACAGCCCTCCATTTGCGGCTATCCACTATAGGATCTCTACACACTGGATCTCCCATGTTACTGCACTGCTCTCCTCAGAAGGCAAGTTGTTTCAAGGTGTGGGAGAATTCTTCTGTTCACAAGCGGCTGCCCACCAAGGAGCTGATTACTGACTTCGATCGAGGCGAGCCCAGCTCTGTTCGTTTGTTGAGTCCTATGGAGCAAGAAGAGATCAACCCCTTTGGAAGCTCTCTTTTCCTCATGTATGTGTTGCAATCATTTCATCCTTCTTGTTTGGATACCACCTAGGAGTAGTGAATGAACTACTAGAGAGCATTTCTTGAGATCTTGGGTTTGCTGGCAGTACATTGGAAGGAGGACTTGTAGTGAGCATTTACTTGAGTGGTGCCTTTATTGGTTGTTCAGTTAGTGGTTGGATCACAGATGCAGTTGGGTGCCGTAGGGCATTCCAGCTGAGTGCATTGCCTATGATTATTGGAGCTTCTGTAAGGTCTCTCCTTCATTTGTGAGAGGCACTTATGGAAGTTTAATTCAGATTGCTACATGTTTATGAGTTTCCCAGTGAAGACAGTCCCCGGATGGTGGCGGGTGTGCTTTTGGGCATCTACCATTCCCGGTGCTTTACTTGCAACTTTCAAGGAATTTTGCGCTGAAAGTCCTCATTGGCTCTCTAAGCGAGGACAGATTGGTGAAGCAGAAGCTCGATTTGAAAGACTTCTGGGGTTTTTCCATGTCAAGTCAGCAATGGCAGAATTATCACGGTCAGATAAAGGAGATGATGTAGAAAGCATAAGATTTTCAGATTTGCTAAGTGGTCACTATTTTAGAGGGTCAGTTGTTGCCATGACTTTAAGGGATAAATTGGGCAGGAAACTACTACTCATGGGGAGCTTTCCTGACATGGCGGCATCAATGGGCCTTCAGGCCACTGCAGCAAGCTTTCCTGACTCATGGAGTTTGTATTTGTCCGTTGGTGGAATATTATTTATTCGTGTATGTACGGTTGCATACTACAGCATTGCGGACTCTTTAGTGCGATCTGACTGGTGACAGGAGACTCGGACCCGATCCGGATTCATGCTCGTTGTGGACCCGATACATGGGCGATTTGAAGACCGCTCCATGGGATGATCCGTAGATCAGTACCAGTTCGTGCAGTGAAGACCAGGTGGCGATTCGGTTCCGAAACCGCGTCATTTCATGTGAGTGTTTACTCCTTTTCGGTTCCTTTTTATATGTAATTGATTCCATTATAATTCATGTGTATATGTAAATAGATTAAAGTAGTGATTGTGTATGTTGATATGTGCAAGAGAGAGGATACATATACAAGTTTTATTGTGTGAGAGATCAGATCTTAGGATGCCTCTGATTTGTGTTCTGGCATAGGAGTTAGTCGACTTGGCTCATTTGATTAGTCGACTATACTTTCCCCCAGTCGACTTGTATATAGCTTTAGTCGACTAATATGAGTCTGTCAGCTGTGTATGGTTACTTGATGGATTGTGGACTTCACCCATGGGTTATATATATTGTTTATTGATGGATGTACATGATTTCTAGAGATGGATATTGGTGGTAATGACTAGACTTATCATAATAGAACTTAGATGCATGTATATGATATGTTGTGGTACCGTGTGTTGGGATATCATGATTGATCTTAATAGAAGAGGGTATTGTGGAGTCTTATGGATCAGAGTTGTCTGTTAAAGTGAGACGATTAGTACTAGATATTGTGATATGATGGAACAACAATTATTATATCAGACTACTAGACGAGTAAAGGAACTAGATGATTATAGAACTATTGGGATTATGAATTGGTTGTGATGACTTGGATCTATAGTTGAATATATGAGAACTATCAGATAATATGTCGTTGATGTAAAATATCAGTAGTAGCCATTCTATGTTGCAGCTATTTGAGGACATGTTAGATATGATCTTACTTTATCAAAGGATTAGAGATCTTGATGATTGGATGATATATGGACTATTTCAGAGTTGGACTGAGATTTGGACTGGACTTGAGTTATAGAGGACAGTTGATATATTTTATGTAGAGGACCTCTTGACTTGATATTCTCTCATTGATAACAACTTAAGTGATGATTCATTCAGATATTGATGTGGACTTGTTATGATGTTAGAGACTGGATTACTGTAGTTGATAGAGATCGGGTTATTATGATGGTGATCTATTCGATGTCAATGGTCTGGTACTTCAGAGCTTATATGAGTTGGTAGAGATGTATATCGGCTATTGTTATATGCAGTACAGGCATATGAGATATCCATCAGTTCTAGATGAGACTGACTATTGAGTATTATCTACTGTTATTGTATAAATCCATGTTATTGAAAGTTACTGGGAAAATATTGTTGGACCGTAACACTTTCATTGTTATATTGTTCTACCGTTTATACGGTAATACTGTTCATATTGTCATTATCACATTGATATTGTTACTGTTACTGTACCGTCCCAGTAATTGACATGACATGGATATTGATTGTTATAAATAATAATATACATTGACTGATTTAACTGAATTGAATAATAATAATGTAAATTGACAACTTACACTGGGATTGGGGAAATTGATGGAGGAGACAGCGTCTGTATTTTGGGTGGACCTAGGATACAGGTTGCGCAGCCGAGATACGGTTCCACTGCAGGGTTCCGGGGGATGACTGACATCCCGTATTGTCCATATTGTCATTGTATTGACACATTGTTATTGTTATTGTTATTGACTACCTAGCGGTAGGACCTGGTTCAGCGCCAGGTGATTGGGCCGTGGTTCCGGGTATGTACGGAACCCACCTAAAGCATGGACAAAGTCTCTTCCACTAATTTCAATAACTTAGGACCCTGATTGATACGTGTAATAGGCGCAGTATGGGATGTGTCTACTGCATGTGGCAATTGGTGTTCGCTGACATAATAAATGATGATGAATTGTTAATGCATTGTGACTGACTGTAATTCTCTTATTGTACATATATATATATCACTGTGACAGACATATGATTGTAACCAGGACCAGATTATTACAACTAGGACCAGACTTGGATACCAGCCTAGTGACATGTGATAGGTTACCTATTGTGACATCAGTTGCTTGCTTACTATTGATCAGTTGTTGCCTATCTTTTTCGTATTGTTATCATGTTTATTACAGTTCTGTTATTTATCTGTTATTTAGTCTTTCTATCTGCAGTTATTTCTTACTATTATATATGCACATGGTTTCTTCTGCACGAGCTCTTTCCCCTTTACACACACACTCACCATGGTCGCGTTCTGACGACCCTGGATTTGCACGTCCAGCTATTGGACGGTTGTTCTAATGTGCAGGTGTTCGATGAGACGGTACGCCTGGCGAGGAGCTTGGGTCCTCTCCCCTTGATTCTGGTATACTTACATTTCATTCTTGTTATTATTCTTTGATTCCTGTATATCACCTTTGACTTCTATTCAGCTGTCATTTTCTTCCCGTTATTCATTGCTATCATGTGTGGTCTTATATGTATTACTGCAGTGTTCATGATCATTATGCTTCCGATTTATAGCTTGTTCAGGTTACAATTTAGGCTTAGCGCGTATACGAGGGGTATTTTACCTCGCGTATATGCGTCGCTATAACGTCTCCGTATCTATAGGATCGAGGCGTTACAGAGTGGTATCAGAGCCAGGTTCAACATAAAAAGAGAACCTAGTTCTTACTAGTAACATGAAATAAGTTATATTTACACTGCAATATACATATACTATCCATACAATGATGTCGACTCCAATTGAAATTTATCGTCCTCTCTTGGGACTCTATCTCTTGAATCTTTGATATTCCTGATTTCTACTCTTCTTCTAGAGCGATTTTGATCTTCTTTTTGATTTCAAGTTCATCTTGATTCTTTTTCCCTGATTTGTCCCCTGAGTTTGATCACTTCATGTTGAAGCTGGTAGCAGAAATCAGAGCGCGCAGCGGAATCGTGGTGTCCCAGCGAAGCAACATGGAAGCTTGTTTATTTTTTCCTTGACTTTGATTTCTTTTATTGTTCCTTGCCTTATTTTATCATTCCCTACTTTATTGAAATTTCGGGGACGAAATTTTTATAAGGTGGGTAGGATTGTAACCCTCGGTTCCCTATGTACGGGTTTCGATACTGCTATTCGATACCTGATGTAATCATCCAGATAACCGGATTGAGAATTTTTCAGCTCAAGATCTTATTTTCCAATATTTTGAATTTTTCAGAATTTTCTGTAAATTCTTAGGAATTTTTGGAGAAGAATCTCAATTCGGATCCGATCGGTGTCACAGTCTGAATCCGGGATTTTTAATTTACAATCGGGAATGAATTTCATGAATCTGTCTTCATAAAAATATTTGAAATGACTTTTTCTACTTTTGTGAATTTTTGAGTATTTTTCTGAATTAATAAGAGTTTAATCGATGATTAAATATTGATTAAAAAAAAGAATGCAATTAAAATAAAAGAAAATAAAATAAAATTAGAAAACCAGCATGTGGGAGTGTAACAGGGTTTGAACACAGGTCTCTCCACTTATGATTTGGATGCACAGACCATCATGGCCTCTTTGGGTTGTTGTTATAAAAGGATAGCATTTTATTTAATTCTGATTGTTTTACCCTTTAATTCTTCCATATTAAAGAAAACAAACTTCTTCGATTTGCTTAGATTCAAACCCATCTCACAACTAATCCAGAACAGATCCTATCTATTAAAATCCGCTCCTAACAAATTAATCTTAACGAATAAATCAAATCCTAATCTAATATTAACTAACAAATCTAATCCCAACAAATCCCATCTCCTTCTCCTCTCCCTGCTGCCACCAACGCCCCGAGTGCGCGCCTCCCTGGAACTCCTCAACGCACCAGCAGGCCGCAGCCCCTCCCTTGGCTGCCCTACGCTCCCTTAGCCACAGCAGGCCGCCCCCTTCTCCTCTTCACACCACCAGCCACAGCCCTCCATTTGCGGCTATCCACTATAGGATCTCTACACACTGGATCTCCCATGTTACTGCACTGCTCTCCTCAGAAGGCAAGTTGTTTCAAGGTGTGGGGGAATTCTTCTGTTCACAAGCGGCTGCCCACCAAGGAGCTGATTACTGACTTCGATCGAGGCGAGCCCAGCTCTGTTCGTTTGTTGAGTCCTATGGAGCAAGAAGAGATCAACCCCTTTGGAAGCTCTCTTTTCCTCATGTATGTGTTGCAATCATTTCATCCTTCTTGTTTGGATACCACCTGGGAGTAGTGAATGAACTACTAGAGAGCATTTCTTGAGATCTTGGGTTTGCTGGCAGTACATTGGAAGGAGGACTTGTAGTGAGCATTTACTTGAGTGGTGACTTTATTGGTTGTTCAGTTAGTGGTTGGATCACAGATGCAGTTGGGTGCCGTAGGGCATTCCAGCTGAGTGCATTGCCTATGATTATTGGAGCTTCTGTAAGGTCTCTCCTTCATTTGTGAGAGGTACTTATGGAAGTTTAATTCAGATTGCTACCTGTTTATGAGTTTTCCAGTGAAGACAGTCCCCGGATGGTGGCGGGTGTGCTTTTGGGCATCTACCATTCCCGGTGCTTTACTTGCAACTTTCATGGAATTTTGCGCTGAAAGTCCTCATTGGCTCTCTAAACGAGGACAGATTGGTGAAGCAGAAGCTCGATTTGAAAGACTTCTGGGGTTTTTCCATGTCAAGTCAGCAATGGCAGAATTATCACGGTCAGATAAAGGAGATGATGTAGAAAGCATAAGATTTTCAGATTTGCTAAGTGGTCACTATTTTAGAGGGTCAGTTGTTGCCATGACTTTAAGGGATAAATTGGGCAGGAACTACTACTCATGGGGAGCTTTCCTGACATGGCGGCATCAATGGGCCTTCAGGCCACTGCAGCAAGCTTTCCTGACTCATGGAGTTTGTATTTGTCCGTTGGTGGAATATTATTTATTCGTGTATGTACGGTTGCATACTACAGCATTGCGGACTCTTTAGTGCGATCTGACTGGTGACAGGAGACCCGGACCCGATCCGGATTCATGCTCGTTGTGGACCCGATACATGGGCGATTTGAAGACCGCTCCATGGGATGATCCGTAGATCAGTACCAGTTCGTGCAGTGAAGACCAGGTGGCGATTCGGTTCCGAAACCGCGTCATTTCATGTGAGTGTTTACTCCTTTTCGGTTCCTTTTTATATGTAATTGATTCCATTATAATTCATGTGTATATGTAAATAGATTAAAGTAGTGATTGTGTATGTTGATATGTGCAAGAGAGAGGATACATATACAAGTTTTATTGTGTGAGAGATCAGATCTTAGGATGCCTCTGATTTGTGTTCTGGCAGAGGAGTTAGTCGACTTGGCTCATTTGATTAGTCGACTATACTTTCCCCCAGTCGACTTGTACATAGCTTTAGTCGACTAATATGAGTCTGTCAGCTGTGTATGGTTACTTGATGGATTGTGGACTTCACCCATGGGTTATATATATTGTTTATTGATGGATGTACATGATTTCTAGAGATGGATATTGGTGGTAATGACTAGACTTATCATAATAGAACTTAGATGCATGTATATGATATGTTGTGGTACCGTGTGTTGGGATATCATGATTGATCTTAATAGAAGAGGGTATTATGGAGTCTTATGGATCAGAGTTGTCTGTTAAAGTGAGACGATTAGTACTGGATATTGTGATATGATGGAACAACAATTATTATATCAGACTACTAGACGAGTAATGGAACTAGATGATTATAGAACTATTGGGATTATGAATTGGTTATGATGACTTGGATCTATAGTTGAATATATGAGAACTATCAGATGATATGTCGTTGATGTAAAATATCAGTAGTAGCCATTCTATGTTGCAGCTATTTGAGGACATGTTAGATATGATCTTACTTTATCAAAGGATTAGAGATCTTGATGATTGGATGATATATGGACTATTTCAGAGTTGGACTGAGATTTGGACTGGACTTGAGTTATAGAGGACAGTTGATATATTTTATGTAGAGGACCTCTTGACTTGATATTCTCTCATTGATAACAACTTAAGTGATGATTCATTCAGATATTGATGTGGACTTGTTATGATGTTAGAGACTGGATTACTGTAGTTGATAGAGATCGGGTTATTATGATGGTGATCTATTCGATGTCAATGGTCTGGTACTTCAGAGCTTATATGAGTTGGTAGAGATGTATATCGGCTATTGTTATATGCAGTACAGGCATATGAGATATCCATCAGTTCTAGATGAGACTGACTATTGAGTATTATCTACTGTTATTGTATAAATCCATGTTATTGAAAGTTACTGGGAAAATATTGTTGGACCGTAACACTTTCATTGTTATATTGTTCTCTACCGTTTATACGGTAATACTGTTCATATTGTCATTGTCACATTGATATTGTTACTGTTACTGTACCGTCCCAGTAATTGACATGACATGGATATTGATTGTTATAAATAATAATATACATTGACTGATTTAACTGAATTGAATAATAATAATGTAAATTGACAACTTACACTGGGATTGGGGAAATTGATGGAGGAGACAGCGTCTGTATTTTGGGTGGACCTAGGATACAGGTTGCGCAGCCGAGATACGGTTCCACTGCAGGGTTCCGGGGGATGACTGACATCCCGTATTGTCCATATTGTCATTGTATTGACACATTGTTATTTTTATTGTTATTGACTACCTAGCGGTAGGACCTGGTTCAGCGCCAGGTGATTGGGCCGTGGTTCCGGGTATGTACGGAACCCACCTAAAGCATGGACAAAGTCTCTTCCACTAATTTCAATAACTTAGGACCCTGATTGACACGTGTAATAGGCGTAGTATGGGATGCGTCTACTGCATGTGGCAATTGGTGTTCGCTGACATAATAAATGATGATGAATTGTTAATGCATTGTGACTGACTGTAATTATCTGATTGTACATATATATCACTGTGACAGACATATGATTGTAACCAGGACCAGATTATTACAACTAGGACCAGACTTGGATACCAGCCTATTGACATGTGATAGGTTACCTATTGTGACATCAGTTGCTTGCTTACTATTGATCAGTTGTTGCCTATCTTTTTCGTGTTGTTATCATGTTTATTACAGTTCTGTTATTTATCTGTTATTTAGTCTTTCTATCTGCAGTTATTTCTTACTATTATATATGCACATGGTTTCTTCTGCACGAGCTCTTTCCCCTTTACACACACACACTCACCATGGTCGCGTTCTGACGACCCTGGATGTGCACGTCCAGCTATTGGACGGTTGTTCTAATGTGCAGGTGTTCGATGAGACGGTACGCCTGGCGAGGAGCTTGGGTCCTCTCCCCTTGATTCTGGTATACTTACATTTCATTCTTGTTATTATTCTTTGATTCCTGTATATCACCTTTGACTTCTATTCAGCTGTCATTTTCTTCCCGTTATTCATTACTATCATGTGTGGTCTTATATGTATTACTGCAGTGTTCATGATCATTATGCTTCCGATTTATAGCTTGTTCAGGTTACAATTTAGGCTTAGCGCGTATACGAGGGATATTTTACCTCGCGTATATGCGTCGCCATAACGTCTCCGTATCTATAGGATCGGGTCGTTACAGAGTGGTATCAGAGCCAGGTTCAACATAAAAGAGAACCTAGTTCTTACTAGTAACATGAAATAAGTTATATTTACACTGCAATATACATATACTATCCATGCAATGATGTCGACTCCAATTGAAATTTATCGTCCTCTCTTGGGACTCTATCTCTTGAATCTTTGATATTCCTGATTTCTACTCTTCTTCTAGAGCGATTTTGATCTTCTTTTTGATTTCAAGTTCATCTTGATTCTTTTTCCCTGATTTGTCCCCTGAGTTTGATCACTTCATGTTGAAGCTGGTAGCAGAAATCAGAGCGCGCAGCGGAATCGTGGTGTCCCAGCGAAGCAACATGGAAGCTTGTTTATTTTTTCCTTGACTTTGATTTCTTTTATTGTTCCTTGCCTTATTTTATCATTCCCTACTTTATTGAAATTTCGGGGACGAAATTTTTATAAGGTGGGTAGGATTGTAACCCTCGGTTCCCTATGTACGGGTTTCGATACTGCTATTCGATACCTGATGTAATCATCCTGATAACCGGATTGAGAATTTTTCAGCTCAAGATCTTATTTTCCAATATTTTGAATTTTTCGGAATTTCTGAAAATTCTTAGGAATTTTTGGAGAAGAATCTCAATTCGG
Organism: Agave tequilana; assembly: GCA_038442645.1. Taxonomy (NCBI): domain Eukaryota; kingdom Viridiplantae; phylum Streptophyta; class Magnoliopsida; order Asparagales; family Asparagaceae; genus Agave; species Agave tequilana. Next base: position 347,786 of record JAVJIF010002062.1, on the reverse strand, counting down.
ATCCGATCGGTGTCACAGTCTGAATCCGGGATTTTTAATTTACAATCGGGAATGAATTTCATGAATCTGTCTTCATAAAAATATTTGAAATGACTTTTTCTACTTTTGTGAATTTTTGAGTATTTTTCTGAATTAATAAGAGTTTAATCGATGATTAAATTTGATTAAAAAAAGAATGCAATTAAATAAAAGAAAATAAAATAAAATTAGAAAACTAGCATGTGGGAGTGTAACAGGGTTTGAACACAGGTCTCTCCACTTATGATTTGGATGCACAGACCCTCATGGCCTCTTTGGGTTGTTGTTATAAAAGGATAGCATTTTATTTAATTCTGATTGTTTTACCCTTTAATTCTTCCATATTAAAGAAAACAAACTTCTTCGATTTGCTTAGATTCAAACCCATCTCACAACTAATCCAGAACAGATCCTATCTATTAAAATCCGCTCCTAACAAATTAATCTTAACGAATAAATCAAATCCTAATCTAATATTAACTAACAAATCTAATCACAACAAATCCCATCTCCTTCTCCTCTCCCTGCTGCCACCAACGCCCCGAGTGCGCGCCTCCCTGGAACTCCTCAACGCACCAGCAGGCCGCAGCCCCCTCCCTTGGCTGCCCTTCGCTCCCTTAGCCACAGCAGGCCGCCCCCTTCTCCTCTTCACACCACCAGCCACAGCCCTCCATTTGCGGCTATCCACTATAGGATCTCTACACACTGGATCTCCCATGTTACTGCACTGCTCTCCTCAGAAGGCAAGTTGTTTCAAGGTGTGGGGGAATTCTTCTGTTCACAAGCGGCTGCCCACAAGAAGCTGATTACTGACTTCGATCGAGGCGAGCCCAGCTCTGTTCGTTTGTTGAGTCCTATGGAGCAAGAAGAGATCAACCCCTTTGGAAGCTCTCTTTTCCTCATGTATGTGTTGCAATCATTTCATCCTTCTTGTTTGGATACCACCTGGGAGTAGTGAATGAACTACTAGAGAGCATTTCTTGAGATCTTGGGTTTGCTGGCAGTACATTGGAAGGAGGACTTGTAGTGAGCATTTACTTGAGTGGTGTCTTTATTGGTTGTTCAGTTAGTGGTTGGATCACAGATGCAGTTGGGTGCCGTAGGGCATTCCAGCTGAGTGCATTGCCTATGATTATTGGAGCTTCTGTAAGGTCTCTCCTTCATTTGTGAGAGGTACTTATGGAAGTTTAATTCAGATTGCTACATGTTTATGAGTTTTCCAGTGAAGACAGTCCCCGGATGGTGGCGGGTGTGCTTTTGGGCATCTACCATTCCCGGTGCTTTACTTGCAACTTTCATGGAATTTTGCGCTGAAAGTCCTCATTGGCTCTCTAAGCGAGGACAGATTGGTGAAGCAGAAGCTCGATTTGAAAGACTTCTGGGTTTTTCCATGTCAAGTCAGCAATGGCAGAATTATCACGGTCAGATAAAGGAGATGATGTAGAAAGCATAAGATTTTCAGATTTAATAAGTGGTCACTATTTTAGAGGGTCAGTTGTTGCCATGACTTTAAGGGATAAATTAGGCAGGAAACTACTACTCATGGGGAGCTTTCCTGACATGGCGGCATCAATGGGCCTTCAGGCCACTGCAGCAAGCTTTCCTGACTCATGGAGTTTGTATTTGTCCGTTGGTGGAATATTATTTATTCGTGTATGTACGGTTGCATACTACAGCATTGCAGACTCTTTAGTGCGATCTGACTGGTGACAGGAGACCCGGACCCGATCCGAATTCATGCTCGCTGTGGACCCGATACATGGGCGATTTGAAGACCGCTCCATGGGATGATCCGTAGATCAGTACCAGTTCGTGCAGTGAAAACCAGGTGGCGATTCGGTTTCGAAACCGCGTCATTTCATGTGAGTGTTTACTCCTTTTCGGTTCCTTTTTATATGTAATTGATTCCATTATAATTCATGTGTATATGTAAATAGATTAAAGTAGTGATTGTGTATGTTGATATGTGCAAGAGAGAGGATACATATACAAGTTTTATTGTATGAGAGATCAGATCTTAGGATGCCTCTGATTTGTGTTCTGGCAGAGGAGTTAGTCGACTTGGCTCATTTGATTAGTCGACTATACTTTCCCCCAGTCGACTTGTATATAGCTTTAGTCGACTAATATGAGTCTGTCTGCTGTGTATGGTTACTTGATGGATTGTGGACTTCACCCATGGGTTATATATATTGTTTATTGATGGATGTACATGATTTCTAGAGATGGATATTGGTGGTAATGACTAGACTTATCATAATAGAACTTAGATGCATGTATATGATATGTTGTGGTACCGTGTGTTGGGATATCATGATTGATCTTAATAGAAGAGGGTATTGTGGAGTCTTATGGATCAGAGTTGTCTGTTAAAGTGAGACGATTATTACTGGATATTGTGATATGATGGAACAACAATTATTATATCAGACTACTAGACGAGTAATGGAACTAGATGATTATAGAACTATTGGGATTATGAATTGGTTGTGATGACTTGGATCTATAGTTGAATATATGAGAACTATCAGATGATATGTCGTTGATGTAAAATATCAGTAGTAGCCATTCTATGTTGCAGCTATTTGAGGACATGTTAGATATGATCTTACTTTATCAAAGGATTAGAGATCTTGATGATTGGATGATATATGGACTATTTCAGAGTTGGACTGAGATTTGGACTGGACTTGAGTTATAGAGGACAGTTGATATATTTTATGTAGAGGACCTTTTGACTTGATATTCTCTCATTGATAACAACTTAAGTGATGATTCATTCAGATATTGATGTGGACTTGTTATGATGTTAGAGACTGGATTACTGTAGTTGATAGAGATCGGGTTATTATGATGGTGATCTATTCGATGTCAATGGTCTGGTACTTCAGAGCTTATATGAGTTGGTAGAGATGTATATCGGCTATTGTTATATGCAGTACAGGCATATGAGATATCAATCAGTTCTAGATGAGACTGACTATTGAGTATTATCTACTGTTATTGTATAAATCCATGTTATTGAAAGTTACTGGGAAAATATTGTTGGACCGTAACACTTTCATTGTTATATTGTTCTACCGTTTATACGGTAATACTGTTCATATTGTCATTGTCACATTGATATTGTTACTGTTACTGTACCGTCCCAGTAATTGACATGACATGGATATTGATTGTTATAAATAATAATATACATTGACTGATTTAACTGAATTGAATAATAATAATGTAAATTGACAACTTACACTGGGATTGGGGAAATTGATGGAGGAGACAGCGTCTGTATTTTGGGTGGACCTAGGATACAGGTTGCGCAGCCGAGATACGGTTCCACTGTAGGGTTCTGGGGGATGACTGACATCCCGTATTGTCCATATTGTCATTGTATTGACACATTGTTATTGTTATTGTTATTGACTACCTAGCGGTAGGACCTGGTTCAGCGCCAGGTGATTGGGCCGTGGTTCCGGGTATGTACGGAACCCACCTAAAGCATGGACAAAGTCTCTTCCACTAATTTCAATAACTTAGGACCCTGATTGACACGTGTAATAGGCGTAGTATGGGATGCGTCTACTGCATGTGGCAATTGGTGTTCGCTGACATAATAAATGATGATGAATTGTTAATGCATTGTGACTGACTGTAATTATCTGATTGTACATATATATCACTGTGACAGACATATGATTGTAACCAGGACCAGATTATTACAACTAGGACCAGACTTGGATACCAGCCTAGTGACATGTGATAGGTTACCTATTGTGACATCAGTTGCTTGCTTACTATTGATCAGTTATTGCCTATCTTTTTCGTGTTGTTATCATGTTTATTACAGTTCTGTTATTTATCTGTTATTTAGTCTTTCTATCTGCAGTTATTTCTTACTATTATATATGCACATGGTTTCTTCTGCACGAGCTCTTTCCCCTTTACACACACACTCACCATGGTCGCGTTCTGACGACCCTGGATTTGCACGTCCAGCTATTGGACGGTTGTTCTAATGTGCAGGTGTTCGATGAGACGGTACGCCTGGCGAGGAGCTTGGGTCCTCTCCCCTTGATTCTGGTATACTTACATTTCATTCTTGTTATTATTCTTTGATTCCTGTATATCACCTTTGACTTCTATTCAGCTGTCATTTTCTTCCCGTTATTCATTGCTATCATGTGTGGTCTTATATGTATTACTGCAGTGTTCATGATCATTATGCTTTCGATTTATAGCTTGTTCAGGTTACAATTTAGGCTTAGCGCGTATACGAGGGGTATTTTACCTCGCGTATATGCGTCGCCATAACGTCTCCGTATCTATAGGATCGGGGCGTTACACTATAAAAGGGCTGTGTTAAATTTCTAGGGTTTGAATCAGGAGAGAGATCTTTGAGAGAGGTTTAGTGTGCAATCAGGGAGGAGAGTAGAGCAGAGGAAGAACTTTCCCGATCCCCATTGCTGTAAGTATTGATTTGTTGAAATCAATAAAAACCCTCCCCCTTTCTTGCCCCGAGGACGTAGGCGACAAGGCCGAACCTCGTTGAATCTGTGTTTTGTGCTCTTTCTCTAGATTTGTTTTGTTTGTGCTGATTGTGGTACTGTTCTTCTGTACTTTGAAGATCTAGGGTTCCTCTGTGGGGTTGTTGTCGGGGCACAACATAAACTTGAGCAATCAAATCTAATCTAAACTTTATAAATCTTTTAAAACATTTACAAACTCTTTTACAAATTTCAAGTCTTCTTTTTTCTTGATCTTCTTCCTTATTTTGCCTTGATATAAACCTGATTTTTTTTAGCTTAATTCCTTCTTGAGTGCTAAATGCGATTTTTATGCTTAAACTCTTTAGTCAACATTAATTAGCTTCAAACCTTGATTTTGAGTATATTAATGAAGTTAAACACCAAATTAAGATCTTGTTTAAACATGTAAACTTAAATATCACAAGATCATCAGTACTACAACTACATGAGTTAATTATCATTAAAACTAGAGTGATGGGACATTGGGTCAACAATCTCCCCCTTTTGATGATGGCAAAACTATGAAGTTATATATGCATGGATTGTAGAAGAGCTATATAAAAGCCCCATTCAACAATACATAAACATAAACATAAACATATAAAGATATTCAATAAAGCTTCAAGCACAAATAAATATGTATATACAAGAGAATAAATATGCATATAAATTCTCTCATATTATCAAATAAACAAGATATCAAAACATATATGCATCAAAATATAAAATAACATGCATATATAAACTCTAAATTTCTCTTTCTTTTTTGTCACTTCATCAATAAAAGGGTAAAAAAACAAAATAAATTTAAATACGATATAAATTCATAATGAGGAGAGACGTTAAGTTAACTCCCCTGCATACATGTATTACATGAAAAAGGAATGACTAAGTCCTAAACCACATTAGTATAATATACAAGATATAGACGGAGATGTTAAGCTCCCCTACACACATGTATCATATAGAGAAAATGGTTCAAGCTCTTCTTCATATAATATACTCATAATAAATCTATATATAGATGAGAAGTTAAGCTCCCCTTGCATATAGACAATACATTAAAAAAAATTTTGAAAACCAAATGAAATCGAAATAATTTTTAAGTTTAGAGTGTAGATACCACTTGTGATTTTAAATAAAAACGGAATAATTTGGGATATAAATACTAGTTGAAATTAAAAAATTTTACACATTGGATACTAGTTGAATCAAACATTGAAAATTTGAGCATTTTGATACTAACTGAAAACTTATCTGGAAAAAATATGTAACAAATTTAAACAAAGATACAAATTAACAAAAAAAATATATACCAATTGCAATAATTGATACCAATTGAAATTCTAAAACTTTTTTGAAATATAGATACCAAGTAATTTTTTTGGCAAAATTGTTAAAATTTTCTCTCTTTTTATCAAAAAGACGGTAATTAAAGTCAATAATCAAATAAATTTTTCTTCTTTTTGAAATACCAACAAAACGAATGCATAAGCTTGTTAAAAAGACACCAATATCTATATTGAAGTAAAATCAAGCTTATCATGAAATCAATTGTGCTAAAAACATGAATGAACTAGTATAAATATGCACAATCAATCAAATCATATGTGTGTGTGTGTGTGTATGTATAACAATTGAAATACCAATTGTAATTTAGAGCACACATATAGAAAATAATAAAGAGTATACAAAAATCAAATATCATGTGAATCATGTGTATAACTCATTTTTATCACCAACCTAACATGCACATGTATAAGAAATTATCAACTAAGTCATACAAGGTATGATCACCCAACCAACTCTGTTTGGTTAAGGGTGGAAGTGAGGAAGTGAGGAATTGAGGAAGTGGTAATAATTCCCTTTGGAACTTGGGAATTGGTTAATAAGTTTTCCGGTGTTTGGATGTTGTTGAGAAGTGTGGTTTGGAAAATGTTTTGTCTTTTCCGGTGTTTGGATGGTAATGTGAAAGTGAAAGTGGAAAAGTTGATCACAAAGTTGACTGTAAAATAATATTAAAATAAAAATTAATTAAGAAAAATAAAAAATGGATTGTGATTAGAATGCAAGTGAGATTTACATGATCAAAAAATTAACTATCTTGCACTGCAACTTATTACAAATGAGATTTACATGACCACAAAATTAATTGTAGCACTCTGGAAGTGAGAAAATGATTGTGTAAAAGAGAAAAGAGAAAAAGAAAATGGGTTTTCTTATTTTCCTTTTCCGGTGTTTGGATAGATAAGGAAGTGAGCAATTATACTTCCTATTTCCTTACTTCCGCCCACTTCCTTGCAACCAAACAGCCCCAAGGGTAGATATTTTCAAAATGAATATCATTATAAAATGATTTGAAATTAATTTGAAAATACTACCAAGCGAAAGGAATTAAATGTACTGATTTGAAAACAATTTGAAATTTGTTCAAACTATACCAATACAAAACAAATCATATACATATCACATGAAAGTGTATGTTACACAAGAATTATCGCTCAAAATCTATATAGTATATACATGCTCATGAATATGAAATCATTAGTAAACCAAAAAGGGTGAGTGAGCATAGTCATGTGAATAACACATTCATAAAAATAGAATTATTTATCAAATTATGTCACATGTCATGAATGTAAAAACATGAAAAGCAAATCAAGAAATTCTTTTTCACTAACATGATATATCATGTAACATGCAAGAATTATCAAAACTAAGACATACAAGTATAATCAAATATGAATTGAGTACACAAATGAAATAAAACATGTATAGCATGATAATCAAGTGTATCTAAAAGATCATTATCACAAAGTTTTCACAAACTTGCATGTTCATGAAATCAAACAATATTTTGTCATTATAGTCAAAATATTATATCAACAAAACATGCTTATAAATAATCAATCAATGCTAAGTTAAATCAAGAAATGAAGTCGTATAACCCGTGAAGTGTTCTGAAATTCTCCTCAAAATTTCTCTTAATTAAGAGTTGAGGTGCTTAATTATTTTCTTGATTTATACTTATAAAATATTTAAATCAAATCATATAAATATTCTAAACAAACAACATACGCTTATAAACAAATCAAAGCAAATTTAAACTAAAATGGAGGATAGAGTAGTTACTGATCCGAATAAAACTAACCTGCTTCTCCAAACCAAAGGTGGTCTTCCCACCTTAACTCTTTGATAGTGATGCACCAAATTGATTTGTTCATCAAACTGTTGACCCACAGGTCCATCTCTCTAGATTTGATGATAATTATCTCATGTAATTATTATTTTATTAACGATCTTTTTAAGTGTTCAAAGTTACAGGTTTAACAAGATCGTAGTATGATTACTTAGTTTCAACAAAAAATTAAAATCAAGCTTGAAGCTAACACAAGTTTATTCAAGAGCTCAAGCGCGAAGAATGCACAATATACTCAAGAACGAGTCAAGCTTGAGAATCAAGTTTGGATGCATCGAAGCGTCTCAAGAATAAAAGTATTCTATATTGTAAGATTTAGTTTTGTCAAAATCTTGTTTAGAGTTTGGAAGGCTCATAGATACACACAAAAAAAAAAAAAAAAAAAAATTAAGACTTGTTACAATAGATCATAAGAATTTTAGTTTTGAATTTCCTTGTATAGAATTCATTTTTGAGAAAATCGATTTTTAAAAGATTTATTTCAAAAATGGCTTTGTTACTGTAAAATGGGATTTCAAGAGTTTATATGTCATGTTGATTTTTGATCACATAGACCTCGTCAAAAGAATTTGTATAAACCCATTTTTGCAAGTTTTAACAGAGTATACTTAAAAGATTTATCAAAATAGTTTTTAAATTTCAACATGTTTTCAAAATTGAGCTGAGCCTGTCGACAGCCCGGTTGATCGCCTGCAGAGTTGTTGAGCTTGCTCTATCGGTCGACCGCCCGATCAACCGGATATACATAGGCTTGTGCACATACCAAGTTATGTATATATATTGATCGACCGATCGACACAGATCCTTCCAAGACTCTCTATTTTGTCGATCTCGGTCGACCGACTAAGCTGCAGAGCTTTCTGTTTGAGCTTAGTCGACCGAGCGGTCGACCGAAAACCCCAACTGCTTTTTTTCTAGCCGTTGGCGGTTGACCGCCCGATCGACCAGCAACTGTGCAAATGCACAGATTTTGCCTTTAACGACTATATTTTGTTTTGAACTATTATGGATTATCTCTTATTTCGGGATTTAAATATCTATTTTTGTTTCCCTATAAATAGTGGCACTGTAGAAAACCCGAAATACAGGAGATATACAATTATACAATATTTTCAAGTTTAGAGCCCTAAAATCCAATTCTCCCTTTACTTTGTACTTTCATTTAAAAACCATTATAAGTTTTGTCACTCTCATAATCTTGAGCTTTCATTCTCTACTCCAGATTATAGGATTGTATTTGTTGAGCATTTGTGATCTAGGAGATTTCCTTGTATTTGTAAGCCATCTAGAGGGGGTGAATAGGTGACAAACTCATCAAATGCAAAACTAATGCGGAATTAAAAACTATTTATGCAAACTAAAAACTATTTAGCTAACACACAACGCATAACCAAAGAGTATAGCCGAATTCTCGGTGAAGGGCTCTGAACTATTTCCTCAAGATTCCTTTAGATTAAGAGTTGAGGTGCCACTATGGCTCTCTTAGTTGAATACAAATGTGAGAAACAACCTCAAGCATATATTCAATAAAGCACAAATACATCAAACATATAAAGAGATATACAATGTAAGCATGTAAGATATATAAACACAAGTGAGAGTGAGATGTGCAATCACAAATATGGGAGAATTGTTTCAAGTTCGAGCATACTTGCTCTACGTCCCCGCCTTCAACACTTTGAAGGATTTTCACTATAATGATCCCGTAAGATCACTCAGTGTCACAACACCAATAACGAGTTCACACTAGAACTCTTGGACTTACAAGTCCCTCACTTGTTCTCGCAAGAACAACACACACAGACACACTAGCTTACCAAGGTCGCACCTCTATAAAGTCTCAATACAAAGGGGGTGGAACACTTGTGATCACTTCTCTTGATCACAAAAATAACTCTCGCATCAAAGCACCTATAGGATTGATATAGTAATGAATGGTTTAAGCTTTTCTGAGAAAATAAGATAGATGTGAAGGTGAAAAATATCGAGAACATACTTTTGAAAACACAAGAGATTGACTCTTGAAAACTCTCTTTTGGATATGAAAATGAAGCTCTAAAAACTTGCTTAGAAACTCTAGAAAACAGCCTAAAAATCTTACCCAAAAATCTGGCCAAAAGTCCCATTTATAGAGGCATGAGAAAACTAGCCATTGGGGCCAGATTGGCCTGTCGGTCGACCGGCCGGTCAACCGGCCAACTATCATATTTATGAAAGTTGGGGTTGCCGGTCGATCGCACCTGGGTCAAAGACCTATCGGTCGACCAGTCGGTTGATCGAGGCCAGACCAGAGAGCATTGCTTCCTGGTCAGTCGACCACCCGGTCGACTAGGGCCAGATCTAGAGAGCAAGCTCTCTGGATCGGTCGACCACCCAGTCGACCGACCCTCAAGCTAAGGCTTGTGCACGTTTCATGTGCACATCGGTCGACCGCTTGGTCCACCGACTTCTAGTTCGGTCGATCGGTCGGTCGAAGGATTAAAACTTGATCTTTTGAAACCCTATAAATTCTAATAAAATACCATAAAAATCAACAAAAATAAGTTCTTATCAATACTTTGAAATACAAATACGTGTGATAAAAAATCAACACATATTATAAATAATTTGAATTATTTTTGAGGTATAGAAGTTAAAGCTTTAAACAAAAAACTGTATTTTTTAAAATCAACTTTGAAATGAAAAATAGATTTTTTTAAAACTTGTTCAAATACAAAAAAAGATATTAATACTCATTTGAAGCATAGTGTCTATGGATATGATCCAATACACCTATAAGATAAAATATCTATGTTTTTGATAATAAGCTCTAAACAAAATTTTGATAAATACAAAATTTAAAACCATGAACTAGAAACATCAAACTAAGTTTTTTTAAACATTTGAACCAACAATGTATATGGATGAAATCCAATATACATATAAAACATGTAAACTTGTTTTGATGAACTCTATTCATGAAACATAAAAATATTTTCTTTGAAACTCAAAGCCAAAACCGAAACTAAAAATTTTTCTTATGAAAATGCTATAGAAATTTTGTGTGTGTATATAATCTTGAGCAATCCGCAACTAATCTATCCTTTACATTTTATCTAAAAACACAAAATCTTAACACTTACTAACATGACTCAAGTCATGAAAATCTTCTCTTGAAAATTTTCTTCTCCATCTTGACTTGGTTCAAACCTTGATCCAAAGAGCTAGACTCCTCTTGAGTACTTGATGCGATCTTGAGGTGCGAGCTCTTGAATCAACACGTGCTAGCTCCAAAAATTGACTTTGAATCTTTTGTTTACGCTAAACACCGACTAAGATCTTGATCAAATATCTGAAACTATATAAACACAAGATCATTAGTACTATAACTACATGAGTTAATCATCATCAAAGCTAGAGTGATGGGCCTTTGGGCCAACAATCTACCTCTTTTTGATGATGACAAAACTCATGGGTTATATATGTATCGATTAAGATAAGCTTCATAGAAGCTTCCTCTTAACTCAATGCATAACAATAAACAATAAACATATTCAATAAAAGCACTTAAACAAACAAATATATATGCATAAACATAAACACATAGCATGCATATATAAACTCTCTAAATTCTTCTCCTTCTATTTGTCAATTCAATAACAAAGGGTGAAGACAAACAAACAATAAAGATGTATATGCGATATACATTCATGAAGAGGAGAGACTGTTTTCCATTATGTTTGCAAAGGGGAAAAACTTACAAAAAAGAGTTTGAGGAGCTAAATTACAAGTATTCTTAAAAAGATTACAAGTAGATCTCCTCAGAGATTCTGGAGAAGTGTGCCGATAGGAGTCTGGTCAGCGCGCGACCACTTTGTCCCTTTGACGATGCGAGCGATGAGATTCCCTTCTCGCCTGGTTCGGGGAATCAGAGAACAGAAGGTTGGTAGAACCCTCTTGCTGCTTCTCAAAATCGCCTTCAATTAGGAATTCCTTCTCGCCTGGTTCTGGAGATTCCTTGAGAAGAAGGACGATGTTAGGGTATCAACACCCTGGATAGAGAAAGCAATTCTCTAAAAGGTCTCTGAATTCGAGAGTGCACGGTGCGTTATGAAGAAGCCTCTGCTTGTGGAGTCCTCTTGCGTATGTGCGTCTGCGCGTGTGTCTGTCTTGTGCCCCTGGTGGGCTATTTATAGGGAAAGCAAGGGTATAATCGTCCCTCAAAGATATGGAAACAGATTGAATCGAATCTGTTTAAATCTGGAAAGTAGCCTTGCTGCGAGGCTAGGATCAGCTTCTGCGAAGCTAGAATTGGCAGGTCGGTTGACCTTCTTGATCCTTTCCATATCGTTGGAGGATTTCCCCTGATCTTCTTACTCGTTTTAGAGGAGTCAAGAGATTGTGGCAATCAACTGCCAAATTTGATCTCTGATTTGATCTTAATTGGATTTGATCTGATTGGATCCGATCTCATCCGGAGATTTGATTGGTCAAAGATTGACTATAGCAGACCAATAGTGGAGCTGTCCGCATTGAGCTCGTAGCGGAGCTAGAGGCAGCTTCTGGCGAAGTCCGAAAGAAACCCTTTGGCGGAGCTGGAAGTTCTCTGTGGCAAAGTTGCGAGTTAGCTTCCTGGCGAGGCTATCCCTTTGGGCTCATGCGATGCTAAGTGCTAGCACCTTAGACCTGCTGAGGTCTGTTTAGAAACAATCCGGGTTCACTGTCTGCTTGCTGGATCAGTGGAGTCCAAGTTGCTTCCTTGTCCCTCGGAGATGGGTGAAAACTGGTCTTCAGCTCGTCTGTCACTTGTCTTTTATAAATGTCAACAAGTTTAGACATTGTTCGGACTAATAAGAATCTTGTCTTTTTTAAGTGTCAACAAGACCCCCTTCAAAGTTTTCGAAAGTCTGCAATGGCTCAGACTTCGAAATACTTTGAACTGCTTTGATAGGTGGTGTGTGGAGTATGAACGTCGCCATGATGGTTGAGTTCAGCTTCGCTTTGAATCCTGCTTTAGGATGTAGATTCGCTGAGGAATCATATAGACTCGCGTCTGGGTAGCTTCGCGTGCGGATAGTTCGCTCTGGAACATCTGTCGCTTTCCCGAGGCCAACTGCCGTGGCCAGTTACGAGGAGGATTACTCCTTTCTTTGTACTGATCGAGGGAGATATTCTCCGATTTGCACATTTCCAAGGGAGGATATTCCCTTTCTTCAAGGCGCAATAAGTGCCTTTATGAGGGAGACGCTTCTTCCTTTGCACGGTTCCAAGGGAGACCGTCCCTTTTCTCAAGGCGCAGTAAATGCCTTAAATGCGCTCGTGCTTCCACGCTTGAGGCGGCAGCGCCCAGGCCATGGGGCCTATAAATAGGACACTTGAGGTCCTCTGAAGAGAAGTGATCTGCTCTTCTCCTCTTCTCTTGGTTGAGAGAGATACTCAAATCTCTAAAGTAGTGGGAATGCCCACTCTGGTTATTACCCGGCCAAGGACCGGTAAGTCTTGATCATTCAACGACTTCACCGATTTTAGGGAATTCATCTCCCTTAATTCAGCTTTAACAGCTGCTTCAGGGATTAACTTCCTTGCTCTCCATTCAACTGTTCTGCGGAGAAGGATTTCAGCATAGCTTCCCAGCGAAGCTATCATTCTGACTTGATCACAGAAAGATCATTGCATGTTAAGTCCGCTGCACAGGCAGAACTTGGGACTTGGTATCTTCAAGGTTGAGCCAGTCTTGCCATATAGGTGAAGCTAAGACTGTGTCCCATAGGATCAGTCTGGCTTAGCCATATAGGCGAGGCTAGGACTTGGCGTTTGCTGAGCTAGCCCATCATCACTGTGCAAGCGAGGCTTATCCTCTGCTCCAATCAAAATCGGATTGCTTCGCCCCAAAGAATTCGGCTTTATTGCTTTTGCAGCATCTTTTGTGTTTAACTGCTAACTTGCTCCAATTTTGCATTGCAGTGAGCTATGTTCGCCGATCTTGTGTCTTGATGAAAGAGACCGAAAAGTTGCCTTATGCTTCCCCAGTTGAAGCTTTACTTTTAAGCAAGAGGAACAACTTGGGGCAGCTGATGTGTGTCCCAGAGGCTATTGGCAGCCTCTTATACGAGATGATTCGTTCTGAGGTGAGGCTGGTAGTCGCTTATCCGAGATGATCCACTTCGGGAAGGCGGATGTCACACCTGTGAGATCACTGACATCACTGCCAATTCCCATTATGGGTGATCTATCGTGTTGGCGTGATAAGTTCATTGCCAACTTTCAACTTTGGTGATCCAGCTTCCTGGTGGCAAAATGTACCATTTTTGTGGAGAATTATGGCCTTGTCCTCGTGGCACAACTGGTTACGGCCTTGTGCATGAGGAAGGCCTTTCGTGTCCAGTTGGTCTGGTCTGGAAGCAGATAAAACACTTGTATGCCTTTTGCGCAAATGATCTTGCTGAGCAACTGATTCTGTTGTATGGAACAAAACCTTGATGTAATATTAATGTACCTTTGCTCTTAAATCAATGAAAGTTTATCATCTGCTCATCTGATTTTTTGCCTGCCTTCATTGAAAATTTGGCCATAGCGGGGCTAAACTTTGTGTAGAGTTAAGGACGGTCCTTTTTGAATGAACGTCGCACGATGCTGGCATGTCGGCGAACTGCGCCTTTAACGGGCTAAGGCAACCCTTTTGGCGAAATTCTTGATGAACTTGTGCGAAGTCCGCACTTTGGCTCATTGGCGAGGTTAAGCCTTAGTGGCTGAATCAGCGCTTCTCGGGAAGGCGCTTTAGGCGGCGTTTCAAATTAATTTGAAACGACAGCCTGTACTCTTTTCGAGGCATCGTTTTCAGGCGCTCATTGGCCTATAAAAGTCCAATTGGACTGTAGAGGACAGATCTCTTCACTTGAAATTTTTAGAGACCTTCAGACTCTTCTTCTTCCTCTTTCCTTTCCATTAAAAAATTTGAAAGCTTCCGCAGCTCTTCAATGGCGCCCAAGAGACGAGCGGGAAAAGAAGTGGCAACTTCTGCAGCGGAGGGTCCTTCTCCTCCTCCGGCCATCGAACGACCAATCGCCGGTAGAGAACTTTCCCTTTTGATTAGAGACTGTCGTCTCTCCTTTAAGGCTGACTTCTGGCTGTCCTTGGATAAATCCAACATGAGTCCAATTCCCTTGATTTCTTGATCGGGAATCCAGAACTGAAGAGTTCTTCCTCAAGCTTCCAAGCGAAGTTAACTTTTAGGCGGTTCACATCCTGTTGAATGACAGGATGAGAAGCTGTCCTTTGATATTTGACAGAAAAGGACCGTAATGCCCTTCTGACGAAGTTATCCTTCGAGGTTTTGTCACATCCTGTGTTCGAAGCTAAGCTTCCAAAGCGAAGCTAACACTTGGATGTTTTCCTGCATCCTGTCCTCGTGTGGGATGCGGAGTTACACTGCAGCTGCGAAGCTAAGCTTCGGGACGAAGCTATCATTTAGGCCAATCCTTGCTCAGAGGGCGAGGCTATGCCTTATCAAATTTTGCGTTCTGATTTTAGCCTTCTTTCGGCTGATGAACTAATCATAGTTTCTCTTTGTTCCTGCAGTACACTATACTCCTGGTCCTTCAAACAACCTGTTCGGGATGACCATAGGATCGGATGGCAATATCAGCTTGCAATTTCAAGGGCAGGCTTCTCTGTTCAGTGAGCGGAGTTCTCTCGTCAGAGATACGCTTATTCATGGTAGTGATCAATATACCACGAGGAGTATCCTGACCACAGCTCCCCTTGAAGATATCGACCGTCGAATTTATAGGAAGCCCGATTTCATGTTCGGGATGCCGCACTAGACCCTGACCACCAACTACATGCAGGGGAAGGGCAGTGGATTTTCCAGTTGGATGGCGAGAGGTTCTACCTTCCGTCCAACAAGCGCCATTTTTCTTTGTCTTCCTTCCAGTGCGTGACGCAGGCTCGGAAGATGTCGTGGGAAGTGAGCCAGAGTACTGACTCCGTTCACATAGGAAAATTGATGATTCAATCTCCTGGTTATGCAAGAGCGGGGCCTCCTCATTGCATAATGGGCCTGCATCCTGGGAATGTGTCGCGAGACATCCCAGTAGGAGAAAATCCTGCAGTGGCGTTGACCTTTGGCAACCAATTCTTCAAGGTTAATGGGAACTACCCAGCTACTGACTTCAGGACTCCAGGCTGGATTCACCCTCTGAAGGCATGGTGGGTGGATTTGACTACCTACATCCTTGCTCATTTCGAGGAGGATTTGGAGAGGCTGAACCTCTACGAGGCCGTCAGGGCGACCTGCTACGGTATTGAGATGAACGTGGCGTGCTTTTATGCCATCTTTGAATTGTATTGCCCAGCTTCAGGGACCTTCTTCACCCCTGTCGGTGAGTTGGGTATGGCCTTGCATGAGATATGGGAAGTCTCTGCTCTGCCTTTTGGGTCTCTCCCATATGAAGAATACTTTCCGTGCGAGGCAGAATTGGCTCATCTGGAGAAGCAGGAGCCTGCCTTGTTCGAGACCTACAGGGAGTTAATGTGCCACTTGTATATTTGCTCCAGTATGCATGGGAGCAGTAAGGGAACCTCCTGTAGCTTGAAAAGCTGGGGAGACTATTTGTTCCCAGATATGGAGAATGCTCCTGAGGCAGCACATTGTGGAGTTGCTGATGAAGACATCTTTGACCGGATGCAAAGCACTCCCAAGGGATCTAGTTGTGAAGGAAGACGATGGTCCCTATGAGCAGGTGATGTTCTTCAAAGCTTCCATCATCAGGCTCGCAGGCCGATGTCCCGGATGGCACTTCTGGCTGGTTTCCTAACAGTCTGGCTGAAGAGGTGCGTGGTGCCGTCTTCTTCGGGTGACATCGTTCATCCGAATGTTTTGCTGCCGCTGTTCGTTTGGTTCATGGTCGCCCTCTGGGACTTCTTTCGGCCATGGTGTGCTGTATCCAGAGAGGCCTTCGTGCATTGACGGAGGCTTTTTGCAGGCCACCAACGACGAAGCGTGGAAAGGGGACCATTTCGTCTCGCGACGGACCTAACCCCAGAATAGGTCTGCCGTATACTTACTTGATGGCGTGGTTCGCCTTGCATTGTCCTTCTCTAATCGAAGCTGGAGAGGATCCCCCGCAAGATGTTCGAATGGCGCTCCTCCGCCGATTCAAAGGATGCTCATGGCAGAAACTTACGTGGCTGAGGCCCGTAAATTAGTACGTCGCTATGACGTCTATAGTTTCTTCTGCTGTTTTCCCCGTATTCGGGGTGCAGGCTATGGGGAAGAGTTCAAAGATGCGGGGGAGGGGCATTCGTCCCTGAGCCGGGGAATTTTTGAGTGGCTGGTCAGCATCCGGCCCTCGCATTTATTGTATAGAAGCGGGGACACCTGCTATTTGGAGCCTTATGTCCCAAGTCGGTTTGCTCGACAGTTTGGGATATGACCACCTGTACGTGGGCAACCCGAATCTCAATCTGGCTTTCATGGGGAGCCTTATTGATGGGGCCCGTGCCTGGCGATTCTTTACTGCAGGCGGTACAGGGCGCGGCTGCGTACGCCGTTGAGGGCTCCCAATCTCCTGATGACCCTGTGCTTCTGTCAGTGGTATGCCACTTCCAATTCCACACCTCTCGAATTCAAGGTGAACAGTTCTGGTGTGAAGTTAATTTCTCAGCGGCTGAGACGGAAGGCTTCTGAGAAAAGGGAAGGCAAAAGGGTTCGCACCCCAGGTAAAGAGGAGTTTGTTGCTGTGGAAGACAGCAAGGCTTCAGATGCCGAGAGTCCTCGCTTTGAGGTGGGAGCGGGGGCTGAGACTCCTGCAACTGGCTCTGGTGTGATGGGGACGGCTCCTTCTCGTTGTATAGAAGAGGTGGAGGAAGAGGATTCTGAGATCCACTTCAAAAGAAAGCGGGCAGGTAGCTCTCGTAGGAAATTGTTGGCGAAGAAGCCCCGCCGCCAAGCTCCTACGATTGTCGTAGAGGGTCATCCCTCTACAACGATTCCTCCTGCTGCCCCATTAGCAGCTGAACCGTCGGTTGCTGAACCGACTAGCGGTGAATTCACTCCGGGTCTGGGTAAGATTAACCCTGTCCATATAATACGCCTTTTTGTGTGTTCCCATTGACTTATTATCAATTCTTCTTGATTGTAGGAGCTGAGGCAGCTGGAGAGCGAGGGAACATTATGATCCCCTATTCACTTATGAAGCTGAAGCTGGTTCTTTTGCCCGTCCGGAAGAGTCCGGAGGTGATGTGGCCGACATTGATCCCTCGGGCGCTGGGACTTCTAAAGGAAGTCCTGAGGCATCGAGCTTTATCGGGTGGTCCACAGGATACTCGGCAAGCGAAAGCGAGCCGGCTATTCGTGCTGATTCTGTCAAAAATTTTCCGATGGAGCCCCTGGAGACTGATGTGGCTGACGAGATGTTTGAGGCAACATCATCCTTTGGTATTGTCCTAACCTCTTGGCTTCTTTTGCATGTAGTGTCCCGACTAACCGCAGTCTTGTTACAGGTGTTCGGCCTCAAGATGCATCAGCTTTAAGAGAGCCAGAAGATTTCCCCGAAGGGTCAAGGGTGACATGAGCGCTTCGACCACGGCTGATGCTACTGTGCTGGATGCGTTGTACGCGACCTGCCTTCTTATCGGCCCAAGTCAGCCGAAGGACCAGAGGCTGAAGGGGAGCAGTTTCGGAGGTGTCCTTACTCCCAACTATATCAACGAGTGAGGTGCCGACAATTTTGCCAAGTGTGGAGCTGAGGGTGATTACAAGCCCTACTTCCCCATCTCTGGTAGTTGAGCCTACTGTTCAGGAGATGGTTGTCAGCCCTACCTCAACGGTGGCTAGCGCACTGATTTCCATGAAGACTCCGCAGAGATCACTGACAATCTGCCCTGCTGTTGATGTTCCCATTGCTCCTTCCACGATAGTGTCGACCAGGCTGGTGGATTTCTCTGAAGTTACCTCTCTACCAGAAGTGGCTGAGGTTGAGAACGACTACATAGGTGACCTCGTCGATAGCTTTTATAAAGGCTTAGGGTGAACTATCGACCTGGTTTTGAAGGGCTCGAATATGCCGTTCTCAAAGTTAAAGGTGGTCCTCTCCCGTGGCATCGAAAGTATTCGGGATTTTGAGGGTATCACCAGGCTACTGCTTTGGAACTCCTGGTGGATGAATTTGAGAAGGATGTAGAGGAATGGCGCCGTCTCCGCTGTTCGGACTTGGGGTCTTTAGTTGATGAGCGATTTGCGCGTCTTGTCGCTCAAAAGCACGAGGCCCGGCTTGCCGCTCAAGAGGCTGCTAAGGCTATCTCTTCTGACTTGAAATCCTTGGAAACAAGGCAGGCAGAGGTCGGAAATGCGATTGACGCCTCCACCAGTGCTCTTCTTGACGCTGAAGACAAGATTGGGAAGGCTGAGGAAATGATCAGGAAAGCAAATCTTATTTTATCCAAGGCTAAACTGGTGTGTCTTGAAGAAACTGCGCGGCTTGAGCAGCTTAAGGCTCAAAATGGAGAGCTCTCACAGCAGAGATTGTCACAGAGGGCAACTTTGGCGGAGGTTGAAGCTCGTTTGACCCAGGCAATGGATTTCAATGAGGCCGAGCTGAGGTCGCAAGCGCTTGCCCAGGCTGCTGATGATAGGAGGACGAGGCTGGACTCCCTTGGAGAGCGGCTCAGATCTTACAGTGTGCACCTGTAGATCCATGTACTTTATCCTTTTGGAGTGAATGAAAATTTTTCCTTCTTTTGTCGAATCTCCAATCTTGTTCTTCTTTCTGAATTGCGGTTCCAAATTGTATTGCAATTTCTTGAGAACATAGTTCTTGTTGGGTTGGATGATGAGACTTGGCTATCTATCAGTTCAGAGATCGCGATGACATAACTGGTTGAGATGCCACCAAGCCCGAGGTAGGTGATACTTGTCTTTTGTAGATGTCAACAAGTATCGAGACCTGTCTTTTGTAAATGTCAACAGGGCTTAGGTTCGAGACTTAGCTGTCTGCTGGTTCAGAGGTCGCAATGACATAACCGAATGAGACGCCACCAAGCTCAATATTGGTGATACTTATCTTTTGTAAATGTCAATAAGTATCGAGACCTGTCTTTTGTAAATGTCAACAGGGCTCAAGGTTGAGACTTAGCTGTCTACTGGTTCAGAGGTCGCAATGACATAACCGATTGAGACGCCACCAAGCTTCAAAAATTGGTGATACTCATCTTTTGTAATGTCAACGAGTATCGAGACCTGTCTTTTGTAAATGTCAACAGGGCTCAGGTTCGAGAC
This sequence comes from Agave tequilana, assembly GCA_038442645.1. Lineage (NCBI taxonomy): Eukaryota > Viridiplantae > Streptophyta > Magnoliopsida > Asparagales > Asparagaceae > Agave > Agave tequilana. Next base: position 327,790 of record JAVJIF010002062.1, on the reverse strand, counting down.
TTAGCTGTCTGCTGGTTCAGAGGTCGCAATGATATAACCGAATGAGACGCACCAAGCTCAATATTGGTGATACTTATCTTTTGTAAATGTCAATAGGTATCGAGACCTGTCTTTTGTAAATATCAACAGGGCTCAAGGTTGAGACTTGTCTTTTGTAAATGTCAACAAGCTCAAAATTGAGACTTGGCTGTCTGCTGGTTCAGAGGTCACAATGACATAACCGAATGAGATGTCACCAAGCTCAATATTGGTGATACTTATCTTTTGTAAATGTCAATAAGTATCGAGACCTGTCTTTTGTAAATGTCAACAGGGCTCAGGTTGAGACTTAGCTGTCGCTGGTTCAGAGGTCGCAATGACATAACCGATGAGACGCCACCAAGCTCAATATTGGTGATACTTATCTTTTGTAAATGTCAAGAAGTATCGAGACCTGTCTTTTGTAAATGTCAATAGGGCTCAATGTTGAGACTTAGTTGTCTGCTGGTTCAGAGGTCGCAATGACATAACCGATTGAGACGCACCAAGCTTCAAAATTGGTGATACTCGTCTTTTGTAAATGTCAACGAGTATCGAGACCTGTCTTTTGTAAATGTCAACAGGGCTCAGGTTTGAGACTTAGCTGTCTGCTGGTTCAGAGGTCGCAATGACATAACCGAATGAGACGCCACCAAGCTCAATATTAGTGATACTTATCTTTTGTAAATGTCAATAAGTATCGAGACCTTTCTTTTGTAAATGTCAACAGGGCTCAAGGTTGAGACTTGTCTTTTGTAAATGTCAACAAGCTCAAAATTGAGACTTGGCTGTCTGCTGGTTCAGAGGTCGCAATGACATAACCGAATGAGACGTCACCAAGCTCAATATTAGTGATACTTATCTTTTGTAAATGTCAATAAGTATCGAGACCTGTCTTTTGTAAATGTCAACAGGGCTCAAGGTTGAGACTTGTCTTTTGTAAATGTCAACAAGCTCAAATTGAGACTTGGCTGTCTGCTGGTTCAGAGGTCGCAATAACATAACCGAATGAGACGCCACCAAGCTCAATATTGGTGATACTTATCTTTTGCAAATGTCAATAAGTATCGAGGTTTGTAGTGGAATTCGGGAAAAGTCTCGTTTTCACGAGGAGAAACGAGGGAATCACTGTCATAGGTTTAATGTTAACGTAACAGCGAAATGTATATGTGGTCTTACCTTCTATGGGTGAGATTGGTAAGTGATTTTGGAGGTCTCGTTCTCACAGTGAGAAACGAGAGAATCACTGTCATAGGTTTAATGTTAACGTAACAGTGAAATGTATATATGGCCTTACCATTCTATGGACGAGAATTGGTAAATGATTTTAGAGATCTCGTTTTCACAGGGAGAAACGAGGGAATCACTGTCATAGGTTTAATGTTAACGTAATAGTGAAATCTATATATGGCCTTACCATTCTATGGACGAGAATTGGTAAGTGATTTTGGAGAGGGAATCAAATGGGAACTGGTCCCTTAGGATTTTTAGCAAATCCCCAGCTGTCAACGGGTTTGATATGCCTTTACCAACTACCATTTGAATTGGGCTAGCCATGCTATTCCCCTCAGCATGATGAGTTGTCGAGGACTTACGTTGGGCTTACAGGCCAACATTTTCCTCTATCCTTAATTGTTAAGGACGTTGGATCGTCTGGTTAACGTATGTGTAACCTTGACTCTCCTTTAAGACAACCAGTGTATGGCCAGGTTCCTACTGGTTTATGGTTGTGTGATCTCGCTTGGAGGAAGAGAAAGGCTCTCTTTGTGTGTACTTTGGACACGAAGATCTTGATCAGAGGTGTAATGTTAACTTGATCATGAGAAGGATCCTTGATTAAGGATAATACTTCTTTAAGAACTTGCCATTGATCGGCATCATGAGTAGGTCGCCATCTGAAGTCATGAGGCGGTATGCTCCGTTTGAATAGACTGTTTCTATTACAAACGGTCCTTCCCATTTAGGCTGAAGTTTGCCTTTGGTCTTGTGCGTCATAATCATCGGTCGTCTGACGGCTAGAACCAGGTCTCCTTTTGGAAGACTCTCTGTTTGACCTTCTTATTGAAGGCTTTTGAGATTCGAGCTTGATATAGCTCGATATGCTGCTGAGCTTGTAGCCGCTTCTCATCTAAGGCTTCGAGCTCTTGAAGACGCAATCGATCATTGTCCTCTAATGTGATCTTAGTGGTCAGAGCGACTCGCAATGATGGCATCTGGATTTCCAACGGGATGACTGCTTCGCACCCATATACCAGGGAAAAGGCGTATTGCCTGTCGGTGTCCGAACCGTGGTTCGGTAGGCCCAAAGACATTCACCAAGCTTTTCGTCCCAATCTCGCTTGTTCGAGGAGACGAATTTCTTGAGTAGCTTGATGATCGTTTTGTTGAATGCTTCTGCCAAGCCGTTAGCGGCGGGATTATAGGCAGTTGAAGCTACATTCTGAATTCGGTATTTATCGCAGAATCGATAGAATACCTGACTTATGAATTGGGGACCATTGTCATGGATGATCCGCCTAGGGACACCAAATCGATGGATGACATGGTGCTTGATGAAATTAACCACATTAGAGGTTTTGACTTCAGTCATGGTATAGCCTCCGCCCACTTTGAGAAGTAATCGGTTATTGCCAGGATAAATCGATGTCCTTTTGTCGAAGAGGGGCTGATTGGCCCTACGACATCGATTCCCCATGCTTTAAATGGCCATGAAGCAACACTCGGGTGGAACAGCTCCGAAGGCTGGTGTATGAAATCTGCATGGATTTGACACGCTTTACACCTTCGTGCATATTGGATGGCATCGGCTATCATAGTTGGCCAATAGTATCCAAGTCTGTGCAACCTGTCCTTAAGTTTTGGACCTGGCTGATGAGCTCCACAAGTGCCGTCGTGCGCTTCTTGGAGCGCTTCTTGTGCCTCTGAATGAGAAAGGCAACGGAGGAGGAGACCGTCATATGACCGACGGTAAAGTATCTTCAAAGTTGGATCGTAATAGAACCGGAGAGACCTTCGTCTGATGGATGCCGCTTCTTTAGGATCGTCTGGCAGCAGACCATGTAAAGCGTAGTCAATGAGAGAAAAGCGCCAATCTCTCGGCTCAAATCCGTGGAGGCATTATAGACTTCTCGAGTTTCCCAACATATACTTGGAGCATACAAGATGTCGAGTTGCGACTGTGAGGTGATACTCGGTGTCGGCTGGCAAGGCTAGTGTCGTTGCTAATGCAGCAAGAGCATCCGCCTTGGTGTTTTGAGATCGAGACACGTGCCCGATGTAGAAGCCTTCAAATAGGTTGGCCAATTCAACGGCCGTGTGGTAATAAGGCACCAAGTCCTCATGGCGGACTTCGTATTCGCCTTTAACCTGATTGATGATCAGTTTTGAATCGCCATAAGCTTCGAGGTAGCGTACCCCCATTCCATGGGCGAGTTGAAGACCGATGAGCAGAGCATTATATTCTGCTACATTGTTGGAGCATGATTCTGTCAAAGAAAATGCTCTGGGAAGAACATGATTCTGCGGGGAGATAAACACAACCCCCACTCCGGCAATAATCTTGCCTTTAGGGCCCATTCGCGATGCTCCATCAAAGAACATCTGCCACACTTCCTCCTCCGAGGTTATATTGGAGTCGAAGACTTCATCTGGAATATCTTCGTGAAGTTTTGAATGTTCCGGGACTGGATGAGCAGCCAAGAACTCTGCAAGAGCCAGACCTTTAACCGCCCTCTGAGGGGTAAGATCATGTCGTATTGAGACAGAAGAGTGCCCATTTAGCCAATCTTGAATTCAGTGATCCTGGCTTTGTCATGAGAAGACGCAATAGGTTCACTCTGGAGATGACATGTATGGTTTGGCCGACCAAATAATGTCGCGTCTTCTGAACGGCAAAGACGAGAGCTAAACACTCTTTCTCGATAGGGTTATAGCGAGATTCCGCCCCTATCAGAGTCCTGCTTAGATAATAAATGGCTTGCTCGTGACCATTGTCGTCCTTTTGAGCGAGGAGGGCACCAAGGAGAATGGTCCATAGCTTTTACATAAAGCAGAATGGTTTCCCTGATGTAGGGGCCACCAAGACTGGAGGTTTCGTGAGGTACCTCTTGATGTCTTCATAAGCTTCCTGGCAAGCTTGATCCCATACGAAGGAAGCACCCTTTTTCATGAGTCGGGTGAACGGTTGACAGCGGCCTGAGAGATTTGCGATGAATCTTCTAATATAAGTCAGTCTACCTTGCAAGCCTCTGAGCTCTTTGAGATTCCTCGGTGGATGCATGCTCTGAATGGCTTTGACTTTGTCTGGGTCAAGATGAATCCCTTTTGATGTGACAATAAACCCAAGGAATTTACCGCTTGACACTCCCAAGAAGGATTTTGTCGGGTTCATTTTCAGTTGATGAGCCCGCATTATGTCGAACATCGCTCTCAGGTCGCGAAGATGTTCATTCTTGTTGCGGCTTTTGATGGCAATGTCGTCGACATAGCATCCACCGTTTTTCAGAGATGATCGCGGAAGATCGTACTCATTGCCCGCTGGTAGGTTGCTCCGGCGTTCTTCAGTCCGAAGGGCATTACAGTGTAGCAGTATACCCCCAATGGTGTTCGGAATGAAGTATGCTTCTCGTCGTCGGGATACATCTTAATCTGGTTGTATCCTGAAAAGCCGTCCATTAAAGACATCCTTTCGAACCCGCATGTGTTGTCAATCATGACGTCGGTGATGGCATGGGAATTCGTCTTTGGACAGGCCGTATTGAGATCACGGTAGTCGATGCAGATCCGTATTTTCCCGTTCTCTTGAGGACGGGGACGATATTAGCACCCAATCTGGATGTTGTTCCTCCCGATGAAGCCACATGCAATAAGCTTTGGACTTCGGCTCAATAGCTTCCATAATGTTTGGGCGAAATCGACGTTGTTGCTGCTTGACTGGCTTGACGTCAGGCTTGATGTTTAGACGGTGCATAGCGACCTGTGGATCAAGTCCGGGCATATCTTCGTAGCTCCACGCGAAGACGTCTATATACTCTCTTATGAGCATTATCAATTCTTCCCTTTCCGTAAGTGATAGGCTTTCACTTATAAAGATGGGCTTGGGGTGGTCTTGATTACCCAAGTGACCTGCATCACCTTGTCTTCAGTAGGTGGTTCGCGCGATTCGATTCGCTTTTCCCATTGAAGGTCTAATTGCTGGGCCCATGGTTCCTCGTCAGTGGCTTCTGCGGGCTCCAATTGACTGCTTGAGGTCATATTAGCAGTGAGGTTTTCGAACATTCCTCCTATACTGACATCTGAATCCCACTCGGAGGATGAGACTGAATGTGATGGAACTGATCCATCGTCTTGGCTTGAACCGTTGCTGACGATGTGGGTGTAACATACCCTAGCCCCCTGCGTGTACTATCATAGTAATTTGCAGGCTTCCCTTTAGGCATAAAGTTCCGCATCAAACCGCGCCTTCCTTTTTCGAAATTCAGGCCTGCTCCATGCTTCAAGTCGTATCCCATTTTCTTCATAATATGGCGCGCTGACTGCGCGTAATGAAAGAATTGTGGAGTGTCTGAGTCTGAACTTGAATCTGCGACCGTGGGTCCCGTGGTTGGGTTCTACCGAAGATTATCGGTAACTGACCTTCTTTGGATGGCGGGATTACCAAGACGGCTCCTTCTGCAGATTCCATGGGTGTACTGGATGCACTTGGCCTATGTAAAGGCATGTGTAGGGGGCTATCCGTAATGGATTCAAATAGCCCAAAAGTCGCGGATAATCAAAAGAAATATTATCATTAATTACCCATTCACCTTCATCCTCTAAAGGAGTATTACATAGGGGATTATTGAGACATGCTATAATTGGTTCACCAATCAGAATGGCTGGCATGCCTGCTTCGGATTCTGAATCCGCCTCGTTGCCACTTTCATCATCGTCCGGCAACGGTTCTTTGAGTGCCCACCGGCCTCTTGATATAGGAGAGCGTCAGTGAAGTAGTTTTCACCCCTTTGAATGGTTGCTTTTCAGCAAAGACAGTTCGTACTGTCGCGTCATCTTCAACATATTTGAAGCATTGGTGCAGAGTAGAGGGAACGATCCAGTTGGCATGGATCCATGACCGTCCCAGCAGCAGGTTATATGATGTGTCAGCATCAATGACATAGCATGTCACTTCTGACTTCAGACTCCCGATTCTGCAACGGAGTCAGATTTTCCCAGTGGGTGACTGCTCCCAGCGTTGAAACCGTATATTGTAGTAGTGGTTGCGGACAACCTGTACAGCGGTATGCCGAGGAAGTAGAGAAGCTTTTGGGGATGATGCTGAGTGCGGACCCCGGATCGACTTGTATTTTTTCAATGCATGTTGAACTGATATATCCGGTGTAGTACAGAGGTCGATCGTGCTTGTTGTCTTTGAGAAGCATATCTTCCGCCGTGAATGTAATAGCAGGCATCCTTGGATTGTGCATGATGACATTCTGGGCAAGGAGACTGAACGTCGTCGTTAGGGATCTCAGGGATGCATGTCAGAAAGGATTCTGAATTGGCTAGCGCGTCCCTGAGTGCTTCTCTTGTTTCTTTTCGAGAGGCGAAGGAGCTCGTGTATAGTGATACGAGCTAGGATATTGGCCAGCTGAGCCAATATGTCAAACTGAAAGGGCGTATCAAACCCTTGGCCTGGTTGTTTCTTCACACGTGGTCGAATCGTACCTCCTTAGGCCTCTCTTTTCCCTTGGTTGGGATTGGAGTGGATGCCGGTACTTGTACTGACGTCGTTTGCTGTTGTATCTCGTCAGTAGACTTCTCATACTGCCTTAAGTATGATTTTTCGAATCGGGTGGCCTGTCTGTTGAGGCGCATCGGCTTGCGCCGTGTAAGCAAGCTTTTTCTCCTTCGGAATCACTGAGGGAAGCCGTTGTAAGATTGCCGTCGTCTTGCAGGATGGAGATGACATTGCAAGATTTGCCTTTTGAGTTGGGCTGCTTTGAATCTCGCTGTACGTCTTGGACGAGGTCTGGGTGTATCCAGATGACTTTCCCCGTCTCCAATGTTAAGGGAACAAGACCCTTATTATCTTGTGCTGTAGCTGGAGGATGCTTGACTTCCAACCGTGGCGCAGGGACTGATAAGTCCCGTCAGGAACTGTGACCTTTGGAGCTTTGCCAAACTCCAGAGTCACCATATTGGCAGTGACTTTCTTCTGTTCTGTCTTCAATGTCAGAACCCCGGCATCAACCAAGGCTTGAATTCTGTCTTTGAGGACATAGCACTTGTCAGTAGGATGGTGAATCATCCTGTGGTAGAGGCAGTATTTAGGGTCGTTTGTGCGCCCTATCTCATTGGGATGCCGAGCATCTGGCAGTTTCATTTTGTTCCCTTTGTGAAGCAGATGGAATATCGTGACCACCTGATCGTCTTTGAAGGAGTACTGCTTTGGAGGGAACTTAGGCTCCTGATTGTTGAAGCCGCCCTTCTTGGTCTTCGACTGTACATCTGGATAATTTCACAGACATAGTCTCTTTGCCTTTATCTTGAGAAGATTGCGGTAGGTCGCTACGCCCTTTGTTGTTCATCCCCACTTGCCCCTAGGGGCGGATGGTTCGAACTTTTTAGCCGACTTCTCGGCTATCTCTGCTTGTTCGACCAATTCCTTCCAAGTGTGGGCTTTGACAGCCCCCATGCGAACTTCCACTTGGTCTAAGAAGTTGTGTCTGCATGTCTGTAAGAGCATGGGTAGTGGCATCCCTGCTGGGCACATCAAGGATAAGTTTTTGAACCGTTCAATGTAGTCACGGACAGATTGGCCCTTCCTCTGCACAGTGGAGAGGAGCTTGTCCATGGTTACTTCGGTATCGTCCTCATAGAAACGAGAGAGGAACCGAGTTTCCAGGTCGATCCAGGAGTTGATAGAGCCCGGGGGAGACTTCGGAACCAGTCAAATGCCACCCCCCCTTTAAGGTGCCAATGAATAGCCTAGCCATGATGGCGTCATTGCTTATAACATTACCAGTCTGAGACCGAAAATAGTAGATGTGCTGATTTGGCGAGCTCTTTCCGTCATAGGTATGCAACGTTGGTGGTTTGAACTTCGGTGGATATGGCACCGAATCCCACTCCGGCGGATAAGGACGAACTGCCCCTACCTTCTTTAATTCATCCCTCTGAGCTAGGGATGCGATTTGAGCCTGGAGGCCCTTAAGGACTTCGGCGTCCTAAGGAAGAACCCTCCTTGGATTTCTCCAGCTTTGGTTGCTCATTGCTGAAGTGTTCCTCCTCATCGTGATTGCTCCCGGCATCATTGTTATTCCGGTTACTGAGGAGTTGAGCGAGCATCTGTTGAATGTTGTCCAGAGCCTCTTGCTGGGTTCTGGAAGTTTGCTCCTGAGCTTCCAGGCGCCGACGAAGGTCGTCGTTAGCATTATCAGCCATATTGACTAATGCTTTGTCTGTTCGCACCGAGCTAACTGTCGCCGAAGAGGCATACCCACTGTCTTCATCTTCTTCATCCGATGGTTGGAGTGATCTCCTGGGCTTCGGCGAGGCTAGGGCCGTTGAAGAAGAAGGCTGTTCATAAGTGTAGGGTATCGCTACCTTGGATCTGGTGTTTCGGAAGACACCTTCTTCATGCACCAAGACTTCGCCTAAGCCTGGACTGTAGTCTGGATATGGGGAGCTGTAGGGGGTGTCGTCAGCTGTTTGTCTTCCCCTGCGCAGCTCTCGTCCTCTCCCAGTCATGTTGACGGATGCGGAGGCTGGATCTCGTGAGGTGCTCCTTTTGCGGTGTTTCATCGGGGCTTGTACCGACAGCCGATCAAAAAACTGACCGTCGTCTTGGAGGCGTGGCGGGGATTGGTCCCAGCCGGCAATGGACCGAGTGGAGTGTCACCAGCTGACATCCCACTTGTTGACAACAGGAGGAAGAGGTTTGTCTATCCGTCAACAATTTCCTCAAATCAGACCCGGTTGGGTTTCTGCAATCGAGCGCAAAGGCTCTTTTGGATCGCACATAGGACGATGTCCTGCTTCTTTTATCCCCGCAGATGGGATTAGCACTGAATAGTGCTTTGGTTCTAGCTTCGCCACAAAGCGCAGGCTTAGCGCTTGACGAACTGGAGAGCGGAGCACGCTGCGGTGCTTTACCCACTATGCTGCTGCGAAGGCAATTAGCCTTAGATGGTACTTTAGCTTCAGCTTCGCGTCATGGACCCTGCGCGTACGCTGTGGTACAGTAACTTCGCTCATGAGAACGAGGCCGGCGCGAGGCATTGCTGCTCTTAAATTGGACGACGGTATGATTGCCGTCGTAACTTTATGATTGGAGCAGACAGGCATCCTGCCTTTTTCTTCGCGAGAGAGGCGCGGTTTAGGCGTAGCTACGCCTGAAGCTTCGGTTGGAGACTTCTGTTTAGGCTTCCATACCCGCCTTGACAGAGGAGACTTAGGTTCGCAAGGAACCTGATTAGCCACACACGAGGCTGAGGGGTGTTGGCAGAATTCTGCTTCCGGTTTCTGCTTTGAAACCTTGGTCGTGGAGACCTTTCTATGCTTCCGTGCTCGAAGCATTAGATCACCCCCAGAGAGGACTTCTTCAAATCTTCCTTGATCAAACTGAACCACCAAGTTCTCACAAGCAAAGGAATCAGACTGCGGACGTGCTTCCTTGTTGCGCCAAATAACCGCAGTAGGTTGATGGAGAACCTTTTCTGTCTCCGCAGAGACTTTCCTTGAAGATTTAGCCAGAGAAACTCGGCTGCACCGGCTTTTCTGAATTCAGAGTTAGACCCGAAGGTCTGTTCGTCGCATTGCGACACTTGATTCTCGGCAGTGGAGAAAGTTTTCCCAGCGGAGTCGCCATCTTGTTTTCCATTATGTTTGCAAAGGGAAAAAACTTACAAAAAAGAGTTTGAGGAGCTAAATTACAAGTATTCTTAAAAAGATTACAAGTAGATCTCCTCAGAGATTCTGGAGAAGTGTGCCGATAGGAGTCTGGTCAGCGCGCGACCACTTTGTCCCTTTGACGATGCGAGCGATGAGATTCCCTTCTCGCCTGGTTCGGGGAATCAGAGAACAAAAGGTTGGTAGAACCCTCTTGCTGCTTCTCAAAATCGCCTTCAATTAGGAATTCCTTCTCGCCTGGTTCCGGAGATTCCTTGAGAAGAAGGACGATGTTAGGGTATCAACACCCTAGATAGAGAAAGCAATTCTCTAAAAGGTCTCTGAATTCGAGAGCGCACGGTGCGTTATGAAGAAGCCTCTGCTTGTGGAGTCCTCTTGCGTGTGTGCGTCTGCGCGTGTGTCTGTCTTGTGCCCCTGGTGGGCTATTTATAGGGAGAGCAAGGGTATAATCGTCCCTCAAGATATGGAAACAGATTGAATCGAATCTGTTTAAATCTAGAAAGTAGCCTTGCTGCGAGGCTAGGATCAGCTTCTGCGAAGCTAGAATTGGCAGGTCGGTTGACCTTCTTGATCCTTTCCATATCGTTGGAGGATTTCCCCTGATCTTCTTACTCGTTTTAGAGGAGTCAAGAGATTGTGGCAATCAACTGCCAAATTTGATCTCTGATTTGATCTTAATTGGATTTGATCTGATTGGATCCGATCTCATCCGGAGATTTGATTGGTCAAAGGTTGATCATAGCAGACCAATAGCGGAGCTGTCCGCATTGAGCTCGTAGCGGAGCTAGAGGCAGCTTCTGGCGAAGTCCGAAAGAAACCCTTTGGCGGAGCTGGAAGTTCTCTGTGGCAAAGTTGCGAGTTAGCTTCCTGGCGAGGCTATCCCTTTGGGCTCATGCGATGCTAAGTGCTAGCACCTTAGACCTGCTGAGGTCTGTTAGAAACAATCCGGGTTCACTGTCTGCTTGCTGGATCAGTGGAGTCCAAGTTGCTTCCTTATCCCTCGGAGATGGGTGAAAACTGGTCTTCAGCTCGTCTGTCACTTGTCTTTTGTAAATGTCAACAAGTTTAGACATTGTTCGGACCAATAAGAATCTTGTCTTTTTTAAGTGTCAACAGAGACGTTAAGTTAGCTCCCCCTGCATACATGCATTACAGAAGAAGGGATGACTAAACCCTAACTCACATAAGCATAATATACAATATATAAATGGAGATGTTAAGCTCCCCTTACACACGCGTACCACTTAAAGAAGAGAGGTCTAGCTCCTCAATATGTAAGATACACTCAACATGAATCTATATATAGAGGAGACGTTAAGCTCCCCTTGCATATAGGCAATACATATCAAACAAAATTTTGAAAACAATTTTAAATTTTTGAAATTTCTTGATGTCAACAAAATGAGTTATGATATCAATGAAATCATATTGTAGTTGACAAAATAAATGTTGGTACCACTTGTATACAAAAAATTTTTAAGATACCAATAGTAGATTTTGATACCAATTGAAGGTGAAACATGAAGGACATATTGATACCAAAAATACCAATTAAAATCAATGCATAAGTTTGTAAAGATACTAATTATCATTTAGGATAAAGTCAAGCTTAGCATAAATATATTGTGCTTTAAAAAAAATATAAAGACATTGTAAAACAAGCACAATCTAAATCATATATATGTATGAAAATGAAAATATCACTTGAGATTTTGAAACATACACATATAAAAAAACAAGTATAAGTATACCAAAGTGAAATAACATGAAGATCATGTGTATAACTCATATCAATCCACCATTATCATTCACATGATAAAAAGATGTTCAATAAGGTACACAGGGCATGGTCACCCAACCAACCCACCCTTTGATGGTAGGGGTTTTTGAAAAATAAATTGAAGATATTTTTAGCATAGTTAGAAAAACACTATCATATTGAAGAATAACGAACCAATTTTATTATAATTTTGAAAACTAGTACGAAATTCTTCAAGTAAGAAATAAAAACAAATATATATCCATGAAATATGTATATTACACAAAAAATGTCACTCAAAATTTATAAAGCTTAAAAATGTGCTCTTGAAACCAAAGTCATGAGTAAACAAAAAAATTTGAGTGTACAAGAATCATGTGAATATTATATTCATGAAAATATAATATAAGCCTCAAAACAAACGTGAAATTCTTTTATCAAAAAATATGAAAATCTTCAAAACTAAAATTTTCATCAAAACTAAACAAGCTTCAAGGTATATGTATGTTTTGTTGAAACAAAAAGTATACATACATATCCCAAACATAAACGAGTTCATAATAGAATTTTACATGAAGGCAAGTGACTCAAGAATATACAAATATATCTATTACTTTTAGACAAAAAAAACATATACATGAAGCTAAACATGTACAAGAATAGAAAAAATAAATATAAATGCAAGAATCATCAAAACTAGGTTATACAAGTATATATAATGAGTACAAATGAGCAATGAAGCACAAATACATAATAATCAAGTGTAACTCGTTACTTGTACAAGTATAAACACAAGTTTTAACGAAAACTATATCTAAACAAGTAATCACCATATGAAGTATAAAACAAACATGATCATTAGGCTAAATAAACGTGTTTTAGAACTAGTATATACGTAGTAGTTAAACAATGGAGAGAACACAAAATATGAATCCATATGTATATGGGTGTATCTCAAAGACTATCTATGTATATCACATGTCTAATTAACATTGCATTTAACATAATGAGCACTTAAAACAAAACATGCTAAAAAATATCAATGTAAAAGCATGTAAACTAAAATAGAAATTTAGAGATAGTTACCAAACCATATAAACTATTCTCTAAGTCTCCAAACTAAGGTGGTCCTTCCACCATGCTTCCTTGATAGTGATGCATCAATTGGGTACATCCATCAAGCTCCAAGTGCATCCACCACCAAAGTATCAAACCTGTCACGTTTTGTGAGAGCTCACACCTACATCAAACATAAGATGTGAGAATTTTGGTACCCATATTTTCTTTCAGGTCCATGGGGTTATGAAAAACACCTAGAGGGGGGGTGAATAGGTGTTAGTGCTAATCTAGTGAACTAAATGCGCTAAATGCGGAAGCTTAAAACAATTCTTGCAACACACTTAATACAACCAACAAGTGTAGCCGAATTCCCCGTGAAGGGCTCTGGACTAACTCCTCTTGATTCCCTAGATATGGGTTGAGGTGCTATATGAAGCTCTTGTGGTTAAGTACAAGTGAGGCACACACAAACAGCCAAGCATATACAAGATATAGCAATATGAAATATGCAAGGCACAAATGCAAGCAATGAATGATATGAATGAAGAATGATGCTTTGCACAAATGTAAAGAGAGAGAGTTGAGAGACAATGGATCAAACGCAAAGGCCAAGATATGTTCGAGGTTCGAGCCCCTAGTTCTACATCCCCACCTACACCACCGTGTAGGATTTACAATCCACTATCTCCCACCGAGAGAACCTTCACCGAGAAGGATTTGTTACAACAATGGAGTACCGAACTCCTCTCTCAAACACCGTCTCACAACCGAGGGGTAGGCCCGTAGCCAAATAACAACCAACATCTCTACCGAAGAGGGTTACAAACCAAACTCCACCTCTCACTAGAGGGAGCAAACCAATACCACTCCGATCAACCTCTACCAAAGAGGGATACACAAGGCAAGGAGGGTTTACAACTTAGAGGCTCAACAACCTCAAACAATCTCTTTTCCACAAAACAAGGATCCTAATAGAATAGGATAGAAGATAAGCTCAAGTGTGAAAAACTAGGTGTTTGGAAAACAAAAACTCAAAGAAAGAAACTTAGGAAAACTCTTGTAAAAGATAGAAAATGAAAGCCAAGACAAATCTCCCAAAATACTCTTTTCTTTGATTTTTCCAAAAAACCTAAAACAAATAAGATTGGAAGTTTAAAGCCAAAAACACTTTGAAAACTTGTTTTAAACTCTGGGGAAACTGTAATTTTTCTCTTGTAAAAACCTTGGTCAAAATCCCAAAGAATTGGGGTTTATATAGGCCAAAACAGAAACTAGCCGTTAGGCTGATCTGGCAGCCTGACAGGCTAGCGGTCGGCCGGCCCGGCCGACCGCCAACGGTCAAAAATCCGACCGTTGGACCAAACGGTCGACCGCCCAGCCGACCCCCAGATACAGAGAGCAGAGCTCTCTGGTCCGGTCGGCCGCCGGCCGACCGTCCCTGTGTCTGCCAAACGTGCACAAGTTTGTGCACGTCGGTCGACTCATGGGTCGACCGGCCTTAGGTGCGGTCGACCCGTGCGGTCGGCCGACCTAGCCTGTCAGCCACTGTTCTGGGACAGAAACACATGTAAAAAATATTCTAAAAATCTTTTAAGTCTTGTAAAAATACCAAAAATAGTTTTATCATTTTTGCATTGATATATAAACATGTGATAAAAAGTTTAGCTCAAATATCAATCAATATGAACTATTTTTGTGCTTTATCATTTTTACCAAAAACCAAAACATGTATTTTTATCAAACTTGGATTTTTCAATACATGAATAGAAAAGTCAAAATAAGTTTGTTTAAAAGTTAAGCAAGCATGTATAGAATGAAACAACTATACATATATCAATTAAACTTGTTTTGATCAACTATTCATGAAAACCAAAAACCAAACGTAAAACGTGTGTGTTATGTGCACTTGAGCATATAACTATACTAAGCTTTACAAATGGATCTAAACACACTATCTAAACTATGGATACCTAAGTCTTCTTGACGATCTTCCATCTTCAAGTTGACTTGCTCCAAAACTCTATCCATGGGCTAGGCAATGTGTGATCTTGAAGCTTGAGCCCTGGAATCACTTGTGAAGCTTCCAAACACCTCTTGTTGAAGCTATCACCAAACTAACATCTTGTTATAAGATCTGAGACTAAAAACACAAGAATATTAGTAAACATAACTACATGAGTTAATCATCATCAAAACTAGGGTGGAAGGCCTTTGGCCAACAATCTCCCCCTTTGATGATGACAAAACTCATGGAGTTATATATGCATGGATTAAAGTTAAGCTTCAAAGAAGCTCCCCCTTAACTCATGCATAAAACAAATAAACTTAATATGCAATGAATATTAAACATGAATGCATAGATATGCATAAACAATAAAAGGTTCTAGATACCAAATGAAATGTTCAAAGACACAACATGCTCTAGATACCAATTAAATTAAACTAAATTAACTTAATATATGCAAAAATATAACTATGCATATATAAATCTTATAAACTCAAAATCTTTCTCCCCCTTTTTGTCAATCATCAACAAAGGGGTAAACAATCAAAACAAAAACAAAATTTTCTTACCCTTTTTTTTAATACAAAGAATCAATCATCAATAAAGGATAAAAGCAAAACTAAATCAAAGAATTTTTCTCCCCCTTTTTTTTGTTCGAAACAATGAATCAACAAAAAGGTTAATAAAAACAATATTTGCCCCTTTTGTCTAAAACAAAAACAAAAGTCTAATAGGGGTGACAATCAATTAAGATATCAATAGAAAATACGTCAATGAAGCTTCTTTATATCAATTGAAAGTAAACATAGGTTAATCAACAAATGGTATATGCTATATACATTCATGAAGAGGAAGACGCTAAGTTAACTTCCCTACACATATGTATTACATGAAGAAGGGATGACAAGCCCCAATCCACATAACACATATTATGTAATGCATAAGAGGAGATGTGAAGCTCTCCCTACACACGTATATCACATAAAGAAGAGATGTCAAGCTCCTCAATACAAGATACACTCAACATGAATCTATATGTAGAAGAGATGTTAAGCTCTCCTTGCATATAGTCAATATAAATCAAAACTTTTGTATTTATATTCTTTAAAACAAAAATTTGAGATACCATTTTTAAAACATATTCAAATGAACATCTTGATATCAAAAGATAGTATTTTTCTTTTAAGCCATATAAACAATTTTGATTGTGATATCATATGCTTAAAATAAACATCAAATTTCCAATCATAAAGTGTGGGAGTGAAAATCAAATACTAATTGAAATATGAAAGTCAAATTTTCTCCCCCTTTATGAAATACAAACTAAAACAATGCGTAGGCTTGATACCAATTTAAAAGTAATCAATTGAAATAGGATAATCATTTAGGTTTTCAAGCTTAGCATAAACAAATATTGTGCTCTAAGATATAGGAATATAGTAGGCACAAATAAAACATATATGTATGAAAAAAAATAGATACCAATAGACATTGATACCATTGAAATGAAAGCATACATACATAAACACATATGAGTATACAAAGAATCAAGATTGATACCAATTGAAGGAGTTCAATGATACCAATTGACATAACAATAAAAGCATGGTATAACTCATATCAAAATGAAGAATACGAACTAGTTAAAATGGAAATTTTTGTTAACTAGTACGAAATCCTTCAAGCAAGGAATAAACTAAAAATAATTTTCATAAAACACATGTAAATCACATAGCACTTAAAAACACTCAATATTCAATAAAGTCCATACATGCTCATGAAAACATACTCATGAGAAATATTTAAAAAAATAGTGAGTGTACAAGTAATGTGTGACATGGCATTATGAAATTTCCAATTAGGCTCAAAATTCCTTGAAACAATGAAAGTCATCAAAATTATTTAATCTTCAAGGTATATGTATGTCTTATACAAACTAAAGCATACATACATATCCAAAACACAACGAGTCCACAAAATATATGCATTAAGGCACGTGGCTCAAAAAGGATGTATATGTATAATAATAATTTGGATAAAATAGACATATACATGAAGTTAAACAAATAAACACGAAATCAAGAAAAACTAAATTTTCACCAAAACAAATTTCATTTCAAGGTATATGTATGAATTGTCAACACAATAAGTATACATACATATCCCTAAACACAATTGAGTCCATATATATAGATTTGCATGAAAGGCAAATGACTCAAAGGGTATACATGTATAACTTAAGGTTTGGCAAAATGCACATATACATGAAATGTAAAACACATGATCTACAAAACAAAACCAAAATGGGAATACAAGTTTAAAATGTATGAATCATCAAAACTAGACTATACTAGCACATCTAATGGGTTCAAATAAGCATTCAAGCTCAAACATATATAGATTTGCCCACTATATGCACAAGTATATAAATCCTAGTCTTAATGAAAACTAACATCTAAACATGTAATCAACACATGAAGCATAAAATCAAGATATAAATCAACATGATAAACATAAACATGATTATTATGAATATCCACATGTTATTAGATTTATGATGTACATGATAGCTAATCAAATACGAGAATACAAAATAATAATCCATATTAAACATGGGTGTCTCAAATACTATACATGTATGTCAAGAATCTAATTAACATGGCATTTTCATACTAATCACTAAACAATGAAACATGCTTAAACAATGAATATTAAAAGTATGCAAACAATAAATAGGAGTTAGGAATCGTTACCAAAACCTAGAAGGCAAACTCTCCTTGTCTCCAAAACATGGTGGTCCTCTCCACGCTCTAAACAAACATTTAACTCATTTGAAATAGAGATTTTTTATTTTCAAAGCAACATTCTCCTTTAAAATAAAATCAACTTTTGAGGACAATTTTCATTTTTCTTCAAAAGGTTTTCACAATCATTTTTAGATTTTAAAACTTTATTTTCCTTAAGTGCAAGATCAAGTTGAGATCTCAATGAATCCCTTTCATTAAAGACCTTAACCTTCTCTTGCAAAACACAATCAAGTCTAGAATTCAAACTTTTATTTTCTTTTCAATTTCTAGACTTTTCTTTTCAAAATCTTATATTTTTCTATTAACTTTTCACAAACAATTGATAGTTCTTCATTTAAAGCATGAGCATCAAAATTGTCAGAAGAAGAACTAGCACAATCATTATCACTATTTAGTTGAGATTCCGATTGTACCTCAAGGGAGTCATTCCCTTGGACCATCAAGCATTGTGAGTCGGATTCTCCACTAGACTCCTCCGGTGAATTGGCAATTGAAGCTTGGAGGTGGTGGTGGTTGTCAACATGTTCCACACTGCAAATGCGGAATTAAAGTTAGAAGCAAGCATAAGATATTCTTTATTTAATGTGCTTCTAATGGCCTCAAGGGCTTGTGCATTGGCCCCTATATGCTTGCGGTCACCAAGATAACATTTCTTGGTAGCGGCAAGGAAAACATGCAATCCTAGGGTTTTTAGGTACATGGACATTCTATACTTCCAAACAACAATGTTTGAAGGGTCAAAACTAGGTGGGGTCATGAAGTCCATGGTAAACTATATGAGTGTGCAAACAAGCAAATGCAAACAATAGATTAGCAAACAATGGATCTCACTCCTAGGATGTTAAGCCTAATATCAGGAGCGTTGGCTCTGATACCAATTGAAAAACACCTAGAGGGGGGGTGAATAGGTGTAAGTGCTAATCTAGTGAACTAAATGCGCTAAATGCGGAAGCTTAAAACAATTCTTGCAACACACTTAATACAACAACAAGTGTAGTCGAATTCCCCGTGAAGGGCTCTGGACTAACTCCTCTTGATTCCCCTAGATATGGGTTGAGGTGCTATATGAAGCTCTTGTGGTTAAGTACAAGTGAGGCACACACAAACAACCAAGCATATACAAGATATAGCAATATGAAATATGCAAGGCACAAATGCAAGCAATGAATGAAGAATGATGCTTTGAACAAATGTAAAGAGAGAGAGAGTTGAGAGACAATGGATCAAACGCAAAGGCCAAGATATGTTTCGAGGTTCGAGCCCCTAGCTCTACATCCCCGCCTACACCACTGTGTAGGATTTCCAATCCACTATCTCCCACCGAGGGAACCTTCACCGAGAAGGATTTGTTACAACAATGGAGTACCGAACTCCTCTCTCAAACACCGCCTCACAACCGAGGGGTAGGCCCGTAGCCAAACAACAACCAACACCTCTACCGAAGAGGGTTACAAACCAAACTCCACCTCTCACTAGAGGGAGCAAACCAATACCACTCCGATCAACCTCTACCAAAGAGGGATACACAAAGCAAGGAGGGTTTACAACTTAGAGGCTCAACAACCTCAAACAATCTCTTTTCCACAAAACAAGGATCCTAATAGAATAGGATAGAAGATAAGCTCAAGTGTGAAAAACTAGGTGTTTGGAAAACAAAAACTCAAAGAAAGAAACTTGGGAAAACTCTTGTAAAAGATAGAAAATGAAATCCAAGACAAATATCCCAAAATACTCTTTTCTTTGATTTTTCCAAAAAACCTAAAACAAATAAGATTGGAAGTTTAAAGCCCAAAAACACTTTTGAAAACTTGTTTTAAACTCTGGGGAAACTGTAATTTTTCTCTTGAAAAACCTTGGCCAAAATCCCAAAGAATTGGGGTTTATATAGGCCAAAACAGAAACTAGCCGTTAGGCTGATCTGGCAGCCTGACAGGCTAGCGGTCGGCCGGCCCGGCCAACCGCCAACGGTCAAAAATCCGACCGTTGGACCAAACCGGTCGACCGCCCGGCCGACCCCCAGATACAGAGAGCAGAGCTCTCTGGTCCGGTCGGCCGCCCGGCCGACCGTCCCTGTGTCTGCCAAACGTGCACAAGTTTGTGCACGTCGGTCGACCTCATGGGTCGACCGGCCTTAGGTGCGGTCGACCCGTTCGGTCGGCCGACCTGGCCTGTCAGCCACTGTTCTGGGACAGAAACACATGTAAAAAATATTTCTAAAAATCTTTTAAGTCTTGTAAAAATACCCAAAAATAGTTTTATCATTTTGCATTGATATATAAACATGTGATAAAAAGTTTAGCTCAAATATCAATCAATATGAACTATTTTTGTGTTTTATCATTTTTACCAAAAACCAAAACATGTATTTTTATCAAACTTGGATTTTTCAATACATGAATAGGAAAGTCAAAATAAGTTTGTTTAAAAGTTAAGCATGCATGTATAGAATGAAACAACTATACATATATCAATTAAACTTGTTTTGATCAACTATTCATGAAAACCAAAAACCAAACGTAAAACGTGTGTGTTATGTGCACTTGAGCATATCAACTATACTAAGCTTTACAAATGGATCTAAACACACTATCTAAACTATGAATACCTAAGTCTTCTTGACGATCTTCCATCTTTAAGTTGACTTGCTCCAAAACTCCATCCATGGGCTAGGCAATGTGTGATCTTGAATCTTGAGCCCTGGAATCACTTGTGAAGCTTCCAAACACCTCTTGTTGAAGCTATCACCAAACAACATCTTGTTATAAGATCTGAGACTAAAAACACAAGAATATTAGTAAACATAACTACATGAGTTAATCATCATCAAAACTAGGGTGGAAGGCCTTTGGGCCAACAGGTTAGTATTATAAGGAACCCAAACATTTTATTAGCAAAATTTAAATGATTTATTCTATCAAAATAAAATTTTTCAAGATGGCCTTTGCGGTCACAATGTGTACATTTATACACTCTAGCATATAAATGTGGGGTACTCAGATGGTGTGCATGTGTATGCCATTGGGGTATGTGCATGCATGTGTGGAACTTTTTTCTTGTGAAATATAGATTCCAACCTATTATGATTAAATGCACAATTGCTCAAATTTGAGCTCAATCAATCAATTCTCTTTTTCAAAACATGAATCTCATTTTTATCAAAGGAGGATACAACATTATTAGCAAGAGAGACAAGACAAAAATGAGAATCAATATTATTTTTCTTTTTAGAAATCTTTTCTTTTTCTTGTAAAACAATTTTCTTTTGCAAAGATTTATTTTCATTTAAAGCAATTTTCTTTTGTTTTTCTACCAAAATAATTTATTTTTCAATGAATAGTTTCCTTCACAAATATCATTTAATTTTGAAGTCAAGGAAACATTCTCTTTCTTCAAAGATTCATTTTCTTTTGAAACATTTTCAAATTTATTTTTAAAAGAATCTTTTTCTTTTAAAAGAAAATTTTTCATTTTTTTAAACTTTTATTTTTCACTCTTAACAATTCATATTTTTTAAGAAGTTGTTGACAAAACATATCAAGTTTATCATATGATATGTCAATATCTTTATCAACCTCGAATTCAGAATTTACCTCAAGGGGTCATCCCCTTGGACCATGTAGCACATGTTGGAAGCATCACTTTCATCATCCGAGTCACTTTCATTTTTATTTGGCGTTTGTTCCACAAGAGAGCACAGAGTGTTCCATACTACAAAAGCCGACTCAATGTTAGAAACCCTAGATAAATAATCATTATTTAGGGTTAGCTTAAGAGCATGGATGATTTTTGCATTAGCCTCAAGAAACTTGCCATTAACAAAATATGAATTCTTAATGGTGGCAAGATAAACATGAATATTTAAGACTTTATGGTACATAGACATCTTAACTTTCCAATTTTGGAAGTCAAGAATGTCAAACAAGGGAGGTGACATGAAATCCATGAGTATGTGTTCAAATATAGTGATTGGCTAAAATGAGGATCTTTAACTCAAGGTTGTTAGACCCAAATCAAGAGCACCAAGCTCTGATACCAATTGTAAGTCACCTAGAGGGGGTGAATAGGTGACAAGCTATTCAAATGCAAAACTAATTCAGAATTGAAAACTATTTATGCAAATTAAAAACTATTAAGCTAACACACAATGTATAACCAAAGAGTATAGCCGAATTTCTGGTGAAGGGCTCTGGACTATCTCCTCAAAATTCCTCTAGATTAAGAGTTGAGATGTCACTATGGCTCTCTTGGTTGAATACAAGTGTGAGAAAACAATCTCAAGTATATATTCAATTAAGCACAAATATATCAAGCATATAAAGAGATAAACAGTATAAGCATGCAAGATATATAAACACAAGTGAGAGAAAGAGATGAGCAATCAAAAATACGGAAGAATTGTTTCCAGGTTCGAGCACACTTGCTTTACGTCCCCGCTTTCAACACTATGAAGGATTTTCACTATAATGATCCCGTAAGATCACTCGTGCCGCAACACCTACAACGAGTTCACACTAGAACTCTTAGACTCACAAGTCCCTCACTTGTTCTCGCAAGAACAACACACGCAAGCACACTAGCTTGTCGAGGTCGTACCTCTACAAATTCTCAATACAAAGGGGGTGGAACACTTGTGATCACTTCTCTTGATCACAAAAACAACTCTCATAACAAAGCGCCTTTAGGAATGATATAGTAATGAATGGCTCAAGCTTTTGTGAAAAAATAAGATAGATGTGGAAGTGAAAAATCTCAAGAAAACACTTTTGAAAACACAAGAGATTGACTCTTGAAAACTCTCTTTGGATACGGAAATAAAGCTCCAAAAACTTACTTAGAAACTCTGGAAAAGAGCTCTAAAAAATAGCCTAAAATCCTTACCCAAAAATCTGGCCAAAAGTCTCATTTATAGACATCAGAAAACTAGCTATTAGGGCCAGATTGGCCTGTCGATTGACCGGCCAACGGTTGTATTTTTGACCATTGGGGGTTCCGATCAACCGCCCGGTCGACCGCACCCAGGTCAAAGACCTATAGGTCGACTGGTCGGTAGACCGAGGCCAGAACCAGAGAGCATTGCTCTCCTGGTCGATCGATCGCTCAGTCAACCGGGGCTAGATCCAGAGAGCAAGCTCTCTAGATCGGTCGACCGCCCAGTCGACCGGCCCTCAAGCCAAGGCTTGTGCACGTTGCCTGTGCACATCGGCCGACTGCTCGATCGACCGACTTTTGGTTCGATCGACTGGTCGGTTAACCGCCAGAAGCCCAGGTCTGGGGTCTTTAAAGGGATTAAAACTTGGTCTTTTGAAACCCTATAAATTCTAATAAAATATCATAAAATTCACAAAAATAAGTTCTTATCAATGCTTTGAAATACAAATATGTGTGGCCAAAAATCAACATATATTACAAACAAATTGAACTATTTTGGAGGTATAAAAGTTAAAGCATTAAACAAAAACCGTATTTTTCAAAATCAACTTTGAAATGAAAAATGAATTTTTCCAAAACTTGTTCAAATAGAAACAATAAGATATTAAAATTCATTTGAAGCATATGGATATGATCCAATGCACATATAAGATGAAATATCTATATTTTTGATAATAAGTTATAAACAAAGTTTTGATAAATATAAAACTTAAAACCATGAACTAGAAATATCAAACTAAGTTTTTCTACAATGTATATGGATGAAATCCAATATAAATATAAAACATGTAAACTTTTTTTGATGAACGCTGTTCATGAAACATAAAAATATCTTCTTTGTAGCTCAAAGCCAAAACTGAAACTAAACTTTTTCTTATGAAAATGTTATAGAAATTGTGTGTGTGTGTGTAAATAATCTTGAGCAATCCACAACTAATCTATCCTTTATATTTTATCTAAAAACACAAAATCTTAACACTTACTAATATGACTTAAGTCTTGAAAATCTTCTCTTGAAAATCTTCTCTCCATCTTGACTTGGTCCAAACCTTGATCCAAAGAGCTAGACTCCTCTTGATTACTTAATGCGATCTTGAGGCGCGAGCTCTTGAATCAACACGTGCTAGCTTCAAAACTTGACTTCGAATCTTTTGTTGAAGCTAAACACCGACTAAGATCTTGATCAAATATTTGAAATTATATAAACACAAGATCATTAGTACAATAACTACATGAGTTAATCATCATCAAAACTAGAGTGATCGGCCTTTTGTCCAATAGTATTGTTGAAGTTTGTTGAGGTTGCGACCTCGGTAGAGCTTGCGGGCTCCAGTTGCTCTGGATTATGCGAGATCAGATCATTAGGTGTAAGAGAAGTGAAATATAGTGGAAACCCTTTATTGCTGTGAAGGTGAAGATATAGAGCAAGTGGCTCGAACTTCGAAACACATCTTGGTGTTTGAGTTTGGAATTTTCTCTATTAACTAAACTCTCTTTACTTACATGTACTAATACTTGCATATTGTTTTATATAATAGTGTTAGCTAGTTTTTATTTCTGTATTGAGTTTTCATATTTACTATTAGTGTTAGCCATCACCTATTCATCCCCTCTAGGTGATTTCACAAACTCTTCATGCATCCACCATCAAGGCACCAAATTCTCTCACGTTTTGAGAGAGCCCATATCTACCTCAAATACAAGTGGTATAGATTTTGGTACCCAAATATTTTTGGGTTCTTGAGGGTTAGTACTCTTTTAAACTCAACATTAGCGTAGAAATATTTACTCTATCATATCAAAATTATGCCAACTGCCTTTTATGGCCACAATGAGTACATATGTACACTCTAGCATGGATGTGAGCGTGGTGGGCATATGATGTATGTGCATGAATATGTGAAATTATTTCTTGTGAAATATAGATTCCAATCTATTATAATCAAAAGCATATTTGCTCAAGATAGAGCCTAAATCATCAATTTTCTTTTCTAATTTTGAAAAATCTTCAACATTAATCAAAACTTTAGTTATTTTTCATTTTTACAAGAGCTAAAATGAGAATCAAAATCATTTTTCATTTTGTCAAATGAAATAGATAAATTTTCCTTGTTTTTAAGGCAAAATCAAATTTAATTTTCAAAGAATCTTTTTCTTTTGAAATCACTTCCTTTTCTTTTAAAGTCAAATCAACATTGTTTTTCAAAGAAACATTTTTTTTCAATTTACTTTTCAACAAGTTATTTTCTCAAATATTTCTTCTACAATGGCAAGATCATCATATAATTTTTCACTGTCTAAATGAGATTCTAAATTTATCTCAAGTGGGTTATCATCTTGGACCATGAGCACAAGTGTGTGGAATCAACTTTATCAGATTCACTCTCTGAATTCCATGCAGTGGCTTTCATTGCCTTCTTCTGATGTCCGATATTGAGCAACAGCTCTACGGTCTTTAATAGTTCAGAATTTCATTATCATCTTCCTCTTCGTTGGATTTACTAGAAGAGGTCTTGAATGAGACATCTCGTTTCTTTTTTGGCTCTCTTTCTTCTCTTACTTTTATCTTCATCTCATGGGTCTTTAAGTTACCCATGAAGGTAGTAAAATCCATCTCTTCTTTATCATTATGTTCTGTCAAATTAGTGGCTTTGACCTCTCTGTTGGCTCAGAGGCCTATCACTCTAGTTTTGATAATGATTAACTCATACAGTCATAGTACTGATGATCTTATGTTTATTAACTTTCAGATATCCAATGAAGATCTTAATTGGTATTTAGCTTCTTCAAGCTAACACATGTCGATTCAAAAGCTCAAGCATAAAGATCATATCAAGAACTCAAGTAGGAGTCTAGCTCGAAAGAATCAAGTTTAGATCAAGTCTATATGAAAAAGAAGATCTAAAAGAAGACTTGTGTTTAGAATTTGTAAGTTAAGAATGTTTGTAAAGTTAAGAATGTTTGTAAAGTATAGATTAGTTTTGATTGCTCAATCTTATTCTCTCACACACAAAAAAAGTTTAGTTTTTGGTTTAACCAATTTTTGCTTTCATGAATAGATTAATCAAAAAAGTTTACATTGGTTTATATGTATATTGGATTTCATCCATACACATTAATGCTTCTACTTTGTTCAAGAAACTTATTTTGATGAGTTGGTTTCATAAGTTTAAAGTTTCATTTTTATCAAAAGGTGTTTTATGAAATATTTGTCAAAAACAAATTTATATCATTTTAATGCATATTGGACTTTATCCATACAAATTGGAGCTTCAAAGAGTTTGAGAAAATTTCTCTTGTGTTTATATAAGTTTTGGAAAAACTCATTTTTCAATTTATAGTTTAATTTTTGAAAAATACGATTTCATTTTTAAGATTGAAATTCTTTATCTCAAAAGCAAGTTCACATATTTGTAATAAGTGTTGATTTTATATCACACAAATTTGTACTCAAATGTTCATGAACTTATTCTTGTAGAATTTATTGAGATTTATTGAAATTTAATTAAATTTATAAAGAATATTTAAAATACTAAAAATATAGTTTAGGGACTAAGCCCTGTCGGTCGACCGGATGTACATATGCCTAGGGACTGTGCTTGTCGGTCGACCGGCTGGCCGACCGTTAGGGATTTTGTGCTCTCTGTTTGTTATCGGTCGACCACTCGATCGACCACCAGAGAGCTTTGCTTTATGGATGTTTGGTACGGTCGATCACCCAATCGACCGTCAACCCTAACAGTCATATTTTTAACTATTGACAGTCGACTGCTTGGTCAACCGATAGGCCTAATCTGGCCTGAAATTTGACCTCAATGGCTAGTTTTTCTTGGGGCTATATATTAGGGTCTTTGGCTTGGATTTTTGCAAGGTTTTTCCTACAAGTTTATAAGTGCTTTCTTGCCTACATTTATATAGAGTTTTTCAACAAGTTTTTGAGCTTCAAATTCATATCTTTAAGAGTGTTTATTTCAAATGTTTCAAAGTTTGAAAAATCAAATAAAACAAGTTTTGGTGAAACACAAGTTTTGTTCTTCAAGTTTATCTCTTTATAGAAGTTTTCTCAATTGTTTTCTAAAGAGCTTCATTTTCAAAATATTTGTTTTCTCAATGCTTGAGCTTTTATCTCAAAATCTATCTTTTAAGATCTTGTAATATAAGATTTCTTGCTTGTGATCTTTGTGATCACTAAGTGTTGTAAACTTTCTTTTTGCTTTGTGCATTGGCTTTGTGCCTTCCTCTTCTGTAGAGGTATTGCTTTGTGCAATTGGCTTAGTGCTTCCTCCTGAGTAGAGGTGTCACGCCCCGCTTCCCAAAATACGTTGGAGCGGACACGCGACATGAGTCGGCGATGCATATACGCAAGGAAAATCCCTCACGTATACGCGCTAAGCCTTAAGTAACCTGAAACAAGCTATGTATCTAACTGAAATGAAACATGAATACTGCAATATCACATATAAGTAACCACGCATGATATCATATGAATCAAGAGATAGAATAATGACTGGAATAAGAACTGATCTGATATAACGAGAAACAGGAAATAATACGAAAGCTAGAAAGATAAATGTACCAGAAGAGAATAGGAAGAAGCTCCAGCTATTCGCAGAAGCGTACAGCCTCAACGAACACCTGCAAATCGTCCAATATCTGGACGTGCAAATCCAGGGTCGTCAGAACGCGACCATGGTGAGTGTGTGTGTAAAGGGAAAGCTCGTGCAGAAGAACAATGTGCATAAATAACAATAAGAGCAACTGCAAATATAACATAACTGAATAACAGATAAACAACTGCAGATATAAGATAAATAAATATCATGACAAGATAAACATCTGAACTGAAGCATATCTGATATCAATATCAACAAAGATATAAGACAACTATCTCATCTGTAAACTA
Organism: Agave tequilana; assembly: GCA_038442645.1. Lineage (NCBI taxonomy): Eukaryota > Viridiplantae > Streptophyta > Magnoliopsida > Asparagales > Asparagaceae > Agave > Agave tequilana. Next base: position 300,419 of record JAVJIF010002062.1, on the reverse strand, counting down.
ACAACTGATATCGAAGATCAACTATCTCAACGGTGGTCAAACAACAGATATCAAAGTCAACTAACACAAATGTAACTAATAGCTGATGTCAAGATGTGAAACCTATATGTCACTAGTCTGGTTGGTTATTATTAACCTAACTAATGTAGTACTTAGCTGTGTCCCATACCACAGCCATTTTCCCACATATTAAACAATGTTATCGTTATTGTAATTGCCTGCTAATGTAGTGCATGTGTTTTGGAAGAGTACCGTGCATGCCCGGTACCACGGTCTATCACCCCTGGCGCTGAACCAGGACAAGCCGCTAGGCTCTAACAACTGAAGACCACAGCCCCACACGAAAAGACAACTAGTGTGGCGCCGTAATCCGGGCATAGCCCTGACAACTAACACCCCTGGCGCTAAACCAGGACAAGCCGCTAAGCTCTGACAACTGAATGGGTAGCCAGTACTACCCTGGTTCCCCATGGTTGGAACCCACAACTCGGTACCATAAGAATCCTTCCAAAATACACGACATGCATCATCAGGCAATTACCCCTGTTCTCCGGGTTATGGTGTCTTTTATTAATGAGCATTCAATGTGACTTAATATGTAATAGTAACCAATATCTCCAATAACTGCTGATGTCAACACTAGCTGATAATCTGACAACTGACAACTGTGATATCTCACAACTATGATATCTCACAACTCTGATATCCGACAACTGTGATATCTGACAACTGAGTAGCTGACAACTAATATCTGACATCTGAAATAGAATACTGGAGATATAGCTACTAACACAAAGGTGGTACAAACAACTAGTCTCACTGACAACTATAACTAGTAACTGATCTCTGCCATCTCATATCAACAATGAAATACATGATCACTGGTCACTACCACAATGTATCACTGACAACTTATATAAACTCTGAACATGAACATCTTATAATCACCAACAAGTATCTCATTAATAAGTAATGAACTGATAACTGGTAACTCTGAAGTATAAGATCATTAACATCAACTTGGTCACTATCATACTAGCTCAATCTCTACTAACTGAAGTGATCCAGTCTCTAACATCTTAACAAGTCTACATCAATTCTCAAATGAATCATAAGGTATATCTCCGAGAATAATATGTCAACACACACCACAATCATATCTATATAGGGAACATCCTCTAAGAACATCGTAACAAGTCAACATCAATATCTGAATGAATCATCACCAATAAAAGAATATCAAATCTGGAAAGTCCTCTACATAAAATATATCAAGCTCATCTTAATGCATATCAGGTTTAACCATAAAGAATGTAAATCCAATATCATCTATAACACAAGTTCAGTCCAACTCCGAATAAGTTCATGTACCAATCCAATCGTCATAATCTTTTAGTAAGGTAAGTTCACATCCAATATGTCCTCGATCAACTTCAATGTAGAATAGCAACTTCTAATACTAGACATCAACGATATATCATCTGATAGATCCCAAATGCCAACAATGTCCATCTCATCTCTATATCAGTCAGGCTCCAAAAAAAAGGAATATAGATTCTAGATAATTCTAACTCATCATCAATCTCTAGCACAACTTAACTAATAAAGTCATATTCAATAACTGATCATCATTCAATGTAAATATCATAAGTCCCAGATCAATCCAAAGTCATCATATCCAACTCATATTCCCAACAGTCACATGATCAATAAGTATCAGTACAAATCAAGTAATCTGATATAATAGTCGTTGTTCCAACATATATCCATAATCAGTACTAGTCTACTCACTCAGACAAACTATATCTGATTCATAAGACTTCACAATTCCCTCTTCTATAAGTATCAATTATGATATCCCAACACTCGACAATATATTATGTACATGCATCTAAGATCTATCATGACATCTTGATACTAGGTACCATAACATGTACATGTATCTAAGTTCTATTGATCAAGTCATTCCATCCAATATCCATCTCTCAAAGTCATGAACACCATCTATACTCATTACACAACTCATGGGTGAAGTCTACAATCCATCAAGGAACCAAACACAACTAACAGACTCACATTAGTCGACTATAAAGGTAGTCCAAGTCGACTAGGGACAAGGCAAGTCGACTAGCCTTCTGCCAGAACAGAAGACAGAGGCACTACAACGCCTAATCTCCCACACAATAAAATATACATATGTCTCCTCTCTCGTACACATCAACATACACAATGTCCACATTATTCTATGTACACAATTAAATCAAAATATAATCAATTACATATAAAGAAACGGAACCGAAAGGAGTAAACACTCACCTTGGGGAATCTGCACGTTACCGGGCGAGTCGCCGCCGCGGTCGTTATGGTGCCGTTCCTCGCCAACGGACTGCATAGGGGGGTGGCCAAGACACTGGAGGAGGTCACCGTGCTGGTCTCCGGCGACGGGCTAGCGTGGATCGGGAGAACGGCCTGCTCGCTCGCTGCCGTGCTGCTGCTCTCCTTCCTGGGCTGTTGGCCCGGATCTCACCAAACAAATCCAAAATGCTGTAACACGCAACCAATACATACAAATAATTATAAATACACGCTAAACACCCACACGTGCATACGAACATATACGCGTACACGTACATACACAAGCATGCACATACATACATGTCCAATTTAATAAATACCTATTATTAACTAAAATGCATATACAAGTATACATATACATACATACATGCATACTTAAATAAATGCCAACACATATTAATATAAGTACATACACTTAATTAAATGACATACCCATCTACACAAATGAATAGAAACACATGCATATAAATCACGCATACATATACATGATTATACATAAACACATGCATGCATCCAAATTAATAAATATACCTATACATTAATTAATTAATTTAATGCAAACATATCCAATTTAATTAAGTCCCATTTATTAATCACTAAATATACACATAAATGATTAAAGAATAAATTCATGCATAATTATATACCATGCATAAATATCTAAATTAATAAATATCTATTATTAACCATAAATACCTATACATATTAAATAATTCACATTCCATGCATGCACATTAATTCACCCACCAACATGCAAATACTATATTTATACATATATCTATATCTATAACTACACACACTCACACAAACTCACACACGCACCCACAGCCCACATACAACACATAAGTAAAGCTCTAATTAATTAACACTTTCACATGGATATAATATAATACCAAATGCTTGCAAATATATCTACATATATGCCCTCACTAGATAATTCATATACAGCCACATACATAAAATACAATTAGGGGGAGAATGGGAACTCACATAACCGAGTGATTTGCGGCACGCCGATGGAGGCTCCGACGGAGGCGTATGGGGCCGCGGAAGGTGTCGTTGGATAGAGCAACTCGCCGCGAAGGGCGTGGGGTGCATACGCGCTCGCCGACGGCGATCAACGGCATCCCGCGGAGAGCCCGAAAATGGTTCAGAGGAAGGTTTTGCCGCACATGCAAGTTACATGATTTGGAGGACAAAATTAGTTTGGTTCACATATTATTTGGAGAAGTCATTCAATTCTACCACTAAGCAAATAATCAAGAATAATAGGATTAAGGAATCCAATGCAAATTGAAAATTGAATCTCATTGTCAGATGTATATCAAAGTACAAGCTGTATGTCCGCAACATGCATTTCCGTAGATTTAACAAATAACATCAAAATGTCAAGATAAAAGTGGCAACACTTAAAACCATATATAACATGCTTCAAAGCAATCCAAATATATGGGCACTGTTCTACCATGAAATAATCATACAAGTAAAACCAACAAGAGTACCACACTGGAAATGGTGTAAACTTTCCCCATGAATGAAAAAATGACCCACAATGCTTGGAAAATGGGAAAGAACACAATAACCAAATAACAAGCTTATATATTCTTAACATTTTGTTTTAAAAAAAAAGGTTGCAGTTACTTTGATCCAATACCTTTGAAGCTCTATAAAATAAAACATAAACAATAAAATAAATCCACTGATCCATCCAAATCAGTAGAAAAGAAAAAAAATGCTTGCCTTGCGAAGTTTTGAAAAAGGAAAGATGATGAGAAAGAGATCGCGTTGAAATTCGATAAAGAAGCGTCTTCGACGGTCGGCAAGTCCCCCCTCTTCAAACCCTCATCCCTAGGTGCTGTTAAAAGAATATGACGGCTGGAGTATATAAGGGTGAAGAGAAAAACGAGGGTTTTAACTAGTAATCCCGTATTAGAGCCTAGTTGACCGAAATACCCTTGCCAAAAAAAATATTCTCAGAAAAATCTAAGAAAATTCCAGAAATTCTTAAAAATTAAGAGGATAAAAAAGTTTAACTACATGGAAAGCTAATTCAGAACATAAATTAGTGTGTCGATCCATTTCAGTCTCGAATCAACCCCAAAATTAGAAAATCAAATAGGAAAAATGAAAATACAGTATTTCTAACTGGGGATCTTACAAGAGGATTAGAGCTTGTATCCTTTGTAGAGTTCCTTTGTAAAGTTAATAGAAATCCTTCACGCGATGAAGGTAGCGACATAGAGAAAGTGACTCAACCTCGAAACATATCCTTGTGTTTGTGTTTGCTATCTCTCAACTAAACTCTACTTATTTATATCTTTCATTGATATTATTGTTTTTAATCATACATGCTTGTTATTGTGCTCACACTTGTTTTGATCCAAGAGAGTTATTGAAGCACCCAACTCTTATAAAAGAGAAATTTTGAGGAAAGGTTCTAAAGCCCTTCACCGAAAATTTGACTTCACTATTTAGAATTCATTTGTGTGTTAGTTTTTATTAGCTATGGTTTTTATAATTCCGCATTTTCTTAGCACTTCACCTATTCACCCCCCTCTAGGTGAACTTTCACTCCCAAGATTTGAAAAGTGCTCTTATAATATTTCTTATCATTTGATCATTATAAATTGACACCTAGAGAAATAAGATCATTAGTAATTGCGGTAAAACGAGTAAGCATAGAATCAACAGTTTCACTATCAAGCATATAGAAGCTATCATATTTTGAATTAAGTAAATCAATCTTTACTATATTCACTTGAGATGTTCTTTCTTGAGCAGTAATCAAATTTTACCAAATATCATAAGCAGAAGTGCAATTGATAACCCATGCTAGGTCATCATTATTGAGGGCTTGCATGAGAGCGTACTTAGATTTGGTATTAGCTTCATATTCTTTTATGGTGGCTTTGAACCAAGTGTCCTCATTGTTGGCCCAAAGGCTCATCACTCTAGTTTTGATGATGATTAACTCATATAGTTATAGTACTAATGTTCTTGTGCTTATTTAGTTTCAGATATTTGATCAAGATCTTAGTCGGTGTTTAGCATCAATAAAAGATTCGAAGTCAAGTTTTGAAGCTAGCACGTGTTGACTCAAGAGCTCGCGCATCAAGATCGCATCATGTACTTAAAGAGGAGGCTAGCTCATGGATCAAGGTTTGGACCAAGTCAAGATGGAGAAGAAGATTTTCAAGAGAAGGTTTTCAAGACTTGTGTCATGTTTATAAGTACTAAGATTTTGTTTTTAAATAAAATGTAAAGGATAAATTAGTTATGGATTGCTCAAGCTCACAAACACACGCAGACACACAAAATTTATATGTATTTTCACAAAATAGTTCACTTTTAGAAAATACCGTTTTGGTTTTTGAGCTTCAAAGTATACATCCTTATGTTTTATGATTAGATTTTATCAAAACAAGTTTATATAGTTTATATGTGTTTTGAATTTCATCCATGCACATTGTTGATTTAAATGTTCAGAAAAACTTATTTGATGTTTTCTATATCATGTGTTTGAGTTTTGAATTTATCAAAACCTATTTTAGAGTTTATTGTCAAAAGCATAGATATTTCATCTTATATGTGTATTGGATCATATCCATACACACTAAGTTTCAAAAGTGTTTAAAATATTTTATTTTTATATTTGAAGCAGTTTTGGAAAAATCGTTTTTCAAATTAAAGATTGTTTTTAAAAAATACGAATTTTTGTTTAAGGCTAAATTTTTATATCACAAAAATGGTTCACAAAGTTTGTAATGTGTGTTGATTTTGATCACACATATTTATACTTCAAAGTATTTCAATAAACTTATTTTTGTAGATTTTATATGATTTTATTGGATTTTATTAGAGTTTATAAGACCAAGTTTTTAATCCCAAAATTCCAAACCTGGCCTTCTGGCGGTCGACCGAGCCAGAAGTCGGTCGATCGGGCGATCGACCGATATGCACAGAAACGTTCACAGCCCTTTGGCTTGATGGGCGGTCGACCGATCCAAAGAGTTCACTCTCTGGATCTGGTCCCAGTCGACCGGGCGGTCGACCTGCAGGTCTTGCCCAGGGCACGGTCGACCGGGCGGTCGATCGGTAGGCCCCAATGGTCAAAAATATGACCGTTGGCCGGTCGACCAGCCAGTCAACCGACAGGTCATTCTGAACTGCAGCTTGACTCCAACGGCTATATTTTTAAAATCTATATAAGGGGGCAGTTTTGGGCTGTTTTATATAAGATTTCAAGAGAGTTTCAAAGCCAAATTTTCTCCTCTCTCTTAGAGTTTTTCTCCACTTATTTTATGGCTAATATTTCCATATCAAAAGGAGATTTTTCAAGAGTATTTTTCAAAAGAGATTTCTTGAGGTTTCCACCACAACTCTATCTTGTTTTTCTCACACAAACTTGAGCTTTCCATTGCTATATCGATCCTCTAGAGATCTTTGTTGTGAGAGTGTTTTTAGGTGATTAAAGTGTAGAGATCACCAATTATTCATCTTTGTATTTGAGGAGAGAACTTGCGGGTTCATGTTGTGATGAGTTCTTGTGGGAGCTCGACGTAGAGGTGCGAACTCGGCAAGTTAGTGTGCTTGCATGTGTTGTTCTTGCGAAAACAAGAGAGGGGCTAATGAGTCCAAGAGTTCTAGTATGAACTCGTTGTAGGTGTTGTAGCACTGAGTGATCTTGCGGGATCGATTCTAGTTGAAATCCTTCACAGTATTGAAGGCAGGGACGTAGAGCAAGGGTGCTCGAACCTCGAAACAACTCTCCCGTGTTTGCGATTGCTCTCTCTCACTTGTGTTTATATATCTTGCATGCTTATATTACTTATTTCCTTATATGCTTAATATATCTTATGCTCTATTGATATAAGCTTGGGATTGTTTGCCCACACTAGTATTCAACCAAGAGAGCCATAGTGGCACCTCAACTCTTAATTTAGAGGAATCTCGAGGGGATAGTCCAGAGCCCTTCACCGGGAATCGGCTACGCTCTTGTGTGATACCTTGTGTGTTAACTTAATAGCTTTAGTTGGCATAAATAGTTTTTAATTCCGCATCATTTGCATTAGATTAGCTACTACACCTATTCACCCCCTCTAAGTGTATTTTCAATTGGTATAAGAGCTTGGTGCTCATGATTTGAGTCTAACAACCTTGAGTTAAAGATTCTCATTATAGCTAATCACAATATTTGTTTACACACACATATGGATTTCATGACACCTCCCATGTTTGATATTCTTAACATCCAAACTTGGAGTTAAGATGTTAATGTACCTCAAAGAACTAGGAATTCATGTTTATTTTGCCACCATTAAACATTCTTACTTTTTAAATGGCAAATACCTTGAGGCTAATGCAGAAGCCCTTCATGCTTTAAGATCTACCCTAAATGATGAATATTTATCTAGGGTTGCTAACTTTGATTCGGCTTTTGTACTATGGAACACACTTGTCTCTCATGGTGAACAAAAGCAATACTATTTGGGGAGTGACTCGGATGATGGAAGTGATACTTCCAACATATGCTACATGGTCCAAGGGGATAACCCCCTTGAGGTAAACTCCGAATCCGAGCTAGAAGATATTGACATGCCTTATGATGAACTTGCATCTTTTTGTCAAAACTTCTTTAAAAATGATTTATTAAAATTGACAATAATAAGTTGAAGAAGGAAAACACTTCTTTGCTAAAAGAAAATGATTCCTTTAAAAATAAATTTGCATGTGCTTCAAAAGAAAATGAATTTTTAAAAAAGGAGAATATTTTCTTGTCTTCAAAATTAAATGACATTTGTGAAGGAAATAATTTATTGAAAAATAAAATTATTTTGGTGGAAAAAGAAAAAACAGTATTTTGGAAGAAAATAACTATTTAAAAAGGAAAATTGTTTTAAAAGAAAGAGAAAACATTTCTAAAAAGAAAAAGATTGTTGATTTTCATGCTCATGTCTCTTCTTTCAAAATTAATAATGATATTTGCATTATGAAGAAGAATATTGATTGTTTGGGCTATATTTTGAGCCAATGTGCATTTAATCACTCTAAATTGGAATCCATGTTTTGCAAGAAATAAATTCTACATGTTTATGCACAATCCTCACGGCATACATATGCACACCATGCACACACTCACACCACTCATATGCATGCTAGAGTGTACAAATGTACACATTGCGGCCGCAAAGGCCATTTAGTAAAGTTTTGTTTTGATAAGGTAAATCATGTAAATTTTGCAAATAATAATGTTTGGATTTCATTTATTTCTAACCCCCGTGGACCCAAAAAGAAATGGGTACCAAATCCCCACCTCTTGTGTTTGATGTAGGCGTGAGCTCTCACATGACGTGAGAGGTATGATGCCTTGATGGTGGATGCGTTTGAGCTTAATGGACAATACATTGATGCATCACCTTCAAGGATGTTTGGTGGGAGGACCATCATGGTTTGAAGACTTAGAGAATAGTTCATATGGTTTGGTAACTATCTCTAAACTCCTATTTTAGTTTACATGCTTTTACATTAATAATTTTTAGCATGTTTTAATTTTTATGCTCATTATGTTAAATAATCATGTTTTGTACTTCATGTGGTGAATACTTGTTTAGATGTAGTTCTCGTTAAAACCCGTGTTTATACTTGTACAAGTAGTGAGTTACACTTGATTATTATGTGTTTGTGCTTCACTGCTCATTTGTGCTTATTACATGTACATGTATAACCTTGTACATGTATAACCTTGTACATGTAGAACCTAGTTTTGATGATTCTTTCATTTACACTTGTTTTTCCTATTTTGTATATATTTAGCTTTATGTATATATTAATTTTTTTTAAAATTAATAGATATACATGTATATCCTTGAGTACTTGCCTTCATGCAAAATCCTATTATGGACTCGTTTGTGTTTGGAATATGTATGTATATTTTTAGTTTTGATATAACATACATATACCTTGAAGTTTGTTTAATTTTGATGAAAAAAATAAATTGTTATGATTTTCATATGTTTTGATATTTTGAACCTTATTGATTATTTTCATGAAATGCTATTCACATGATTCTTGTACACTCACATTATTTTTATTTACTCATGACTTTATTTTCATACGCTTTATATGAGCTTTATAAATCTTGAGTGACAATTTTTGTGTACTTAGCAATGTTTCATGACATATATATGATTTAGTTTCATTTTTGAAGGATCTTTAATCAGTTTTTCAAAAATTACTTTAAACTAGTTATTTATTCTTCACTTGGTAGTGTTTTCAATCTACAACTATTTTCAAATCTTATTTTTGAAAACTTTTACCCTTAAAGGGCGGATGGTTGGGAGACCATGCCTTGATACCCTTATTGAAAATCTTTTAAACTTGTGCATGAATAGGGTGGTAGGTATGAGTTATACACATGATTTTCATGGAATTTTATTTTTTGTATACTCATATGTGTTACTTTTATATGTATGCTTCAAATTTCAATTAGTATCAATTTCAAATTGATATTTTCATTTTTATATATACATATATATGATTTGATTGTGCTTGTCTTTACATTGTTAAAAGCACAAATTATGTTTATGCTAAGCTTGATTTTATTCTAAATGTTAATTGGTATCTTTCCAAGCTTATGCATTGATTTCAATTGGTATTTATTTGGTATCAAAATATATTTCATGTTTCACCTTCAATTGGTATCAAAATCTACTATTGGCTTCTTAAAATTTTCTTTTACAAGTGGTACCAACTTTTATTTTTGTCAACTATAATTTGATTTTATTGGTATCACAATTCATTTGGTTGACTTCAAGAAATTTCAAAGTTTGTTTTAAAAGTGATTTTAAAATTTTCTTAAAATTTGTTGATATATATTGCCTATATGTAAGGGGAGCTTAACATCTCTTTTATATATAGATTCATGTTGAGTGTATCTCACATTGAGAAGCTTGGCTTCTCTTCTTTATGTGGTACACGTGTGCAGGGGGAGCTTAACATCTCCACTTATACATTGTATATTATGCTTTATGTGGGTTAGGATCTAGTCATCCCTTCTTCATGTAATGCATATGTGTAGGGGGAGCTAACTTTACATCTCTCCTATTCATGAATGTATATCGCATATACATCTTTATTACTTGATTATCCTCACCCCTTTGTTGATGAATTGACAAAAAGGGGGAGAAGAATTTTGAGAGTTTCTATATGCATGTTTATATATTTGTTTATGCATATATGTTTGTGTTTAGTATATGCATTTTACTGAATATCTATTAGTTTATTGTTATGCATGAGTTAAGGGGGAGCTTCTATAAAGCTTAACTTTAATCCACACATATATAACTCGATGAGTTTTGTCATCATCAAAAAGGGAGAGATTGTTGGCCCAAAGGCCCATCACTCTAGTTTTGATGATGATTAACTCATGTAGTTATAGTACTAATGATCTTGTGCATATTTAGTTTCAGATATTTGATCAAGATCTTAGTCGGTGTTTAGCTTCAACAAAAGATTCGAAGTCAAGTTTTGAAGCTAGCATGTATTGATTCAAGAGCTTGTGCATCAAGATCGCATCATGTACTTAAAGAGGAATCTAGCTCATGGATCAAGGCTTGGACCAAGTCAAAATGGAGAAGAAGATTTCCAAGAGAAGATTTTTAAGATTTGTGTCATATTTGTAAGTGTTAAGATTTTATTTTTAAACAAATGTAAAAGATAGATTAGTTGTGGATTGCTCAAGCTCATATACACACAAAAAAAAAAAATTTATATGTGTTTTCACAAAGTAGTTTCAATTTTAGAAAATATCGTTTTGGTTTTTGAGCTTCAAAGTATACATCCTTATGCTTTATGGTTAGATTTCATCAAAACAAGTTTATATGGTTTATACGTGTTTTAGATTTCATCCATGCACATTGTTGGCTCAAATGTTTAGAAAAACTTATTTGATGTTTTCTATGTCATGTGTTTGAGTTTTGAATTTATCAAAACCTATTTTAGAGCTTATTATCAAAAACATAGATATTTCATCTTATATGTGTATTTTATCATATCCATACACACTAAGATTCAAAAGTGTTTAAAATATCTTATTTTTGTATTTGAAGAAGTTTTGAAAAAATCATTTTTCAAATTAAAGATTGTTTTTGAAAAATACGAATTTTTCTTTAAGGCTAAATTTCTATATCACAAAAATAGTTTAAAAAGTTTGTAATATGTGTTGATTTTTTATCACACATATTTGTATTTCAAAGTATTTCATTGAACTTATTTTTATAGATTGTATGTGATTTTATGGGATTTTATTAGAGTTTATAAGACCAAGTTTTTAATCCCAAAATTCCAGACCTGGCCTTCTGGCGGTCGACGACCGGTCGACCGACTTCTGTCGTCGACCGAGCCAGAAGTCGGTCGACCGGGCAGTCGACCGATGTGCACAGAAACATGCACAACCCTTTGTCTTGATGAGCGGTCGACCGGGCAGTAGACCGATCCAGAGAGTTCACTCTCCAGATCTGGCCCGGTCGACCGGGTGGTCGACCGACAGGTCTTTCCCAGGGTACGGTCGACCGGGCGGTCGACCGGCAGGCCCCAACGGTCAAAAATATGACTGTTAGCCAGTCGACCGACAGATCATTTTGACCTGCAGTTTGACCCCAACGGCTATATTTTTGAATTCTATATACGGGGGCTGTTTTGGGCTTTTTTATATAAAATTTCAAGAGAGTTTCAAAGCCAGTTTTTCCCATCTCTCTTAGAGTTTTCCTCCACTTGTTTTAGGGCTAATATTTCCATATCAAAAGGAAGTTTTCAAGAGTGTTTTTCAAAAGAAATTTCTTGAGTTTTTCACCACTATTCTATCTTATTTTTCTCACACAAACTTGAGCTTTCCATTGCTATATCAATCCTCTAGAGATCTTTGTTGTGAGAGTACCTTTAGGTGATCAAAGTGTAGAGATCACCAATTGTTAATCTTTGTATTTGATGAGGCGAACTTGCGGGTTCGTGTTGTGATGAGTTCTTGTAGGAGCTCGGTGTAGAGGTGCGACCTTGGCAAGCTAGAGTGCTTGTGTGTGTTGTTCTTGCAGGAACAAGAGAGGGACTAGTGAGTACAAGAGTTCTAGTGTAAACTCGTTGTAGGTGTTGCGGCACCGAGTGATATTGTGGGATTGATTCTAGTGGAAATCCTTCATAGTGTTGAAGGCGGAGACGTAGAGCAAGGGCACTCGAACCTCGAAACAATTCTCCCGTATTTGTGATTGCTCTCTCTCTCTCACTTGTGTTTATATATCTTGCATGCTTATATTGTTTATATCCTTATTTGCTTGATATATCTTGTGCTCTATTGATATATGCTTGGGATTGTTTGCCCACATTTGTATTCAACCAAGAGAGCCATAGTGGCACCTCAACTCTTAATCTAGAAGAATTTTGAGGAGATAGTCTAGAGCCCTTTACCTGAAATTCGGCTACACTCTTGTGTTATAACTTGTGTGTTAGCTTAATAGCTTTAGTTGGCATAAATAGTTTCTAATTCCGCATCATTTGCATTAGATTAGCTACTACACCTATTCACCCCCCTCTAGGTGTATTTTCATTCATCACCCTTGGATTTGACAGATTGTTTAGAGATGCTCTTAGCAACTCGACTTCCTAAAAATTTTGGAAAGACGGTCATCTTAACTTTCCAAATAGGAAAGTTAAGTCCATCAAAAGTGGGTGGTTAATCAACACCTCTATTGGTTATGTGTGTGTGCGCGCAAATAAATATAATGATTAGCAAACAAAAATCTTTTACTCTAGGTTTTAAACACAAATTAAAAGCGTCAAGCTTTAATACCACTTGTAATCACCTAGAGAGGGGGTGAATAGGTGATTTGCTAATCAAATGAGAAAAATTAATAACTTAATTAATAATTCTACACAAATAAAAGAAATTAAACAATCTCAAACTTGTATATCAATTGAGCGCAATAAATATCTAGAATGTAATGATATAAACAATATGATCATGCAAGATATTAAACAAAATTGAGAGAGTGAGAAATAAGAACAATTACAAACACAGGAGATTTGTTTTGAGGTTCGAGCAACTTATTTTACGTCCCTTTCTTCACCGCAATGAAGGATTTTTACTATAATCCGATCTCGCAAGATCACTTGGTTTCACAACACCTACAAGTTTTCTCAAGAACTCTTAAAACCCACAAGTCCCTCACTTGTTCCCGCAAGAACTACAACTACGAGCCCGCAAGCTCGCTGGGCCGCAACTTCTAACCAAACTTAATACAATAAAGAATAACTTGTGATCAAGACTCTTGATCACAAAACAAACTCTTACAAATAAGGAATCCTATAGAATAGATATAGAATTGATTTGCTCAAAGTGGGTGAGAGAAAACTAGAGATTAAGAATTGAATACGTCAAGAAAAGCATTATTGAGAAACTCTCTAGAAGAGGAAAGTTGGTGCTCTAAAACTTGTTTCAAAACTCTCTTGAAGATAAGGAATTGAGGTTCTAAAACTTGCAGAAAAATTTCGGGAAAGATGTAAATTTTAACTCTTAAAAATTGGTTGCAAAAACTCAACGAAAACGCAATTTATAGGCATCAACCAAAGGCTAGTCGTTTGACTTAGAACTGGCCATAGTAGACTAACGGTCGACTGCTCTATCGACCGCCCAATGGCTATAATTTTAGCCATTGGGGCCAGCCGGGTCAACCGATGTGAGAACAATTTTTATTTTCGCAGAAGTCAGTTGACCATTCGACCGACCGAGAGCATACTTGCTTTCTATTAATCGGTCGACTGCGCGGTCGATCGATCTGAGAGAACGTGTTTGCTCTTAGGCCATCGGTTGACCACCAGTCGATTGTGTGTACAAGCCAATTGGCTTAAGACACATCCGATCGACCGCCCAGTCGACCAGCCTAAGGCGAAAAACAATTTTTGTTTATCTTTTTCAAATCTTTTTCAAATCAAAGTAAATTTCTATAAAGTCTACAAAACTAAGTTCATGTAAATATTTTAGAGTACAAATATGTGTGAACAATAATCAACACATATTATAAACATGTATATTTTTTTTGAGATGTTAAAATCAATTTTGAAATATAAACAATATTAAAAATTATTTTTCCAAAGAACTAAATTTTAAGCTTAAACTAGTTAAATCAAAACTTATATAAATACAAAAATAAGTTTCTCAAACTCTATTAAAGTACAAATGTATATGACAAATTTCAATACACATATCAAACAATTAAAATTTTTTTTTAGAATTTCTTCTTATAAAATAAACTTTTGATAAAACAAAATCTATAACTCATTAAAATAGGTTTCTTTTATCAAAAAGAGTTCTAATATGTATCGATAAAATCCAAAATATATTACAAACTATAAAACTCATTTCTTTGAGATAAAAAATCATATAAAGCTCATTTTGTTTCTAAAATAAACTCTAGAAAACTAAACCATAAATTCTATACTCAATGAAAATCAATATGGAAAACTTTTTTGTGTGTATATAAACTTGAGTAATCAAATTTAATTTAAACTTTACAAATCTTCTAAGTACTTACAAACTCTTTTGCAAACTTTAGGTTTTATTTTTCTTGATCTTCTTTGTCATCTTGTCGTGATCCAAACTTGACTTTTTTTGAGCTTGACTCCTTCTTGAGTGCTAGATGTGATATTTATGCTTAAGCTCTTGAATCAATATTAGTTTGCTTTAAATCTTGAGTTAAACCCAAAACTAAGATCTTGATTAAACTCATAAACTTAAATATCATAAGGTCATTAGTACTATAACTACATGAGTTAATCATCATCGAAACTAGAGTGATGGGTCTTTGGGCCAACAAATTTTTCATCAATAAAACCAAAAAAGTCTCTATAACACATAGGCATTACATAATTCATAAGAGTGGACCCATAAGTCCCACTGTCATGCTAGATTCAACTTGGAATTTTGAGCTAGAAAAGAATTATTCTATAAAATATTTATTATCATTATGTTGTTATTTAATTTTTGAGACCTACGGCCAATGTTAGTTGTTTGCCTTGTGATTTATCTCTATTATTACATATCTCAAAGAGTTATTTTTTTGTATATTAAAGATCAGAGAGAATGCTCGAATACTAGTAACTAGTTTAGGGATATTTCTCTTTTTTTTTCTTTTTTTCTTCTTGATCAGTCACATATATTGCATATACATTGTCACATTACCATACTTTTTATCTAATAAATCCTATTAATAAGTCTTATTCTTCTTTGTTAAATATAGGTCCATTGCTAAAAGAAAGAAAAGAGAAACAAGCCCAAAAGCCCATCAAATTCTGAATTAATTAAGAATAAATTCAAAATCAGGGAATCTGGGCAGATCTTGGCAAATCAGAGAGGTTAAAAACCGGTTGAAATGTATCTTCCCAAATCAAGCGGTTGAAGCCAACAATCAAAGACTGTTTCGTCAAATCTTGGAGCAGAAACGAGAAAACCAGCAGAAGATATGAGAGAATCACCAAACCAGGAGCATCCCCATTTAGGTGTGGCCACCTGGTCACACCAGGGCCGCAAAAATGCGGCCCTAGCCGCGTTTTCGCGGCTTTATTAGGGTTGTTGGGGGAGCGTTTGCTTTCCCAATCTTCCTACGACCTCTCCCCTCTGGTTTTTCCTTATAAATACATTTTCAACAGAGAAGAAAGGAGCGAAGACTAGGATTAGAATTTTTATTTATTTTTAAGGTTTAGGCTCTTTGTTAGATAGTATAAAAGTTGTATCTTTGTTTTACAATTTGTAGTTCAGTGCAAATACCAGTGAGAGAGAGAAATTGAGTGATTGTATTCTGAAGATTGAAGTGACATCAATACAAGGATCAAGCTACCTTTTCTTCCACTCCTTTTTACTGTATGTCTTGCTTTATTTACTTGCATTGTTCTTTGTCTTCCATGAGTAGCTAAATCGGTTTTCTGGGCTCACTATTACTCCTCTCTCTGATCCCTCTTCTTTTCGAATGGTTTTGATGAAAAGACCCAATGAATCATTTGCATGCCTAACTTAAGCATTTCTTCTTGAAAGTGTTCTTGAAGGCACATGAGGATGGGTTTGAATTTTTAAATTTCTACTTCTTTTAAAAACGTCTCTTGGACTTGTTTTTATCTCATACTTGAACTTCTTGATGATTTAACATTCAATTCGAGATGATTTCTTAAAGAAAAGGATTAACTTTTCCAACCATCTTATGTGCTTTGCTTAAAACTTTCTAAAATCAATCTTAAGTTTTTGCCTATGATCAAGTTGAGGCACTAAGGATTTTAAAAGAAGAACATATCGTTGAGTAGTGAGATAGTGAGCCCAAATTTTCTTCTTTATTAAAAACAACAAATCACTTTTTAAAGCTTTTTAAATCACCTTTTCCAAAGCCTTCACCAAATTTACAAATTTTCTTTTAATCATTTCCTTTCTCTCCATTCTCTTTTTCAACTAAAAAACTAGCACCATTCTTAGCTTTTTAAACAAAATACCGAAAAAACTTTCATCGCATTCCTCCTCGTGGACACGACCCGTTAACCCAAAACTACACGGTAATTCTTAACTCTTTAATTTTACAATCACTTCTTTCCCCCACAACACCAAAAATTCATTCATCATAATCATTAGATCATCTAGAGCATATAACAACAGGTGACTGTTATGTTTTATAAAGGTTGGGTTTCCACGTAAACCTTTTTTCAATTTTTAAAGAAAGTTGTAGCCATTTTGATTCAGTAAAGTTTGAAAAAGTCTAAACATCAAACATCTTGGTAGACTGTCACAACTTATTTAGTTAATCTTGTGGTTTTTACTTTGTTATACTTTTATAAAGTGAGTTCTAATTTGATGAGTTTTTCTATTTAGATTGAACTTTAAATTGATATGAAAAATTTTTTTGGTAATAACACAACTTGATATTCAATGTAATTTCATAACTTCCCATTCAAATGTGTTTTATTTTGTTATAATATTAGACAAATAGTAGTCACCGCAAATAAATAGAATAGAGATAAAAAAAATTTAGATTAATTGTTGGCCTAAGGGTACAATCGCCGATTTTTATTTTGATGATTTCAAAACTCATGTAGTTATGAGGCACTAATCATGGTCAAGAATGTTTGAGTTTTTAGGGTTCAAGAGTTGCGATTTAGTTTCATTCTTCCTCCAAAAGAAGGTGTTGAAGTACTCAAGTTGATTCAAATATGGAGATTCAAGCTCAAATGATCAATATATGAATTTTTAAAGAAGCCCACTTGAAGAAGACTTAGAGATTTAGTAAACCTTGTAAGAACATAGAATGTTTAAGTTTACAGCGTTGAATTGATACTCAAGAATACATCACACACAAAATAATTTTTATCTAGTTTTTTGTTCTTGAACAAACTTGTTTTTCTAGTTATACATGTTCAGTATTTGTTTATAATTTATATGACTTTACATATACAGATATTTCATAGTTTAAATCTAGCCAAAATTATTTTAGTATAAATATAAGTATTAAAATTAGTTTGCATTTTTTAAAATATATTTAAAATGATCTTTGGACTAGGTCGGTCGACTGCCCGGTCGACCGCTCAAGGTGCAGAGGTCTCTACATAGCTTTCAGTCGCCCAAGCGGCCGACCATATGTGTGATGGCCCAGAGGCCCATCACTCTAGTTTTGATGATGATTAACTCATGTAGTTATAGTTTACTAATGATCTTGTACTTAATTAGTTTCAGATATTTGACCAAGATATTAGTAGGTGGTTGGCTTCAACAAAGTAGTTTTGGAGCTAACACATGTAGATTCAAGAGCTCGAGCGTCAAGATCGCATATAGCACTTAGTTGGAGTCAAACTCGTTGGATCGCGTTTGGATCGAGTCGACCTGGAGACAAGAAGACTTCGGTTTGTACTTAGTTTAGTTGTTTAGATCTTGTGTAAAGATAGCTAGTATTGATATGCTCAAGTTCACACACACACACATAAAAGTTTAAAGTTTATTGGTTTTGATTTTCGGTTTAACCGACTTTGGATTTCATGTCAAAAACATAGATATATATATATATATATATATCTTTATATGTATATTGGATTCTATCTATATACAATATGCTTCAAATTTGTTTCAAAATCATGTTTTTGTATTTACATAGTTTTGGAGAAAACGATTTTTCATTTCAAAAATCCAAGTTTTGAAAAATACAGATTTTGTATTTAATCCTAATTTTCATATCACAAAAATGGCTCAAATTGTTTATAATATGTGTTGAATTTTAGTCACACATATTTGTATTTTAAAGATTTTATAAGAACTTATTTTTGTGGAATTTATTGTTGACACTCTAAAAAAGACAAGATTCTTAACTGGCCTGAATAATGTCTAACTTGTTGACATCTACAAAAGACAAGCGGCAGACAAGCTGACGACCAGTTCTCTACCCATCTCAAAGGGACGAATCAGCAACTTAGACTCTACTGATCCAGTGAAGCAGGCAGTGAACCAAGAAAAGCTCGTAAGGGACACTAAGTTAGCTCAACATTTAGCCCCGCATGAGCCCACAAGATGAGTCTCGTATGAGAAGCTGAAATTGCTTAGCATCGCAGAGAGTCCCCTCGCGAACTTTGCTGCAAGAGGTGCTTAGTTAACTCCGCAGGCGGTTCACTTCGCCCAAAATCTTATGCAGCCGCGCAGAAGGCTAATGGATAGCTTCGCCAAGAAAGTATCCAGCTCCGTTGAAGAATTCGCCAGACCCTTCCCCCAGCTCCGCTGTGAGCTCGACGAAGTAGCCCCGCTGCGGATCTTTTATGGTCACCTTTGACCAATTGAAATCTCCAGATGAGATCAAATCTATTCAAGATCAAATCTAATCGAGATCATATCTGAGATCAAATTTGGCAGTTGTTTACCATAATCTCTTGACTCCTCTAAAACAAGTAAGAAGATCAGGGGAGATTTTTCAGTTATTTGGAAAGAATCAAAGCGGATCAGGAGATCAACATTACCTGCTATTCCTAACTTCGCAAAAGCTGATTCTAGCCTCGCAGCAATGCTACATTCCAGATTTAAACAGATTGACTCGATTTGTTTCCAGACTTTCAAGGGACAATTGTACCCCTGCTTTCCCTATAAATAGCCCACCAGAGGTATACGAAGGAATACACACAGAGAGAGAGAGAGAGAAAGAGAGAGAGCCAGAGGCTGAAAAAAGAGGAGAAGACGGCTAAAGGCAGAGATCTACTCTCTTACTTCTAAGAATTCAGAGAATTACTTCTCTAATCAGGGTGCTAATACCCTAAGATCTTCCTCCCTCTCAAGGAATTTTCAGAACCAGGCGAGAAGGAATTCCCAAGTGGAGGCAGTTTGAGAAGTAACAAGAGGGTTCTACCAACCTTCTGTTCTCCGATTCCCCGAACCAGGCGAGAAGGGAATCTCATCAGGTAGCAGTCCGATTGTCTAATCGATCGCATCGTCAAAGGGATAGAGTGATCGCGTCTGATCAGATTCCTACCGGCACACTTTCCCAGAAATCTCAGAGAAGATCTACCTGTAATCTTCTTCTTGTAAGGAATTACTTGTAATTTAGCTCCTCGATCCCTTTTTTTGTAAGTTTTCCCTTTTGCAAAATTAATGGAAAACAAGATGGCGACTCCGCTGGGGATTGAATTCTCCACTGTTGAGAATCAAGTATCGCAATGCAACGAACAGACCTTCAGGTCTACTTCTGAATTTAAGGAAGCCGATGTGGCCAGAGCCCCTCTGGCTAAATCTTCGAAGCAAGTCTCTGTGGAGACAGATAAGGCTCCCTGCGAGCCTACCACGGTCCTCTGGCGCAACAAGAAAGCAAACCCGCAATGCAAAAGTCAGAATCTTGAGCCTGTTACCTTCGAAAACCTAGTCGTTCACTTCGACCAAGAAAAATTCGAAGATGTTACGCCCCGCTTTCCAAAATACGCTAAAGCGGAGACGCGACGAGAGTCGGCGACGCATATACGCAAGGAAAATACCTCACTTATACGCGCTAAGCCTTAAGTTACCCGAAACAAGCTATAAATCTCAACTGTAATAAATCATGATTACTGTAATATCACATATAGACATCCACACATGATATCATATGAATCAAGAATTAGAATAACGACTGAGTCTGATATAACGAGAATCTGAAAATAATATGAAGGCTAGAAGATAAGAATATCGGAATCGAATAGGGAGAAGCTCCAGCTCTTCGCGAAGTGTACAGTCTCATCGAACACCTGCACAATAGAAACAAAGTGTCCAATATCTGGACGTGCAAATCCAGGGTCGTCAGAAAGCAACCTGGTGAGTGTGTGTGTAAAGGAGAGAGCTCGTGCATATAAACAATGTGCAAAGAATAATAACAAGATAAACTACAAGCAGAAGATAAATAAATAACATGATAAACAAATAACTGAGTAACATCATGAATGAAGATAAAAGTCAACTATCACAACTGTAAATAAGCAACTGACATCTGAATGTGTAACCCAACATATATCACTAGTCTGGTTAGTTATTATTAACCTAACTAATGTAGTACTTAGCTGTGTCCCATACCACAGCTGTTTTCCCACATATCAAACAAAGTTATCGTTGTTGTAACTGCCTGCCAATGTAGTGCATGTGTTTTGGAAGAGTACCGTGCATGCCCGGTACCACGGTCTAACACCCCTGACACTGAACTAGGACAAGCCGCAAGGCTCTGATAACTGAAGACCACAGCCCCACACGAAAAGACAACTAGTGTGGCGCCGTAATCCGGGCATCACCCTGACAACTGACAACGGAATAGGTAGCCAGTACTACCTTGGTTCCCCATGGTTGGAACCCACAACTCGGTACCATAATAAGTCCTTCCAAAATACATGACATGCATCATCAGGCAATTACCCCTGTTCCCCGGGTTATGGTGTCTTTTATTAATAAGCAATCAATGTGATTTAATATGTAATAGTAATTGATATCTCCAACAACTACCGATGTCAATACTAGCTGATAATCTGGCAACTGACAACTGACAATTAATATCTGACATCTGAAATAGGATATTAGAGATATAGCCACAAACACAATAGTGTCACAAACAACTAGTAACTGATACAGATACCTGACAACTACTATAAATTCTGAACATATCATATGATCACTAACAAATAACCTCACCAACAACTGATAAAGTGATGACTGCTATCTGATAACTCTGTAGTACAAGATCATAGATATCGACTAGATCACTATCACAATAATTAATCTCTATTCACTGAAGTATCAATAACTAAACATGAAGCACATAGTATATCCTCGAGATCAACAGGTCAACACATACTGAAATCATATCTAAAGACGAAACATCCTCAAAGAACTGCAATTTAGAATAGTTCACTTATAAGTCAATACCAACAACTCATCCTTACTCAAATGATATAATCAGTTGATACATCCAGGAACCCTTGCTTCTAATAATCCAAAACCAATATGATATCACATATCGAAGTCAAAGGTAAGATATCCACACATCTGGTCGCAATCCAACAAAATCAGTCACATCTAAATACTGATCAATATCCAATGTAAATAACATAAATCCCAGTTCGATCCAAACTCCAACTAAGTCCATATACTGATCCAAGCATCAAGTAATCCAATTTCTTAGTAAAGTAACATCATAACAAGTCCGTCATCAATACCCAAATGAATCATCACCTAAGTTATTACCAAATGAAAGAATAACTTGTCTAAGAAGTACTCTACATGAAATATGTCATCTGTCCTCAAATATGATCTGGGCCAACTAACTAGTGGATCGAAATGAGTCACTGTCTAAGGTACATCAAAACTAGGCCTAAGCCAACAACGCAAAACTACCAACACATGAAACGACACTGATACAAGCTCCTATCAACTATGTAATTAAAATGAACAGTCATAGATGTCTAATGAAGTAATACAAGTAATCAAACTGGTAAAATATAACAGAAAGTCACATGAAATGATAAGCGTAACATGTAAATGCATACCTACAATGGTAAATAAGGAAATGCACAAGAACGAACACTCACATGAAATGACGTGGTTTCGGAATCAAATCGCCGTCTGGTCTTCACTGCACGAACCGGTACTGATCTACGGTTCATCCCATGGATCGGTCTTCAAATCACCATTGTATCGGGTCCACAACTAGCACGAATCCGAATTGGGTCCGGGTCTCCTGTAACGGTCCGGATCTCACCAAATGATTCCGAAACACTGCAGCACGCAACCAAACACATGAACTCACACAACATACCCTTGCACACTTATACACTCCACAATATACACGCATAAACATACGTGTACATCCGCATATATACGTATACAAGTATACACATACACCAACATACATGCATACTTAAATAAATACCAACACATATTAATATAAATACATACACTTATATATATACATATAATATACAAACATACTCATGCACACATCCAAGTCCATGCACACATGAATACTTACAAATAATTACAAAGCTACCCATGTAAACAACATACATATAAAAGTATATGCATGCATGCAAACATTAATGGACAACACCCATCCATGCATATATATCATGCGTACACATGCATGCATACCACCACTCACGCACACACCAACACACATTAATTACACTTCCCAATTATTACAACTTTACGCCTACACAATTTAATTAAACTTCCACATTATTACACTTATACCCTTATACATATATATAACACTAACCTCGGGGCGATTTGCGGCGCACCAACGGAGGCTCTGGCGGAGGCGACAGGGGTCGCGGAGGATGTCGTTGGATAGAGAATATCGCCGTGAAGGGCGTGGGTGCGTTCGTGCTCGCCGACGGTGATCCACGGTGACCCACGGAGTGACGGAAAATGGCTCGGAGTAAGATGTTTCATGGCCAAAAGGGTGGGAACTTGGCTTGCCTTGGTGTTGTAGCCGTGAGCTATACTTGAAAAGAGACATTCCAATGGAAACAAGGTACAAACCCAAATCCAAATTATTACCAAGCAACTAAAATCATAATGTGCCGCGTGTTGGCCTGGCGCTGCGGAGTCTCGGCCAATGCAGGGGGCTAGACTCGTGTGCACATGCGGAGGGCGCAGGGCACACTCAAGCGTGGAGGGTGATCAGGCCAAGGGGCTCACGCTGGTGTGCGTGGGAGGGGTCTGGGCTGATGTGCTGCCAGGGAAGTGGGCTCGGCCAGCACTGTGGGGGCTTGGTTGCTGCGCCATTATGCTGAAAATGGAGCTCGGGCATGAGGGGAAAGAGATGATGAAGGTGAGGTGGGGGTGGTCGTCGTTGGGCTGCTGGTGGCCAAGGTGGGTTGCCAACCAATGGGGGCGACGGCTATGAAGAAGGGGATCCGGGTGTGGGTGCGTGGTTGTTGATGGGGCTGCGGAGTGTAGTTGGGAGATGGAGGATGGCGGCTGTGTTTGGTGGAGAAAGAAGATTAGGGTAGAGATTAGGTTTAGGTTTAGAATTAGGATTATATATAGGATGGGCTATTGGGTTTAATGGGTATTGGGTTTGTGGTTATAATGGGTATAGATTGGGTTTCGGGTAAGATTCATGGGTAAGAGTAAATGGTAATGGGTATGCTATTGGGTATGGATGGGGAGGAACAAGGATAAAAGGGAATAAGAAACAATGCTACTACTAATAATAAAACAAATAATAATATTAAATAATAACACTAATAGCAACAACAACATTAATAATAATTACCACTAATAATACTAATTAGTATAATAATAATTTAGAAGCATAGTAGCAATATTAATTAATATTGATCATAAGTATAACAATTTAGAAATAATAGAACTAATAGTTATTGCTAATAATAATTATGACCTATACATGTAACAAAATAAAATTATGAGGTACAACAATAATTTAATAAATAATAATAACCATAGTAATGGCAAAAAATTACTAGTTAGTAATTAAAATGCTAACAAGTGATAATGGTAAATATAAAATGCCAAATTACCATTTACTATCTCAAAAAAAATAATTTGCATATTTAATAATAATAATCACAAGAAGAAGTAATAAATTAAGTTAATTAATAAACATAATAAAATAATTAGTAAATCAAATTAAATACTTAGAAAAATAAAAATACAGTATTACTAACTAGGGATATTACATTCTACCCACCTTATATAAATTTCGTCCCCGAAATTCAATAGGGCAGGGAATGGTAAAAAGAATTCAAAATCAAAGGAGAAGACAAACAAGCTTCACGTTGCCTCTCTGCACATCATAAATCCACCACGCTTCCGCTGCGCTACTCTGATGCATGCTACCGGCTTAAACAAGGAGTAATCAATCTCAAGAGACAAAGTCAAGGAATAGAATCGAGAAAGAGGACAAGAAGCAAGATGAAAATTCAGATCACTCAAAAGAAAAGTAGAGATCAAGGATATCAAAAGATCAAAGATAAGGATTTTCAAATGAAGGACGGACAATTCCAAATGGAGTCAATATCAAATGGATAGTATATGCATATTGCAGTGTAATTATAGCTTGTTTTCAAGTCACCGGTAAGAACTAGGTCTATCTTGCGAAACAAAAGTCAAAAGTCAAGATCGCAAGTCGAAAACCTAGGCTCTGATACCAAGAAAACCCTATCACGCCCCGCTTTCCAAAATACACTAAAGCAGAGACGCAACGAGAGTCGGCGACGCATATACGCAAGGAAAATACCTCACGTATACGCACTAAGCCTTAAGTTACCCGAAACAAGCTATAAATCTCAACTGTAATAAATCATGATTACTGCAATATCACATATAAACATCCACGCATGATATCATATGAATCAAGAATTAGAATAACGACTGAATCTGATATAACGAGAATCTGGAAATAATATGAAGGCTAGAAGATAAGAATATCGGAATCGAATAGGGAGAAGCTCTAGCTCTTCGCGAAGCGTACAGTCTCATCGAACACCTGCACAATAGAAACAAAGCATCCAATATCTGGACGTGCAAATCCAGGGTCGTCAAAAAGCGACCTGGTGAGTGTGTGTGTAAAGGGGAGAGCTCGTGCATATAAACAATGTGCACAGAATAATAACAAGATAAACTGCAAGCAGAAGATAAATAAATAACATGATAAACAAATAACTGAGTAACATCATGAATGAAGATAAAAGTCAACTATCACAACTGTAAATAAGCAACTGATATCTGAATGTGTAACCTAACATATATCACTAGTCTGGTTGGTTATTATTAACCTAACTAATGTAGTACTTAGCTGTGTCCCATACCACAGCTGTTTTCCCACATATCAAATAAAGTTATCGTTGTTGCAACTGCCTACTAATGTAGTGCATGTGTTTTGGAAGAGTACCGTGCATACCCGGTACCACGGTCTAACACCCCTGGCACTGAACCAGGACAAGCCGCAAGGCTCTGATAACTGAAGACCACAGCCCCACACGAAAAGACTAGTGTGGTGCCGTAATCCGAGCATCGCCCTGACAACTGACAACTGAATAGGTAGCCAGTACTACCTTGGTTCCCCATGGTTGGAACCCACAACTCGGTACCATAATAAGTCCTTCCAAATACACGACATGCATCATCAGGCAATTACCTCTGTTCCCCGGGTTATGATGTCTTTTATTAATAAGCAATCAATGTGATTTAATATGTAATAGTAACTGATATCTCCAACAATACCGATGTCAATACTAGCTGATAATCTGACAACTGACAATTGACAATTAATATCTGACATCTGAAATAGGATACTGGAGATATAGCCACAAACACAATAGTATCACAAACAACTAGTAACTGATACAGATACCTGACAACTACTATAAATTCTGAACACATCATATGATCACCAACAAATAATCTCACCAATAACTGATAAAGTGATAACTGCTATCTGATAACTCTGTAGTACAAGATCATAGATATCGACTAGATAACTATCACAATAATTAATCTCTATTCACTGAAGTATCAATAACTAAACATGAAGCACATAGTATATCCTCGAGATCAACAGGTCAACACATACTGAAATCATATCTAAAGACGAAACATCCTCAAAGAACTGCAATTTAGAATAGTTCACTTATAAGTCAATACCAACAACTCATCCTTACTCAAATGATATAATCAATTGATACATCCAGGAACCCTTGCTTCTAATAATCCAAAACCAATATTATATCACATATCAAAGTCAAAAGTAAGGTATCCACACATCTGGTTGTAATCTAACAAAATCAGTCACATCTAAATACTGATCAATATCCAATGTAAATAACATAAATCCCAGTTCGATCCAAACTCCAACTAAGTCCATATACTGATCCAAGCATCAAGTAATCCAATTTCTTAGTAAAGTAATATCATAACAAGTCCGTCATCAATACCTGAATGAATCATCACCTAAGTTATTACCAAATGATAGAATAACAAGTCTAAAAAGTACTCTACATGAAATATGTCATCTGTCCTCAAATATGATCTGGGCCAACTAACCAGTGGATCGAAATGAGTCACTGTCTAAGGTACATCAAAACTAGGCCTAAGCCAACAACGCCAAACTACCAACACATGAAATGACACTGATACAAGCTTTTATCAACTATGTAATTAAAGTGAACAATCATAGATGTCTCATGAAGTAATACAAGTAATCAAACTGGTAAAATATAACAAAAAGTCACATGAAATGATAAGTGTAATATGTAAACACATACCTACAACGGTAAATAAGGAAATGCACAAGAACGAACACTCACATGAAATGACGCGGTTTCGGAACCGAATCGTCGTCTGCTCTTCACTGCACGAACCGGTACTGATCTACGGATCATCCCATGGATCGGTCTTCAAATCACCATTGTATCGGGTCCACAACGAGTACGAATCCGAATCGGGTCCGGGTCTCCTGTAACGGTCCGGATCTCACCAAACGAATCCGAAACACTACAACACGCAACCAAACATATGAACTCACACAAACATACCCTTGCACACGTATACACTCCACAATATACACGCATAAACATACATGTACACCCGCACATATACGTATACAAGTATACACATACACCAACATACATGCATACTTAAATAAATACCAACACATATTAATATAAAAACATACACTTATATATATACATATAATATACAAACATACTCATGCACACATCCAAGTCCATGCACACATGAATACTTACAAATAACTACAACGCTACCCATGTAAACATACATACATATAAAAGTATATACATACATGCAAACATTAATGGACAACACCCATCCATTCATATACATCATGCGTACACATGCATGCATACCACCACTCACGCACACACCAATACAGATTAATTACACTTCCCAATTATTACAACTTTACCCCTTCACAATTTAATTAAACTTCCACATTATTACACTTATACCCTTATACATATATATAACACTAACCTCGGGGCGATTTGCGGCACACCGACGGAGGCTCTGGCGGAGGCGACGGGGGTCGCGGAGGATGTCGTTGGATAGAGAATATCGCCGTGAAGGGCGTGGGTGCATTCGTGCTCGCCGACGGTGATCCACGGCGACCCACGGAGTGACGGAAAACGGCTCGGAGTAAGATGTTTCATGGCCAAAAGGGTGGGAACTTGGCTTTCCTTGGTGTTGTAGCCGTGAGCTATACTTGAAAAGAGACATTCCAATGGAAACAAGGTACATACCCAAATCCAAATTATTACCAAGCAACTGAAATCATAATGTGCCGCGTGTTGGCCTGGCGCTCCGGAGTCTCGGCCAATGCATGGGGCTGGACTCGTGTGCACATGTGGAGGGCGCAGGGCACACTCAAGCGTGGAGGGTGATCAGGCCAAGGGGGCTCACGCTGGTGTGCGTGGGAGGGGTCTGGGCTGATCTGCTGCCAGGGAAGTGGGCTCGGCCAGCACTGTGGGGGCTTGGTTGCTGCGCCATTGTGCTGAAAATGGAGCTCGGGCATGAGGGGAAAGAGATGATGAAGGTGAGGTGGGGGTGGTCGTCGTTGGGCTGCTGGTGGCCAAGGTGGGTTGCCAACCAATGGGGGCGGCAGCTATGAAGAAGGGGATCCGGCTGTGGGTGCGTGGTTGTTGATGGGGCTGCGGCAGTGTAGTTGGGAGATGGAGGATGGCGGCTGTGTTTGGTGGAGAAAGAAGATTAGGGTAGAGATTAGGTTTAGGTTTAGAATTAGGATTATATATAGGATGGGCTATTGGGTTTAATAGGTATTGGGTTTGTGGTTATAATGGGTATAGATTGGGTTTCGGGTAAGATTCATGGGTAAGGGTAAGTGGTAATGGGTATGCTATTGGGTATGGATGGGGAGGAACAAGGATAAAAGGGAATAAGAAACAATGCTACTACTAATAATAAAACAAATAATAATATTAAATAATAACACTAATAGCAACAACAATAATAATATTACCACTAATAATACTAATTAGTATAATAATAATTTAGAAGCATAGTAGCAATATTAATTAATATTGATCATAAGTATAACAATTTAGAAACAATAGAACAAATAGTTATTGCTAATAATAATTATGACCTATACATGTAACAAAATAAAATTATGAGGTACAACAATAATTTAATAAATAATGATAACCATAGTAATGGCAAAAAATTACTAGTTAGTAATTAAAATGCTAACAAGTGATAATGGTAAATATAAAATGCCAAATTACCATTTACTATCTCTAAAAAAATAATTTGCATATTTAATAATAATAATCACAAGAAGAAGTAATAAATTAAGTTAATTAATAAACATAATAAAATAATTAGTAAATCAAAATAAATACATAGAAAAATAAAAATACAGTATTACTAACTAGGGAATTACAGAAGAGCTCCTCTCTGGGGGTGGTCCAATGCTCCATGCACGAAAGCATAGAAAGGTCTCGATGGCCAAGATTTCGAGCAGAAACCAGAAGCAGAATCCTTCCAACTCCTCTTAGCCTCGTGTGTGGCTAACCAGGTTCCCTGCGAACCTAAGTCTCCTTTCCAAAGCAGATATAGAGGCCAAAGCAGAAAGCTCTAGGCGTAGCTACGCCACAGGTGCACTTCTCCCGTGAAGAAAAAGGCAAGACGTCTGTCTGCTTCGTTGAGACTGTCAGTCGCGAAGTTACAACGGCGACCATACCTTCATCTAATTCTGGAGCAGTAACTCCTCGCGCCAGCATCGTTCTTAAGAGCGAAGCTACTGATGGTGTGGTAAACACAGTACCTCAGGGTACGCATGAAATTCCCAGCCGCCAGGTTAGGACTAGAGCACCTAGCGGTGCTAACCTCCTTTGCAGCAAGGTAGCGGATAAAGCGCCATAGCATGCTCCGCTCCCCTGTTCCTCAAGCGCTAAGCTTGCTCTTCGCAGTGGAGCTAAGGGATCGTCCCTAAGTGTTGATAGCGGTGCTTATGCAGCTTCAGCATTCAAGGGCATTTTCAAAGCTTTTAGCCGCGAAGCTAGAGCTAAAGCACTATTTAGTGCTAATCACCTCTGCGGTGATGAAAAGAACAGGACATCGTCCTATCCGCGATCCAACAGACCCTCTGCACTAAAACGCTTAAGCCCAGCTGGGTCTGACTTGCGAGAATTCTTGACAAGCAAACGAAAGTTGGGACCTTTCCTGACTGCTCCCTCCTGTTGTCAACAAGTGGGATGTCAGTTGGTGACAGTCCACTCAGTCCATTGCCGGTTAGGACCAATCCCCGCCACTCCTCCAGGCCGACGATCAGTTTTTGACCGACTGTCGGTGCAAGCTCCGGTAAAACATCGCAAAAAGGGTATATCGCGAGATCTACTAGATCTGTCCTCTGCATCCGTTAATATGATCGGAAGGGGACGAGAACCTCGTAGGGATAGACAAGTGTCGTATACTGCTTCCTCCAGTTCTCCAGATCCGGACTATAGTCTGGGTCTTGGCGAAGTCTTGGTACGCAAAGAAGGTGTCTTCTGAAACACCAGATCTAGGGTTGCAATACCCTACAGTTATGAGCAGCCATCCTCCTCAACCACAGTAACCTCATCAGAACCAATGAGAAAATTGTCCCAATGGTCTGATGAGGAGAACGAAGACAGCGGGTATGCCTCTTCAGCGATAGTCAGCTCGGTACGAACGGATAGAATGTCAGTGAATATGACTGATAACGGTAATGATGAGCTCCGACGACGATTGGAAGCCCAAGAGCAAACCTCTAAGGCCTAACAAGAAGCCTTGGACAACATTCAACAGATGCTCACTCAACTCCTCACCAATCGGAATAACAATGATACCGGGAGTAACCATGATGAGGAAGAACATCATAGCCATGAACAACCAAAGACTGAGAAGTCAAAGGAAAGTTCTTCTATGGACGCTGAAGTTCTTAAAGGCATCCAAGCTCAGATTGTATCCCTAGCCCAGAGGGATGAACTAAAGAAAGTAGGGACAGTCCGTCCTTACCCTTTGGAATGGGATTCAGTACCATACCTGCCAAAGTTCAAACCACCACATTACATACGTATGATGGTAAGAGCTCGCCTAACCAGCACATCTACTATTTCCGATCTCAGACCGATAATCTCATAGACAATGATGCTATCATGGCCAGACTATTCATTGGCACCTTGAAGGGGGTAGCATTTGACTGGTTCCGAAGTCTCCCTCTGGCCTCTGTCAATTCCTAGATCGACCTGGAAACCCGATTTCTTTCTCGTTTCTATGAGGACGATACCGAGGTAACCATGGATAAACTTCTCTCTACCATATAGAAGAAGGGCGAATTCGTCCGCGATTATATTGAGCGGTTCAGAAACTTGTCTCTGATGTACCCAGCAGGGATGTCATTACCCATGCTCTTACAGACATGCAGGCATAACTTCTTAGACCAAGTAGAAATTCGCTTGGGAGCTGTCAAAACCCATACCTGTAAAGAACTGGTCGAGCAAGCTGAGATAGCCGAAAAGTCGGCTAAAAAGTTCGAGCCATCCACCCTAAAGGCAAATGGGGTATGAATAATAAGGGACACGGCGACATGGCATAATCTTCCCAAGCCAAAGGGAGAGACTATGTCCGTCGAATTGCCGGGGGATATTCATTTGAAGGCCAAGAAGAGCGGCTTCAATAATCAGGAGTCTAAGTTTCTTCCGAAACAGTACTCCTTCAAAGATGAACAGGTGGTCACAATATTCCATTTACTCCACAAAGCGAACAAATTGAAGCTACCAGATACTCGGCATCCTAATGAAGTGGGACGCACGAACGATCCCAACTATTGCCTCTTTCATAGGATGGTTCATCATCCTACTGACAAGTGCTTTGTCCTCAAGGACAAGATTCAAGCTTTGGTCGATGCCGGAGTCCTGACTCTGAAGTCAGAGCAAAAGAAAGTCACTGTAAACATGGTGACCCTCGAGTTCGGCAAAACCCTGAAAGTCACAGTTCCTGACGGGACCTTTCCAATCCCTGCACCACGGTTGGAAGTAAAGCATCCTTCAGCTAAAACTCAAGAGAATAAGGGCCTTATTCCCTTGACACTGGAGACAGGAGAAATCATGTGGATACACCCAGACCTTGTCCAAGATGAACAATGGGATTCGAAGAAATCCAAGTTGAAGGGCAAATCTTGCAATGTTATCTCCATCCTGCCGGATGATGGCAATCTCACAGTAGCTTCTCTCAGTGATTCTGAAGGGGAAAGCACGCTTGCACGACGCAGGCTGATGTACCTCAGCCGACAGGTACTCGATCCAAAAAATCATACTTAAAATAGTATGAGAAAGCTACTGACAAGACACAACAGCAGACAACGTCAGTTCAAATATCCACACCGGCTCCGCTCTCGACGACGGGAAAAGAGAAGCAGAAAGAAATCCAGTTCGACCATGTCCTGAAGAAGCCTTCAGGCCCAGGGCTTAACATGCCCTTTCGTTTCGACATATTGGCCCAGCTGGCCAATATCCCAGCTCGTATTACCATACACGAGCTCCTTCACCTCTCGAAAGAGACAAGAGAAGCACTCAGAGAAGCACTGGCTAACTCAGAATCATTCCTGACATACATGCCAGAAGTCTCTAAAGATGACGCTAAGTCTTCTTGCCCCGAATGCCATCATGTGCAATCAAAGGTACCTGCTATCACCTTCACAGCGGAGGATATGCTTCTCAAGGATAACAAGCACGATCGACCTTTGTACTACACTGGATACATCAGTTCGACATGCATTGAAAGGGTACAGGTTGATCTGGGGTATGCACTCAGTATCATCTCCAAAAGGCTCCTCCACTTCCTCGGCATACCACTATATAGGTTGTCCGCAACCACTACAACAATATACGGTTTTAATGCAGGAAGTAGTCATCTGCTTGGGAAGATTCGACTCCGTTGCCGAATCGGGAGCCTGAAGTCAGAGGTGACGTGCTATGTCATTGACGCTGACACGTCATACAACTTGTTACTAGGACGACCGTGGATCCACGCCAACTGGATTGTCCCCTCCACTCTGCATCAGTGCTTCAAATATGTTGAAGATGATGCAACAGTACGAACTGTCTTCGCTGAGAAGCAACCATTCAAAGAGATGAAAAATTACTTTACTGACGCTCTCCTATATCAAGAGATCGATGAAACATCGAAAGAATCATTGCCTGACGATGATGATAGCGGCAATGAGGCGGATTCAGAGTCTGAAGCAGACATGCCAGTCCTTTTAATCGGTGAGCCGATTGTAGCATGTCTTAATAATCCCCAATGTAATACTCCTTCTGAAGATGAGGGCGAATGGGTAATTAATGATAATATTTCCTTTGATTATCCTGTGAGTGTTGAATCTGTTACGGATAGCTCTCTGCACATGCCCTTGCATAAACCAAGTGCATCAAATACATCCGTGAAATCCATAGAAAGACCGTTTTAGTGGTTCCTCCATCCAAAGAGGGTCAATTACCAATAATATTCGGTAAAGCCCAACTGCGAAGGTCTACAGCCGCGGATTCAAGTTCAGACTCAGACACCCCATAATTTTTCCATTATGCGCGACTAGCGCACCGTATGATGAGGAAAATGGGATACAACCTGAAGCATTGGAGGGCCTGAATTTCAGAAAAGAAGATGTGGTTTTCTGCCTAACTTCGTGCCAAGAGGGAAACTGGCAAACTACTATGATAACACATGCAGGGGGTTGGGTACGTTAAACCTACACCACCAACGACCTCTCAGTCCAAGGATGCAAACCGATCCCATCACACTCTGCCTCTTCCTCCGAATAGGACTCAGATGTCAGTGTGGGAACGATGTTCGAGAATCTCACCGTTAATATGACTTCAAGCAGTCAATTGGAGCCGGCGGAAGTTACTGATGAGGAACCATGGGCTCAGCAATTGGATCTCCAGTGGGAAAAGCGATTCGAATAACGCGAACCACCTACTGAAGACAAGGTGATCCAGGTTAACTTGGGTAGTCAAGATCACCCTAGGCCCATCTTTATAAGTGAAAGCTTGTCACTTATGGAAAAGAAGAATTGATAGTACTCATAAAGGAGTATATAGATGTCTTTGCATGAAACTACGAAGACATGCCCAGACTTGATCCACAAGTAGCCATGCATCGTCTGAACATCAGACCAGATGCCAAGCCAGTCAGCAGCAGCAACGCCAATTTCGTCCGAACATTATGGAGGCTATTGAAGTCGAAGTTCATAAGCTCATTGCATGCGGCTTCATACGGGAGGAACAGCATCCAGATTGGGTTGCTAATATCGTTCCTGTTCTCAAGAAGAATGGGAAGATACGGATCTGCATCGACTACCTGACCTCAATACAGCCTGTCCTAAAGATGAATTCCCACTACCCATCACCGATGTCATGATTGACAATACCTGCGGATTCGAAAGGATGTCCTTTATGGATGGCTTTTCAGGGTACAATCAGATTAAGATGTATCCTGAAGACGAGAAGCATACTTCATTTCAGACGCCATTGGGGGTATACTGCTACACCGTGATGCCCTTCGGATTAAAGAACGCGGGAGTAACTTATCAGCGGGCAATGAGTATGATTTTCCGTAATCACCTCCGAAAAACGGTAGAATGTTATGTCGACGACATTGCTGTCAAAAGTCGTAATAAGAGTGACCATCTTCGTGACTTGAGAACGATGTTTGACATAATGCGGGCTCATCAACTGAAAATGAATCCAACTAAATCCTTCTTGGGGGTTTCGAGTGGCAAATTTCTTGGATTTATTGTTACATCAAAAGGAATTCATCTTGACCCGGATAAAGTCAAAGCCATTCAGAACATGCATCCACCTAAGAATCTCAAAGAACTTAGAGGCCTGCAAGGTAGACTGGCTTATATCAAAAGATTCATCGCAAATCTCTCGGGCCGCTGTCAACCGTTCACCCGAGTCATGAAAAAGGGTGTTTCTTTTGTATGGGATCAAGCTTGTCAAGAAGCTTACGAAGATATCAAAAGATATCTCACAAAACCTCCAGTCTTAGTAGCTCCCACATCAGGAAAACTGTTCCTGCTTTATGTGAAAGCTATGGACCATTCTCTCGGTACTCTGCTTGCCCAAAAAGACGACAATGGTCACGAGCAAGCTATTTATTATCTGAGCAGGACTCTGATAGGGGCGGAATCTCGCTATAATCCTATGGAGAAGGAATGCTTAGCTCTTGTCTTTGCTATTCAGAAGACACGACATTATTTGGTCGGCCAAACCATACATGTCATTTCTAGAGTGAACCCTTTGCGTCTTCTCATGATGAAACTAGGATCATTAAATTCAAGATTAGCTAAGTGGGAGCTTCTTTTGTCTCAGTACGACATGTTCTTTGTCCCACAGAAGGCGGTTAAAGGCCAGACACTTGCAGAGTTCTTGGCTGCTCATCTGGTTCCGAAAAGATCAAAACTTCATGAAGACATTCCAGATGAAGTCTTTGAATCTAATATAACTTCAGAGGATGAAGTTTTGCAGATGTTCTTCGATGGAGCATCACGAAGAGGCCCTAAGGCAGGTTCATTGCTGGTGTGGGGGTTGTGTTTATCTCTCCACAAAATCATGTCCTTCCTAGAGCATTTTCTCTAACAGAATCATACTCCAACAATGTGGCAGAATACAATACTCTACTTATTGGCCTTCAGCTCGCTCATGAAATGGGGGTATGCTACCTTGAAGCTTATGGCGATTCGAAACTGATTGTCAACCAAGTTAAAGGCGAATATGAGGTCCGTCACGAAGATTTGGTACCCAATTATCACGCAGTCATCGAAATGGCTAATCTGTTTGATGGCTTTTACATCGGCCATGTTTCTCGATCCCAGAACACTAGGGCCGATGCTCTGGCTGCATTAGCAACAACACTAAACTTGCCAGTCGACACCGAGTATCACCTTACAGTGGCGACTCGACACCTATCTGCTCTAAACATATGCTGAGAACCAGAGAGGTCTATAATATCTCGACGGATCTTGAACCGAGAGATTGGCGATTTCCCCTCATCGACTATGCTCTGCATGGTTTACTGCCGGACGACCCTAAAGAAGCGGCATCCATTAGACGAAGGTCTCCCCGTTTTTACTATGATTCAACTCTGAAGACACTTTACCGTCGCTCGTATGACGGTATCCTCCTCCATTGCCTTTCTAATTCAGAAGCACAAGAAGTTCTTAAAGAAGCGCACGATGGCATATGCGGAGCTCATCAACCAGGTCCAAAACTTAAAAACCGATTGCACAAGCTTGGATATTATTGGCCAATCATGATAGCCGACGCCATCCAATATGCACGAAGGTGTAAAGCCTACCAAATCCATGCAGACTTCATACATCAGCCATCAGAGTTGCCCCATCCTACCGTTGCTTCATGGCCATTTGAAGCATGGGGAATCGATGTCGTAGGGCCAATTAGCCCTTCTTTGATGAAAGGACACCGGTTTATCCTAGCGATAACCGATTACTTTTCAAAGTGGGCAGAAGCTATACCACTGGTTGAAGTTAAAACTTCTAACGTGATTAATTTCATCAAAAACCATGTTATCCATCGATTTGGTGTCCCTAGGCGGGTCATCCATGATAACGGTCCCCAATTCGTGAGTCAGGTGTTCTACCGGTTTTGCGATAAGTACCGGATTCAGAACATGGCATCAATTGCTTATAATCCTGCCGCTAATGGCTTGGCGGAAGCTTTCAACAAGACAATCATTAAGCTACTCAAAAAATTCATTTCCTCAAATAAGCGAGACTGGAATGAGAAACTTAGTGAATGTCTTTGGGCCTACCGAACTACAATTTGGACCCCCACAGGCAATCCGCCTTTTTCCCTGGTGTACGGATGCGAAGCGGTCATACCATTAGAAATTCAGATGCCATCATTACGAGTCTCTTTAATGACTAAGATGACAACAGAGGACAAAGACTGGTTGCGTCTTCAAGAGCTCAAAGCCCTAGATGAGAAGCGGTTACAAGCTCAGCAACACATTGAGTTGTATCAAGCCCAGATCTCAAGAGCCTTTGATAAGAAGGTCAAGCAAAGAGTCTTCCAGAAAGGAGATTTGGTTTTAGCCGTCAGACGACCGATGATCATGACACACAAAATCAAAGGCAAATTTCAGCCAAATGGGAAGGACCGTTTGTAATAGAAACAGTCTATTCAAACGGGGCATATCGCCTTATGACTTCAGATGGTGATTTACTCATGATGCCGATCAACGGCAAGTTCTTAAAGAAGTATTATCCTTGATAAGGTCCCTCTCATGATCAGGTTAACATTACACCTCTGATTAGGACCTTCAAATCCAAGATATGCAGAAGGAGCGCTCCTCTCTTCCTCTACGAGATCGTGCAACCATAAGCCAGTATCGAGCTGATCGTACATTGGTTGTCTCAAAGAAGAATCAAGGTTACAATATAGTAACCAAATAATCCAACACCTCTAACGGTTAAGGATAGAGGAAAATGTTGGCCTTTAAGTCCAACATAAGTCCTTGACAACTCATCATGCTGAGGGGAAAAGCATGGCTAGCCCGACTCAAATGGTAGTTGGTAAAGGCATACTAACCGTTAATAGCTGAGGGTTTGCTAAAAATCCTAAGGGACCTGTTCCCATTTGATTCCTTCTCCAAAATTACTTACCAATTCCCATCCATGGAATGGTAAGACCACATATAAAGGTATTCATATCCCTTGCAAAATGACGAGTCTAACCTATCATGTTAACACTAAACCTCTGATAGCAAGACTATAATCTACTCCCCAACGGATAAAAACCCATATCCCCAGTGAATAAACCCCGCTTGTCATTCTCTTTAACAGAACGACAGGTCCACTCAAATTACTGTTATGTTCAAGCACCTCTAACAGTAAATGAATCCTTGTCAAGTTAACATCACACCTCTGACAAATTGCTTTACAAATCCCCACGGAGTTCTTTTTGTCACGTTAACGATCACCTCTGACATGTAACCTCTTATGGGATTCATTTCCTAACTCCCCAGCGGGTTTCTAATAATCAGTCCTCAGTGGACTTTTCTGGTTGTCATGTTAACAATATACCTTTGACAATTTCTTCCAAATAACATCCGAAAGAGATATCAAAATCCCATGGAGTTAATAATCAAGTCTCATTTTTCAGTCCAGTAGGGACTATTTCTTTGTCATCATGTCCAGTTCGTCACCTCTGAATGACAAAATTTTGAGCTTGGTGGCTTCTCAATCGGTTACGTCCCTGCGACCTCTGAACTGACAGAAAATTTGTTCGAAAGGATTAATTGTATTGAAAAGTGTTTAGAGTAAACCGTTGGTTACCGTGTACCGATGATCAAGAACTTTGAATGTTTATGCAGGTTTACTTTGCTCCTTCTAAATCACCGTTCGTAGCATAAGCTAGGACGGGTCGTATCCGCAGGGAGGGTTAGCGATAGAAGCATTCAAGGTTTGTATTGAAATCTTTATGAAGAAAAAGAAGGTCTTTGTTTTAAGAAATGGAAAATAAAACGATGTGGAAGGTAAGTGAAAAATCTTTGGGTGTTTTGTAAAAGAAAACAAGAAACGAGAATAAAGATGGAAGGAAAACAGAGATATTTGAAAAGAAGAAATTTTCAGAAGAGAGATTTTTAAGAATGATATAAAGAGAAGCCATGACTAACTAACATTCTAATTTACTACTTACTACTCTCGTTGGGTGATGCATGCCTCATATTGATTCATCGGCAATGGTATGTCTTGCTTTGCCAAGTCCTTGTGTTGTCCCATGTCGAAGGTGTTTCTCATCTAGGCTAGTTGCCTCCTTGAATCATTGGCTCCCTAAATAGATATTCAACAGTGGAACAAGGATGGTCACTTTTAACAATGCTAGAAACATACAAGATTCATTAGTCCATCAAAGCTATAATAGAGCGAGCATGAAATAAGAAACTTGCAAGGTAGTCATTGGCATAGTGAAGTACTCCATCTTCATGTTCCATCACAACACTTGTTCTAAAGACAAGGCTCTAAGTGAGGCTCACATGAGTCATATGGAGGGAGAACTTAGCATTTGCAAATAATAAAAAGCAACTCATCTTCATTGGGAGTGATATAGACTTGTAATTTGCAAGACTAAAAGTAGAAAGTATCCAATGAATCATTTAAGTTATCAATCACCCAAGAGTTAGTAGTTAGTAAAATTAAAAGTTAGTTAGTCATGTTAATGAATTAGTTAGACATGGAAATAAAGAATAAGAAACAGTTCATTGTAGAAGTTTAAAATAGAAGAAAGTAAAAGCTTAAAGAAAATAATGCACTAGAATAAGAGAAGATGGGAAGATTGAAAGCTTGATCCTTATATTGCGATGTCACTGTCTCCAATTACAAAGGTTGCTCACTCTCACTCTCTCTTTTCTGGACTCTAGAAGGAGAAAAAGAAAATTACATAAGAGACTAAAAGAAAACCTAGAGAAACCCTAACAATTTTCCTATAAACAATGCTCTTTTTTCCTCCCTGATTACAGAGGCCCTAGGGGTCTATTTATAGTCTTCATGAGAGGAGGCCATCCCACCTCAGCTTCGGATCAAACGCTGAAGTAACAGCCAGAAGATTGCCGCGGTTCTGCGGCATGTGCCGCGTTTCGGCGGCCGTTTCTTGGCCGCTGCGCTAGCGGATTTTTGTGCCCTTCTGTTGTATCTCGTATCTTCAGTTGGATCTTTTAGAAACTAGCTGGATCTGTTCATACCTGGGATTTCCTCTTGTGGGCTTTCTAAATAATTCTTTAATTCTTCAAAAAATCATAATTGTTGGGCCTCCTTCTCCATTAAACATTGGACCTGAAAAAAGAGAGAAAAAAGTAATAAAAATCCCATATTTATTCAGATAAAGCATAGTATGGTGGTAGAAAATGATGCATAAATGACTCTAATCACACCCCTATACCTAGCTTTTGCTCGTCCCTGAGCAAAATAAGCAAAAAAAAAAAACCTAACTAAATTATTACACCCCTTTCGTAGGTGACACGATTGCACTGAGCTCGTGCAACAAGCCGTTAAAACCTCTAGGTTACCCTAGAGGAGGAGTGTTGTCTCCTGAGGGTTTTCAGCGGATTGCACCCACAAAATCCCAAAGAAAAAGAAAATGTCAGTGAAAAGAGAGAAACATTTTTTTATGATCCATTTCCTTCAAGAATTTCGGTGATCTATCGGTTTAGGGTTATTCTAAACTTTTCCTTCTCTTTTATAAGTTTCCATTTGAAATATTGTTTTCAACTTAGGTTAAGTTTTCCAAGAATAGAGAGAAACTGGATTCTGTATCAGGTCTAACACATATACATATGTATGAGGGATTTTTCTTAGACTTTAGTTCGTTTGTTCACACACACACATATATATTTTTTTTTTTTTATTTATTTTTATTTTTTTTATATAGAGTATATATTTACATTCTCTTTGCTTCATTAGGCTTTCTAATTTACCCATGTAGCGAGCCTTTTACTGATGACTCCCAGACCAGATGGCCTTAGGGCACCAGATGAAGATACATCCCTAAGGTTCAAGGTCTCGAGTAAACTAGGCCACGAATGCTAAGGACTCAACCACTTTTAGGCGTGACTGGTTATGCTTCTTAAGGCACAGCCAACCAGCTTAATTAGTGATCAAGTTTTATTTGTGAATATCTATATTTATATATATTTTTATTTTTTATTTTTTTATATATATATTTTTTATATATTTATGTAAACAAAGTCACTAAGTCTTTGATTAATCCCTCAATATGCAAATGTATATAGTGTTTAGAAAAAATTCAAATCTAGCTGTCTTTTCTATTCTTTTTCTTCTTACCTAAAGATCCAACAAAATTTCTTATTTCGACTTATATTAAGAAATCTTAGCTTAGAATTTCCTTAATACCTAAGATCAAGTTAATTCTTTTCAAAAAAATGGATCAATATTTTTTTATGTTTTTTTTTGTTTTTTTTATATAAGAAACAAGAAACCTAGAAATCTAAAAGAAAAGGTCTAGAAAAATCCAATGTTAGTAAGAAAAGAGAAATATAAGAAACCTAGAAATCTAAAAGAAAAAGTCTAGAAAATTCTTATGTTAGTATCTACCCCCCATACCTATCACATGCATTGTCCTCAATGTATGCAAGAAAATATACGCATGAAATTGGAAAAGAAAGGTATCCCCCCTCCCCTTCGGCTTGGACCAGCGGTGGTGCTAGGTCCAGCCGACTGTGATCGCCGCAGACCCTCCTCAATGCGGTCTAGGCGAGATGTTTGCTCCGCAACCTGTTTGCGTAGTCGAATCTGTCCCCGAAATATCTTCTTCATGCCTCGCCAAATGGTAGACATGAAGGTGCGTGAATCAGCTGGGGGTCCTGTTGCCAAAAAGCTGGCTCATCCTCCTCCTCTAAAAGTTCCTCCGAAGAGGACTCCACAGGGACATCTTCGGACTGGACACTAGGAGTCCAGACCGCATGTAGACAACTATTGTAAGCGCTAGTCGCCCTCTCTTGTGCAACGAACACCCTATCATATGAGTCAAAAACTGCATCTGGTAAGAAAGTCCTACACAGACGAGTGATCAAAACTGGGTGCGAGTACTTTGCAC
Source organism: Agave tequilana (assembly GCA_038442645.1). Classification (NCBI taxonomy): domain Eukaryota; kingdom Viridiplantae; phylum Streptophyta; class Magnoliopsida; order Asparagales; family Asparagaceae; genus Agave; species Agave tequilana. Next base: position 258,896 of record JAVJIF010002062.1, on the reverse strand, counting down.
CGCGTGTGCGGGAGGAGTTGGTGACGATGCTTTGAAAAATGGTCTTGTTGATACAGATAGTGTGTTGTCGAGTCATCAGGTCGTGTATAATCTGCAGCACCGGCCTGTTAAAGGAGGTTGTGTGGTCCAGCCCTAAAATGTTGTGTTGAATGCAGCGACCAACGCAATGTACGTTTCTAAATGTAGTACTGGCTTTGAGCCCCCTATCTTGTTCCGTACAGCGAGCCTCCATGACAGTCATGTAATCGATTAAAGGTAGGGGGTCGCTATGATGTGGGTTGCAAGGCACATGTGTGAGTTCTTCTAGTAGAAGAGCGTGACAATAATATCCCCAGTGGGCATGTGCACCAAGATCTGGTATGTGTCAAAATTGATAGATTCAGAATCTATAGAATTGTAGAAAAGTTTTACGAGCTCAGGACAATAGTAAGACTCATGATCTGAGTTATCATAAACTAATCTATACCAATCCCATGCATGAATACAATCTAAAAATATATGACCATAACCGTTAACATCGCTAAGAATTCTAGCAAAATGTTTTTCAGCGAAAATAGATGGTGCCATGATGAATAATAGGAAGCAACGAGAAGGTATACGCAAACCTCCCCCAGACTACATGGGGGAAAACTCAAACGAGATTGCAAAGAGCAATCTGTGATGGTAGCAGAGGTGTAGATGGTAGATCGAAAATCTTCAGATGGCCGCGTCTGCAGGGAAATTTGGCGGCGGCCCAGGTTCTTCAGTGTCGCCGCGGAAGCGCGGGAGGTGCCGTGGAAACGTGGCCGGATAGTGGAGAGAGGGGCGCAGAAAAATTTGGGGGCCGGCGCTGGATGTTTGTGTTGCAGATCTGAGATTGGAAGAAGGGTAATGAGGAGAACACAGGAGGGGGGATATTTATAAGAAGCTGAGAAGGACGAAATCCCCAAATTGCCCAAATGAAAACTAGGAATTTACAACCCTAGGTTATTTAGAAAGAAAAGGGAGTGGAGGGAAAGATGAAAAACCTAGGTGATATTTAGCATCTAAGTCCCACTTATTTATTCTTTTTTGTTTTGTTTTTTTTTTTACAAAGGAGGTTCCAAAATGATTTACAGGAGACATCGGGGAATGGTGTGGAATTACGTGATCATGTATAGACTGGGTCACAAAGACCCAGTTCAATAACATTGTGCGACTCAGATTCCATGGTGAAAAATGGCTTAAGGCGTTGACCATTCACTTTGAAAGTGTTGCCATCTTTGGGATCAAAAATTTCAATGGCACCATGAGGAGAGATGTTCTGGACGATGTAGGGGCCTGACCACCTGGTTTTTAGTTTACCAGGAAAAAGGTGGAGTCTAGTGTTGTACAACAGAACTTTTTGTCCCGAGACAATTTTTCCTATGAATTGACTTATCATGGAAAATCTTAGCTCTGTGTTTAGATATCCAAGCGTTATCGTATGCATCATTTCGTAGTTCTTCTAACTCGAATATCTGCAGCTTTCTCAAATCACCGGCTTTGTCTAAGTCTAAATTCAGTTGTTTTAGTGCCCACATAGCACGGTGCTCTAACTCCACAGGCAGATGGCAGAGTTTTCCAAATACAACTCGATATGGAGACAAACCGAGGACAGTCTTGTAGGCGGTCCGATATGCCCACAGGGCATCAATCAGTTTGATGGACCAATCCTTACGATTTTGTCCAACAGTTTTCTCCAATATCAGTTTAATTTGTCTGTTGGTGACCTCCACTTGCCGTTCATCTGAGGATGATAGGCCGTGGATAATTTATGAGAGATGGAGTACTTCCGCATTAGGGCTTCAAAAGCCCGGTTACAGAAATGACTCCCGTTGTCACTAATTATCGCACGGGGGGCTCCGAAGCGAGAAATGATGTTTTCCCGTAAGAACTTGATGACAACTTGGTTATCATTTGTCCTAGTCGGAATAGCTTCAGCCCACTTAGAAACATAGTCTACGGCCACCAAAATGTACTGGTTGACATAAGACAGAGGGAAGGGTCCCATGAAATCGATGCCCCACAAATCAAAAATTTCTACCTCAAGGATCGGTGTAAGGGGCATCATGTCTTTATGCGTGATTCGACCCGTCATTTGACATCTGGCACAGAGCTTGCAGAAAGTGTAAGCGTCCTTAAAGAGAGTGGGCCAATAGAACCCACTCTGAAGGACTTTCTCAGCAGTCTTTCGTAAACCAAAGTGTCCACCACAAGCCAGCTCGTGACAAAATGTCAATACGCTATGATGTTCATCCTCAGAAAGACATCTTCTAATTATCTGGTCAGGGCAATATTTGAATAAATACGGTTCATCCCAAAAGAAAAACCGTACTTGTTTCATAAAGCGATACTTGTCCTGACCTGACCAATTTGAAGGTGTTTGCCCGGTTGCAAGGTAGTTTGCTATATCAGCATACCAGGGCTCTTTACACATCGTAAATATGTGTTCGTCAGGAAAGTCTTCATTGATAGGTAAAGTCTCAATTGGTGCATTAGGAATTCTCAAAAGGTGATCTGTCACCACATTTTCAACGCCCTTTTTGTCTTTAATTTCCAAATCAAACTCTTGCAAAAGAAGTATCCATCAAATAAGTCTGGCCTTTGCATCTTTCTTTTGCATTAAGTATCTAAGGGTGGAGTGATCAGTGAAAATCGTTGTCTTAGATCCTAGTAGGTATTGGCGAAACTTTTCTAACGCGAACAAAACTGCTAAAAATTCCTTTTCAGTTGTCGTGTAATTTAGTTGGGCCTCGTTAAGCGTCCTACTAGCATAGTAGATCACGTGTTTCCTGTTATCAGTGCGTTATCTGAGAACAGCGCCTATGGCATAATCGGAGGCATCACACATGATTTCAAAAGACCTAGTCCAATCAGGCGCAGAGATTATTGGTGCTGAAACAAGTCTGTGTTTAAGCTCCTCCCAAGCTTGTAGACATTCTTTATCAAAATTGAAGGGCACATCTTTTCCTAAGAGATTTGTCAAAGGTCTAGCAATTTTGCTAAACCCCTGAATAAATCTTCTATAGAAGCCACCGTGCCCTAAAAATGATCTAATGTCTTTTAAGCATTTCGGCTCAGGGAGCTTTGTTATAACATCCACTTTCGATCTATCAACCTCGATTCCTTTGTGTGAAACTTCATGCCTTAGGACAATTCCTTGCTTGACCATAAAGTGACACTTCTCCCAATTGAGTATCAAGTTTTTCTCCATGCATCGTTGTAAAACTAACTTAAGATGGTGCAAGCATTGTTCAAAGGAATCACCATAAATGGAAAAATCATCCATGAAAATCTCCAAAAATTCCTCCACCATGTCGGAAAAAAGACTAAGCATGCAACGTTGAAACGTTGCAGGAGCGTTGCATAGGCCAAAGGGCATTCTTCAGTATGCAAATGTTCCAAAGAGGCAGGTGAAGGTAGTCTTGTCTTAATCCTCGGGAGCGATAGGGATTTGATTGTATCCTGAATATCCATCCAGGAAGCAGTAATACTCATGTCCAGCTAGTCTCTCGAGCATTTGATCGATGAATGGAAGGGGAAAGTGGTCTTTACACGTGGTAGCGTTTAATTTTCAGTAATCAATACAGACTCGAATCTTTATTGGAAGACGAGTTTGTACTAATTCTTTCTTATCGTTTTCTACCACGGTAACCCCGGCTTTCTTTGGCACAGCGTGGACTTGACTAACCCACTGGCTATCGGATATGGGATAGATGATCCCATTGTCTAGTAGCTTCAAAATTTCAGCTCTAACAGCCTCTTGCATGATAGGGTTTAGTCTACGTTGTGGGTCACGTTTAGGTTTTGCATCTTCCGTCAAATGAATCCGGTGTTGCACAATGGATGGACTGATTCCCTTTATATCAGCCATGGTCCAACCAATGGCTTCTCGGTTTTCCCTTAATACTACAAGAAGATCCTCTTCCTGTTGTTCAGTCAGATGGGACGCAATTATCACGGGAAATGCTTCTTTTTCACCTAAGTACTGATACTTGAGATGACTAGGAAGAACCTTAAGCTCAGAAGAGGGCACTTGATCTATAAATGGTTGTTCCTTGTGTAGGGAAAGGATAGGGGCTGCATCTGTTGCCCACTCCACTGTGGATTCAATTATTTGATTAAGGTTGAAGTCATCAGACTCCAACTCAAATTCTCTATCAGATTCGTATTCAATCTCCATTTCATGTTCACTTGCTAATCCATCGATCAGGTTCACTTCAAATGACTCATTTTCTAAATCTCGAGATTGTTTTCCCAGGTAGAAAATATTTACCTCTTTTGTCATATCTCCAAAGGTTAGACGCATTGATCCATTCCTACAGTTGATGATTGCGTTTGTAGTGGCTAGGAAAGGTCGTCCTAGAATGACAGGTGTCTGAGCTTTGGGATTATGTACGGGTTGCGTTTCTAGAACAATGAAATCCACGGGGTAAATCAATTCCCCAACTCGAATGAGAACATTTGTAATCTCCCCCTTTGGAATTTTTACAGATCGATCAGCCAGTTGTATAGTAACTCTGGTAGGACGGAGGTCGCCTAACCCGAGTTGCTGATACAGGTAGAAAGGAAGAAGATTGATGCTGGCTCCTAGATCCAGTAATGCCCTATTTATCGTGGTCTGTCCTATAATACAAGAAATAGTTGGACTCCCTGGGTCTTTATATTTCAAGGGAATTGGCCCAGTTAGCAACTCACTTTTATTAGAAGCAAGGAAGACCTTCTTTGGGACATTAGTTTTCCTTTTCTTAGTGCACATATCCTTCAAGAATTTGGCATAGAATGGAACTTGTTGTATGGCATCAAGAAGGGGTACATTAATCTGGACCTGATTGAACATTTCTCTAATTTTCTCCATTTGAGCATTCGTCTTTTGGTTTGCTAGCCTATTAGGGAATGGTACAATAGGCTTGTATGGTTGCTCATCTGCTTTGTCTTTATTTGATTTGGAGGTTGAAGGTTGTGAACTTGAAGATGGATCATTTTTAGTTGGTGGTACTGGAACAGGAGATGTTGATACTGATTTATTTGGAACAGGATGACTAGAAACCTGATTGTCTATCTGCTTTCCAGATCTCAAAATATGAACAGTATTACACTGACTGGGACCTATGTCATCAGCTTCATGAATAGGGAAGGGGTTCTTAAGATTGGGCACTGGCTGGCTCGGCAATGTTCCTTTTTGTCTTTCATTCAATGAGCTAGCCAGTTGACCTATCTGAACCTCTAACCTATTGATGGCCTGGTTGTGGGTGTTCATCATTGAGGCCTGGGTCTTAGATAAGGTTTCAATCATTCTTTTCAAATCTGACATTTTTTTATCAAGATGATTTTGTGTTTGTTGTTGCTGATATGCGGGCTGGAAGTTGTGTTGGAAGCTTGTTTGAAAATTTGGAGGACTCTGTTGGAAACAAGGTTGATGAGACTGAGCAGGGTATTGGTGTGAAAATGATGGTCTTGGTTGCTCATGACCAGACTGACTCCAAGAAAAGTTTGGATGGTTCCTCCATCTCGGATTGTATGTTTTGGAGTATGGATTGTAATTAGGTATGGTGTATGTTGGATTCATATTCTCATGGTATATTTGGGATTGGTAGACGGGACACTCCTCAAACAGGTGGTTAAGAGCATGGCAGTAGGTACAACCCTGGTTGATCACAGGTGGTGGGTTAACCTGATTCACAGAATTTGGTTCCCTAGCCTCGAGAAGTTCTAGCCTTCTCATCAATTGAGTTATCTTTGCCTCGGCAGGTATAGAGAATTCAATCGAATGAATACCAGCTCTGGAAGTGGTGGGATTGGTTTTCTCAGGGCAAGACTCCCATTGAATGATTTTTTCTGTTAAAGCTTCAAAGAGATCCCAACCCTAGTTCTCATCTTTCTTTAAAAATTCTCCTTGACACATGGTCTCGAGGAGTGTCTTGGTTTGATAATCTAGTCCGTCATAGAGAATTTGACACTGTCGCCACTTCTCTATGCCGTGATGAGGACATTGGGCTAGTAAATCTTTAAACCGTTCAAAATACTTCCAGAATGGTTCACTTGATTCCTGCTTAAACTGCATTATATTTTTTCTGATGAGGGATGTTTTGTGAATGTGATAGAATTTCTTAAGAAAGACTTTAACAAATTCATCCCATGTCGAGATAGAACTGGCAGGCAGGTTGTATAGCCACTCCTTGGCTATGTCCTTAAGCGCGAAGAGAATGAACCTTAATCTAACAGCGTTAATTCTCATCATCAAGCACACTTCTTCAAACTCACGAATGAAGAAATATGCATCCTCGGATTCTAGGCCGTGAAATCTTGGGAGTGTATTTATGAATTGTGGTTTAAGCTCAAAATTGTTCCCGAGTTTTGATAAATTCAGAAACATGAGAAGAATGTTCTACTAAAGAGAGTGCCCGAAAATGAGCAATAAAAGTATCTTATCCAAGAAGCTCTACATGAAGAAGGTATTAAAAGCAACTTGAGATTCAGAGAGCGAATCCGAGGAAGAGGTGGATACGACACATGTGTGTTTCATGGTTAATGATAACACGCCAAAGGTAACCCATGAAACCACTCTTAATAATTCCGAAATAACATTAGATAAACTTGGTTTTGCTTTTCAAGAACTTGATGAACAATATATTTCTCTTAAATATCATTATTCTAAATTGAACAGAGAAAATGAGTTCTTGAAAGATAAATTGAATGTTGTTTCAAAAGAGAAAGAAGATTTATCAATTTCTTTTGAGAAAACCTAAAAGAATTTTGAACCTTACAAAATTACATGCAAGGGCAAAAGCCCTATGATTTCTATTGAAAATAATGATTTTGAAATTTTGAAGAAAAGAATGGATACTTTGAATTCTACTCTTAAAGTTTATGCTTTTAATAAAATTAAAATTGAATCTTTGTTTTCAAAGAAGAGACCATCCCATACACATCACTCAAAGCATACACACTAAGCACAACATTCATATCATCATGCTTATATGTATGCCAAAGTCTATACGTGTACTCATTGTGGTCGGGAAAATCATTTGGCTAAATTTTGCAATGTAAACTAAATATTTCTGATGTCAATGTTTGGGTCCGAAAAAGGTACTAACCCTATAGGACCCAAGAAGATATGGATACTAAAGAACACACTAACGTTATTAGATGGAGGTATGTCCTCTTCCAAGAAGTAGGGATGGTTGATGCCTTGGTGGTGATGAAATCAGAGCTTAATAAACCATATTCGTGAATGCATCACTATCAAGGAGTTTAGGTGAAAAAACTACTTTGTTATATTTTTAGTATATCATATTTTGCATGGTTTAATTATATGTTTAGATGCAATTTTTGTTCAAACTTGCAATGCACTTGTATAGCTTTTGAGATACACTCTTAATTTTGTACTTAAACATGTTTCATATCCTTTGTGTGCTCATTTGTGGTTTTCCTATATGTGTACATACTAGTTTTGATGATTTTTGTATTTATACATACATTCGACTTATGATGCAATTTTTTTGTTTTCTTGAGTTATATACATGATTTCTTATGAGATTTGTTTATTGACTTTGCTTCATATATGTGTAAATTTTACTAAAACTATAAGATATACAGTAGTATCCTTAAGTCACTTGATTTTTATGTCATCTACCCCATGTGTACTCAATTTATATTTTGATATATATGTATGCTCTAGTTTTAATTAAACATATATATATAAGCCTTGAAATTTGTTTTATTTTTGTCTCATGTATTTCTTGAGTGTCTCGTTGGTAGATATGTTATGATTTGAGGATTTTGCTTTCACTAATCATGATATATGTTAATGAAAAAAAATTCTTAATTTATGTTTTTCTGCCTTTACAAATCATTTTTCTTTTCTTAATATGTCATAGTTTTAAAAAAAAAGAAATTTCACATTAGTTTTATTTTATCTCCTTAAATGTGTTATTCACATGAATTCAGTACACTTACCTTTATATTTACTCATGATTTTATATTCATGAGCTTGCATGTGTTATATAGTCTTTGAGTGATGATTCTTGTGTAATTAGCATATTTCATGCTATGTTTGAAATATTTTGATTTAGTTTTTAGAACTTCTTTCAAATTAGTTCTTTTATTTTTTCACTTGATAATGTTCTCAAAATTATTCTCAACTATTTTAAAATTATTTATGCTAATAGATATCTATGTTTATTTTAAGTAGTATTAAATTTTTTTATTGGTATCTATCGGTTTTAAAAATCAAAATTTAAATTGTTCTCTTAAAATTGTGTTGATTCGTACTATCTATATGCAAGAGGGCTTAACATTCCTCTCTCTCTCTCTCTCTCTCTCTCTCTCTCTCTCTATATATATATATATATATATATATATATATATATATATATATATATATATATATATATGTAATATTTATGATGAGTGTATTAACATAAAGAAGAGATTTACCTCTTTTATTTATATGATACACGTGAGTAGGGGGGCTTAACATCTCCATCTATACATTGTATATTATGTTTATATGAGATAGGGTTTAGTCATCCTTCTCTATATAATACATGTATGCAGGGGAGAAAACTTATCGTCTTTCCTGATCATGAATTTATGTCGTATATACATTTGCTATGTTTTGTTTACCCCTTTGTTGATGAGTTGATATATATATATATATATATATATATATATATATATATATATATATATATATATATATATATATATATATATATATATATATATATATGATGAGTGTATTAACATAAAGAAGAGATTTACCTCTTTTATTTATATGATACACATGAGTAGGGGGCTTAACATCTCCATCTATACATTGTATATTATGTTTATATGAGATAGGGTTTAGTCATCCTTCTCTATATAATACATGTATGCATGGGAGAAAACTTATCGTCTTTCCTGATCATGAATTTATGTCGTATATACATTTGCTATGTTTTGTTTACCCCTTTGTTGATGAGTTGATAAAAAGGCAGAGAGAAATTTAGAGTTTATATATGCATATATGTTTTGTTGTTTAGCCATGAGCTTATATTGAATATCTATATGTTTATTTGCTATGCATGAGTTAAAGAGAGCTTTTATAAAGCTTATCTATAATCCATGCATATATGACTCCATAAGTTTTGTCATCATCAAAAAGGGGAAGATTGTCGGCCCAAAGGTCCATCGCTCTAGTTTTGATGATGATCAACTCATGTAGTTATAGTTTCTAATGATCTTATGATATATAAGTTTCAGGTATATAAGTTTCAGGATCAAGTTTCAAGTTCCCAAAGTGTCAGATTCATCTTCAACTACAATACAAGATCGGAGCTTGGTTATATACCCATTTATGTGAAGATGTATCTTGTTTAGACTAATAAGTCTAATATTTATAAGTTTTAGTTTGTTAAAATTTAGTTTAGAGAGAGGAGCTCAAATGATTACACACACATTCATAATCTTTTATACTTTTCTTTAAAATATTTTTAAATATTTTAAAAACTTGTATATCTCTATAAATGCTTTTGATAGCTTGGATTGTCGACAGGTCCAATATAGGACAATCGATAGTGTTTGGTTGGAAAAGTAGGTCGATGTAAAGTTTTTTGAGTGGCTAGAAAGTTACAACGGAATGATTCCGATTAAAAAAGAGGGGAAAAGAACTAGTTCTCCCCTTTGTTTAAAGTTGGGTTTTTCGTGTGGCGATGGAGAGTGATTTTTGTTCTCTGTTGACCGGTCGAATGCCAAGATTCTCTTCAGGACGCTCTCAAAGATCAATCAGAAGGGAGCTCTTTTTTTAACACACTAAGTATTTGGAGTCCACTGATTACTCCTTTCTCTCTCTGAACCTCTGTGGTTGAAAAGTAAGAAGCTTTTAACTTGAGAATTCTTAGCACTCAATCTCAGCCCAAGTTTCTTTTTTTTCCATAGCTCCTCAGGCTGTTTATAGGGAGTCATAGGGGCATTATTGTTCCCTAAAATCCCTCCATAATGGGTATTAACTCCCATATTACGTGGGGAGTTAATTGACCCAGTAATGGGGGTCAGTTACAACAGAAATGCGGGTTTTGCGCTTGACGCGGTCTCGCATTGCTCGTTGTAAATGCGTGCGCCTTAGTTAGAATGCGCAATTGCTCAGACCCGCGTTCGAAGTGGGACGCAGGGTTTCTCAGACCTGCGTTTGAAGTGGAGCGCCGAGTTGCTCTGACATGTGCTTGAAATGGGACACAGATTGATCAGACCCTCGTGAGACGCAGAGTTTCTTAACTCGCATTGGATGGAACGCAAAGTTACTCAGACTTACGTTGAACATGATTTTACTCAGGCCCACGTCTGAAGTCTCTATGCTTCTTTGGACATGAGGTTCGCGTCTTATTTCGACACGCGACTTTCACACTGAAGTGAGGTTCACTTCTGATGACTTGTCCTTAGTAATTTTTAGTACAGAAGCCCCTTCAAAGTTTTTGAAACTCCGCAGTTGACTGGGATGGATTTCAAAACACTTTGGACTTCAGTTTATTTCAAGCTTCCCCTGATTGGACTGGCAATCTTTTGAGATGCTTTGAGCTTGATCTTGTGTGGGTTATGTCTTCATGTGTGTACTGTTGAACTTCTTGAAGCCTCTAGGAAAGATCATCAAAAGTGCCTTAGAAACTCAGTGTAGCACCTGTTATGAGCTCTGGTTTGTTTATCGGTGTATTATTGTACCAGTAGAGTTGTCAGTTACTTTTAACAGTGTACTATTGAACTGATTACAGAAGCAGAGACATACTCTTTGTATGTGAGAGAAAGCGGCCTTCACAGACGCGATCATTATGCTGACAAGTGGAGATGCGAACTTCAACAAAGTTGAGACGCGACCCTCAATTGTCGTAGAGATGCGGCTCTTAATTGCTGTAGAGACGCGACCCTCAATTGCTTGTAGAGACGTGGCTCTCAATTATTGTTGAGACGCGGCTCTCAAAACTCAAAGATCGTGTTAGATGCTTCTAGATATGAATGCGACATGTTGGATGCGTGTCTGGCTCGGATTGAGCTCAAGATATGCACCGCGTATCTCGGCCACTGAAAGGCCTATAAAAGAACCGAGTCTTTCAACAGTCAATTCACTTTGACTGTTCATCATCTTCGATCATGCCCACGTCTAAAGCCCTTAAGATTTTTCAAAACCCATAAAGCTCCGAGCTTTTTTCAATGTTTTCAAAGATTTCGCCATCGTGATGGCTACAAAACCCAAGCAGACAGCTGCTTTTTCAAGTGCCGCTGCTGTGCCGACCACCGTGGGGTGGTTCTTCTTCTCAAGAAGCCCCCATTTCTAGTAAGTCGAATGTGTTTCGCCATTGGGAACACGAAGGGACACAGTATTTTAACTTCTTTTTGAAGTTTCAAAAACTTCTATTAAAGTTGATCAGTCGACGCAGATCTTACTGGTCCGCATTTGATTTGTGAACACGATCCTCACGTTGATGAGCAGAACACAGATCTGGTGATCTTGGCGTTTCTTTGCTTTGTCAACGCGACCCTCACGTCTGTGAATTGAACGCGAGTCCAGGGGACTCTGCATTTTGAGAATTCTGAACGCGGGTCTCATTTATGAGGCTCGCATTTGAGTCTCTAAGAGAAATTTCTAAGTATGGAGTTTAGACGCAGGCTCTATGTAAGCTTCGCGTTTTAGTCATAGGACGTGGGTCTCATGTGTTGAGCCCCGCGTTTGAACTCTGACACTTGGTGTAATTTCACTATTTTTTCAGAGTACTGATATTGTGTTCTTCTCTTTTGTTGTGAGATATTCTTCGAATCTTCTGACCAAGAGGAATCATTTTGGACATGTTGGTGGCGTCGACCCCATCCTTCTCTTTACGCTGAGGTGGACCGTCCCTACATTTACTAGTACAAATAAAGAACACCAGGCCCATTTAACCAAAGATGCTGCCTCTACTTTGCGGGAACTTATCTTAGATGGGAGATTTGAGTCCAATGACTGTTGCTTGTTCATGAAACCAGTGTTCTTTTTTGGAGATGGCATTGAATAGGAAGAAGAAATTCTGTTTGATGGGAACTACAGGTGGTTCCGTCAAATTAGGGAGCACCGCTTCTTCCACCTTAACATGAAACGGATTCCATTGTCATACCTACAGTCCATGTCTCATCCCCGGTACATGGACTGGGATTTGGTCGGGGCAGAATTTCTAACTGTGCTGCTTTCCTGCAGTCATGGTAGAGAAATTCTTGCATTGTTTCCCGGTTCGATGAAACAAGAGTATCCAACGGGCTAGATTCCTAAGCAAGCAGAAACTTTCATCAGTCAATTTATGGAAATGAAGGGTGAATTCCCTCAGTCTGGCTTCTGAATGCCTGGGTGGGTGTACTCGATGACGACTTCTTGGTAGGCGAAAATGGTTTCTCTCGTCCTCAGAGAATTAGAGGAACTACTGCTCCAGTGCGGGCTCTATCCTGCAGTCAGGATCATATGCTATGGATTCGTTCTGAGGCATTTAACTTCTTTGGAATTCTTGAGAAGTATAACCATGATACTTGCACATTCTTTACTCCCGTTGGGGAGATGGGATTCACTCTGTACGAGATGTTCGAAGTGTCGGGGTTGTCTATGGGAGACCTTGTCGTATGAGAAGTACATTCTCGGTACTGAGGAATTGCATTTGCTGAAGAGGGATACTGATTGTACACATATTTTGTATTCTTTTCATTACACTCCTACATTTATCGTGTAATAAATCTGCTAATTTCTTTGTCATAAATGTCTATTTTGTAGAAGATAATAATGAAGAGAAAGAGAATTAAACCAAATAAATACCAGTTAAAATCAGATTTAACTGGATCTATTTGGTTAGCTGAGGATGATCCCAGATCTAGCTAGAACAAATCAAGGATTAGAGTAAATGTTCAGCTGAAGATCAGAGCAAATCAGAAAGATAACACCAAATGGAAACTAGTAAAATTCAAATTTCTATAAATCCATTTGGTTAGCTAAATATCAACCGAGGATAATATCAAATACAGAGAGATAAATGGATAGAGAGAAGACCAACGGATGAGATGAAGCAAGTTTGACTCAGATTCTAACTGGATACATTTCAGTAATGTTCGCTACCGAATCTCAAATCTGATGATTTAAGATGATCCAGAAAGAAGACTTACAGGGCTACAACTCTTATGTTGATTACTATTTCTAATTCTGTTATTTGATAAGTGATATTCAGTAATCAACACGCTAACAAACTGCAGATCAGAACTGAATATCCACATCAAATTAAGTTTGGAGATAAGGGGAGGATTCAAATTCAGAAATAGCCAGCTTTCCCTATCTTCATACTCCTCTAACCTCTGCATTTCCTCTATAAATACCTGCAATCTCAAAGGCAAAAAGGACGACAAATCAGAGAATAGAACTTAGGATAATTTGTAGTTTGTAACTTAGGTTTTTAGTTTTCTTTTTATGTAATTTTTACTTTTCTTTATGTAACTGAGAGGAGAGACGACTTTCATGGAGGAATGAGAGCAAGCTTGTACTACAGGTGACACCAGTGTAAGTGATCTCTTCTTTCATTATTATTTGAATCGAATCAAAGTTTCTTTTTCTTTGTTTATTCTTGTTTTCTTTTACTCTCCTCTGATGTGTTGCAATCCAAGAGAATCCGATAGCCTCGAGACTGCTTAGCCGTTGCAAGTGCCCTTGATGGCCTATGGTGATGAACAACCCTTCTCTTGCTAGTATAGTTTGCCCTTTTATTCGTACTGTAGATCGAGAATGGGGAAGATCTTATACACCATGCTTGATTGCCTTCAAAGACAAGGTAAGTCATCGCAACAGATCCAAGGTATATGAGCACTGAAGAGGTAAGTAATTTTTAGATTGTCTTTCTTTTAATTATTTAGTTTAGAACACCAACAACACCCACTTCGTTTATCACTCATTTTCCATTTCTTTGTACATATCCAATTCTGGTTTCTCCATCTTCCCAATCTCTCACTTTCTGCCTAACTTCATTGTAATTTATTTTTTTTCTTTTTAAGAACTAAAGAAGAATTTTAACCATATTTTGTATCTTAAAAGAAGACTTACTAAAAAGCTTCCATCGCTAGTCCCTCCTTGTGGATCACGACCCGCATAGCCACTTGCTATCGCGGTAGAATTGAGCACTTTTACATCTCTATTTTAAAGTTCTGAAATTCTGTATTCTTGTGTGCATGTTATAACTCAATCAAAATTTTGGCGCCGTTGCCGGGGAGGGACGGTAAGCAATTCTCTTTAAAAGTTTACATTTTTGGTTAACTTTCTTCTTTGTTTTTTGTACAGATTTAACAACAAGGAATATCTGTTGCAGTGGACATATAAGTGGCCCTGGACTCTGCTCAAGAAAGCAGAGCCCAGAAGCCCTCAGATTTGCTACATTCCAGTGGCAAAACTGAGTGAACTACTAACCTGTATTTTTGCAGGTTGGCTGAATTGAAAATCTAAATTTCTGTAGCATTTATCTCCTCGTTTGACTCACTGTATATACATTTTTAACACAACAGTAAAAACTTGATTGTAAATGCTAAAAATGATTTAGACTTTGCATTTAGGCACGTGTCTATTTCATTTCATTTTCTATTTACTGTTGAAGAGTGCTGGAGCCAAGGTATGTGTGCATAGCATTTAGTATAAGGTTCATTCTTATATGAAATATTCCTTGAATGTTACTTTTTTTCTATATACTTGCACACTGCACTAAATTGACTTAAGGGCTTGTCCTGTAAACAAGATAAGGTAGGGAAGTCATTACCCTCCCTTAGCCCACAAACAATCTCCTCACTCACTAACCCAAGCCTAACTAAAAATGAGTAGACGTTGGCCCTAGAGACATCTCGGACTCAATTAGGAGATTATCCTAAGAGGGAAAGGTGTTGGAATTTGACTCCTGCCAAATCAGTGTCTAGGAAGGGGATTAAGGGCCGAAAGCCTGAAGGTTGGTGGTTACTTAATTAAGGAACGTCTTTGACGGATAACCTCCTACCAATCTTGCCCTGACCTGGCTGATTAGCTTGTAGTCAAAATCTGCATTATACCTCCTATGGACCGTCTAACCAGTTAGGAGTCGTCTAGGTCAAAGGTCTACCCTAACTTAGGTTAGAATTTTTTCTTTTTTGTTTGCTTATTTGTTTGTTTTTTTTTCTTTATTTGTGTTTTATTGTGTGATATGGCTTATAACAATAATTTTTCCAATTTTAATGGTAATCCATATTACACACCGACCTCTTTTTCGGATATTATCAACCCGGCATATCATAACTTTAACCAACCTAGTGTGTCGGATTGGTCTTATCCGAATCAATATAACCCATGCCCCCAATCTTATAACCATAATTTTCAGAATAATTTCAACTCTTCACAGAGTCAGTGGGAATTCACCTCCCCCGAGTCCAATTTTCAACCAACTTGTCCTCCTTATCCACCTTATCCACAATATTTTCAAGATTCATACTCAGTTCCACCAATTCAAAATAGAAAACCATTAATTTTGGAAATGAGTGTGCGCGAGTCCAAACAACAATCACAAAATCTGATGGACTCACAATTTTACCACCAATTCTAAAAAACACTTCATCTTTTCAAGACCAATCGCAACAAAACGATGAACCTATCAACTATGAAAAGATGCTTGAAGCCATGACTCAGACTCAAAACGCTCATAATCATGACATAGATATGATGGTCCAAACTCTACGTTCTCACCGTTTGGCCAGTTCTGATGTCGTTAACCATTCTATTAGAGCTGAAGAGTCATGTTGTTTTGGAAAACAAGGTTCCATTTCAGCACAATTATTTGAACTTGCCAAAACTTCAAATTTTGAAAATGATATTGACAGTTTGATAAGTTATTCCTTTCCTGAAATAGAACTTGAGAATGAATATGATCATGAACCTCAACTTAGTGATTCAATTCTACTTCCTGATTCAATTATGACTCCGGTGTCTTCACCTGATTTCAATCTTTTTCCCGAGTCAACATTGGATCCTGTGCCAATTCATAATGAAATTGAATCACCCATCTTTGATGATCAGCATATTGAACTTGACCAATTTCATACTTTTGAAAGTCCCATTGACAAATTGGCAAGTTCTCATTTTTATGAAATTGAACTCAATGAGAAATGTGACCTAGATTCTCAATTTTGTGATCCAGTTCAAATTCCCGAATCAATATTGACTCCTGTTTTGTTACCCGACTTGAGTAATATTTTAGAGTCAGTTTTGATTCCCACACCTGTCATTCTTGAACTTGAATCACCAATATTAAGTCACATTTCATTGTTGGAAAATGAACATGGACTTGAGTTTCAACTTCTTGATTTGGACCCACTTCCTGAACCAATCTCGACTCCTGAACCTTTACTTGACTTAAGTCACTTTTCTGAGTCGGTATTAGTTCTCGTACTTCCTAAGTCCAAGTCAATCATTCTATCTTTTCACACTCCATTTTGGGACAAGGCGGTTGACAAAATTGACTCCGAAATCAATTATGAATTTGGAAATTAGATGGGGTCAAATTTTTAATAAAAATCCTTCATGTATACATCATTTTAGTGGGTTATATTAGAGAAATTTCTGGTGGGTTCCTCCAAACTCCATGCAAAGTCGATTGGGCCGCATTTCGTGGACCAATCAGACCACCACCGGAAGCACCACCTTAAGGTGGTATTTTCCTTCCCTGTCTTCTTGTTCATACATCTATGCATTAATTCATACATTGAGGACAATGCATAAGATAGGTGTGGGGGAGGGTCTAACATAACTTAGGTTTTTCTTTTTATTAAAAATTTTTTTTAACATTTTCTTTACTTTTAAAAAACTTTTTGAAAATAGAAACAATATTTTGACATATTTTTTGTAAGAAATTGAGTCAATTTTAAGGAATAGGAAAATCAAAATTAGGATTTCTTATACTTGGTCAAAATAAGATTATTTGTTTGATTTTTAGGGTTAGGAAGATAATTTGTCAAAGTAATTTAGTCTTGATCTTTACATTAATGAAATATGCACACTTCATACACTTACACACTTAGGGTTCAAAAACAAAGATTCTTATGCCTTATAAAAAAAGAAAAAAATATATATAAAAGATAAACAAATCTAACTATTGATTAGCTAGGTGCTTTGGCCTAAGCAAGCCTTAGTATTTATGCGAAAGATGATTAGATAAGTTTGAAAAAAATATATATATATAAAAATCCTCTGATTAAGCTGGGTATTTGTGCCTAATAAAGCATAAGTACTCACGCCTAAAAGTGGTTCATATAATAAAATCCTTAGTTTTGTGGCCTTGTTTGCTCGAGCTTAAGTCCTTGGGGTGTTTTCTCACCCGGTGCCCTAAGACCATTTGGTTTGGGAGTCATCGATTAAAGGCTCGTTACATGGGCAGATTAGAAAGCCTAATAGAACTAAGGAATAATACCACCAATATATATATATATATATATAAAATAAGGCATAAGAGTTAGAGTTAAAGAACCCTTAGTCAAAATTTCACGGTCACAAGGTGCATATGACTTAGGGTAAAGTAATAGACTAGATGAGAAGTACAATTTGACTCCTTACTTTGCTTGATAACAAATTTTTGAATAGAGACTAAGTTTATGAGTGAAAAATTCAGTTTTCCTATAACTTATAGATTACTTAAATCTTACAATTATATTTCAAATATTTTTCTCTTTCAAAATACTTTTTGAAAATACTAACTCTTTGTTTCTCTTTCTTTATGGATTTTGTGGGTGTAATCCACTGAAAACTCTCACGAGACAAAACTCGTCCTCTAGGGGAAACCTAGAGGTTTAACGGCTTGTTGCACAGGCTCAGTACAATCGCGTGACCTACAAAAGTGGTCTAATAATATTTAGTTTAGTTTTGTTGTTTTGCTCGAGGACGAGCAAAAGATAGGTGTGGGGGTCTGATCGTACACATATTTTGCATTCTTTTCATTACACTCTTACATTTATCGTGTAATAAATCTTCTAATTTCTTTGTCTTAAATGTCTATTTTGTAGAAGATAATAATGAAGAGAAAGAGGATTAAACTAAATAAATACCAGTTAAAATCAGATTTAACTGGATCTATTTGGTTAGCTGAGGATGATCCCAGATCTAGCTAGAACAAATCAAGGATTGAAGCAAATGTTCAGCTGAAATCAGAGCTAATCATAAAGATAACACCAAATGGAAACTAGTAAAATTCAGATTTCTATAAATCCATTTTGGTTAGCTAAAGATCAACCGAGGATAATATCAAATACAGAGAGATAAATGGATAGAGAGAAGATCAACGGATGAGATGAAGCAAGTTTGACTCAGATTCTAACTGGATACATTTCCGTATTAGAATCATAACATTCGCTACCGAATCTCAAATCTGATGATTTAAGATGATCCAGAAAGCAGACTTATAGGGCTACAACTCTTATGTTGATCACTATTTCTAATTCTGTCATTTCATAAGTGATATTCAGTAATCAACACGCTAACAAACTGCAGATCAGAACTGAATATCCACATCAAATCAAGTTTGGAGATAAGGAGAGGATTCAAATTCAGAAATAGCCAGCTTTCCCTATCTTCATACTCCTCTAACCTCTACATTTCTTCTATAAAAACCTGCAATCTCAAAGGCAAAAAGGACGACCAAGCAGAGAATAGAACTTAGGATAATTTGTAGTTTGTAACTTAGGTTTTTATTTTCTTTTATGTAATTTTTACTTTTCTTTATGTAACTGAGAGGAGAGACGACTTTCATGGAGGAATGAGAGCAAGCTTGTACTGCAGGTGACACCAGTGTAAGTGATCTCTTCTTTCATTGTTATTTGAATCGAATCAAAGTTTCTTTTTCTTTCTTTACTCTTGTTTTCTTTTACTCTCCTCTGATGTGTTGCAATCCAAGAGAATCTGATAGCCTCGAGACTGCTTAGCCGTTGCAAGTGCCCTTGATGGCCTATGATGATGAATAACCCTTCTCTTGCTAGTATAGTTTGCCCTTTTATTCGTAGTGTAGATCGAGAATGGGGAAGATCTTATACGCCATACTTGATTGCCTTCAAAGACAAGGTAAGTCGTCGCAACGGATTCAAGGTATATGAGCACTGAAGAGGTAAGTAATTTTTAGATTGTTTTTCTTTTATTTATTTAGTTTAGAACACCAACAACACCCACTTCTTTTATCACTCCTTTTCCATTTCTTTGTACATATCCAATTCTAGTTTCTCCATCTTCCCAATCTCACTTTCTGCCTAACTTCAGTGTAATTTATTTTTCTTTTCTTTTTAAGAACTAAAGAATAATTTTAACCATACTTTGTATCTTAAAAGAAGACTTACTAAAAAGCTTCCATCGCTAGTCCCTCCTTGTGGATCACGACCCGCATAGCCACTTGCTATCGCGGTAGAATTGAGCACTTGCACATCTCTATTTTAAAGTTCTGAAATTCTGTATTCTTATGTGCAGGTTATAACTCAATCAGATACTCCCCAGGTGTATGATCGGAGTGAAACCGTGCACGAAAATATGTTGTTATGAAATCAGATATTAAAGTGTGTGCGGTTTGGCTTCCTCGATACTTTTGTTATAGCATAGAGGCTACATGGGTCAAATCCATAAGGATGGGAGGCGATAAAGTATTAACGGTATGTTCACGTGTGGGTTAACAATTCTTCTATATTTCAAAGAATCAAAAAAAAGAAAACGAAAAATGAAAAGAGAAGAGTACAGTGGAAACAAAGATAGAAATATTGAAGAGAAAGTATTTGTGATTATATTATTTCTAAAATAAAGTAAAAATGAAGAAAACTCATGTCTACTAACTACTAATGGCTCCACAAATATGCTAACCTCTTAGTGATAGTTGCCGCACATGTATCCTTGGCCATCACTAGTCCTTGGTTCAAGAGCTTTTTAAAGCATGACCCATAAGATCACTCATCATATCCAAACTGAAATAAACAAGTGCAATCTACACTTAAACCATTAAAATTAACTAGAGCAAGCATAGAATAAAGTAATGTTAGCTTGTTAAAGAGTTAGATTTTAGAGTATTAGGATTCATAATTATGAGCCATCAATAGCTCTTGCAAGAGTAAGGCCAAGTAGAGACTAATAGATTCATATGGATTATCAAGTATGGAGTTAGCAAGTTGGTGGTTAGTGGTTGGTTGCCATGAGAGAAAAAGTTAAGCATGTAAAGAGTTAGAAAGAAGAAAACACATAGAGATAAAGAGAGCACCTTTCATACAGTATCACCCTCTCTTACAAGAAACCTAATTTTCATCCTAAGAATCACTCTCTTCACTTTTATATGATCTAAAATAAAAGAAAAATACAAAAGAAAAGAAGAAGAAGAAGAAGAACTAACCTACACTAAAAAGAAGAACTATCCTAAAAACCTCCTCCTTCCTCTATTCTGCTCAACCAGGGGGTTTTTATATCGAAAATGGAGCTCTGGGAGACAAAATGGGACCACGCGTCAAAAATTGATGTGTGGCTCCACAGTACTACAGCGAAAACGTGACAAAATCCGTGTTTCGTGGCAGCACTAGCATCGCGCATGCAGCACAGAAGTGTGCAAACCCCTGCTGCATACTACACCATGTACATGTTGTCGGTTCTTTGATATCTGCTCCCAGTTTTGACAGATCTAGCTTCTAAAGTCACTACGTTCTAAAAATCACCAAATAAATGAGATTTTTGGGCTTCTTCTTCATTTCATGTCATGGATCTAGAAACATACAAAAAATCTATTATTAATAGAATTTTATATAAAATAAATTTGAAGATGTGCTATGAAATATGAAAATATGGATACTAACCACACCCCACACTTATCTTTTGCTCGTCCCGAGCAAAACAGAAAAACTAATTAAGAAAATTATTACACCACTTCTACAGGTGACATGATTACACTGAGCATATGCAACAAACCATTAAACTTCTAAGTTCCCCTAAAGGAGGAGTTTTGTCTCTTGAGTGTTTTCAGTGGATTACACCCACAAAATCTATAAAGAAAGAAATCAAATATTAGTATTTTGAAAACGCATTTTGAAATAAAAAAGTGTTGAAATATTTCTGCGAAAATTTAAGTGATCCAAGGTCATAGGTTAACCAAAAATTATTCTTTCTTAAACTAAATCTATATGCAAGATCTTGTTATAAATTAAAGATAAGGATTTCGAAATTGAGTTGATTCTTTGATCTTTTATAAAACTCTTAGATAATATGCACTTTGTGAACTGTGAAGATTTATACAATATCAACTCTAACTTTCATGCCATTTATTTATATCAATTTTTTCTTTTTTCTTCCCTTAGTTTTTTTAGGCTTTCTAATTTACTCGGGTAGTGAGCCTTTAGCCGGTGACTTCCAAACCAGATGATTTTAGGGTACCAGATGAGAAAATATCTCTCGGCTTATAGACTCGGGTAAATAAGGACTCAAAATTAAAGGAGATTATTCTATTTTTGTCCATGGTTTTAAGTGTGAATAATTATGTTTCCTGAGGCATAATTATCCAGCTTCAATAAGTGATTTTTATTATTATGAATTTTATATTTTTTATGGCATGTTCAGTCTTTGTTTCAATTTTAAAAATAGTATAAGTGTGAAGTGTATATATCTAAGACAAAAAAATTTAAGATCAATTATCTTTTCAATCTTACTTCCTCATCCTAAAATTTAAATAAGATCTATTATTTTGACTCGATTTTAAGAATTCATTATTTTAGGTCTCCTAATTCCTAAGATAATCTTAACTTTCTTAAAAACTATTTCTCATATTTCAAAAAGTTTTGTAAAAAGAAAAGAAAAAGGTTTCTATATAAAAGAAAAAAATCTAAAAATTTCCTAAAAAGAAGTGGAAAAGAAAAAAATTTAAAACAAACTACGTTAGTAAACTCTCCCCCACACTTATCTTATGCATTATCCTCAATGCATCATGAATGTGTATATGTACGAAAAAATAGGGAAGAAAAAAATTACCTCAGGGTGGCGGTTCCGATGGTGGTCTGATTGGTCCACGAAATGCGACCCAATTCAAAGATTGTAGAATTTGCAGGGCCCACCACTGACCTCCTGAATACAACCCATTAAAAGAATGATAAGTGAATGATCTTATTTAAAAAATTATCCCCATCCAATTTTAAATTTTTAAAAATAATTCTTAATTCATTTTGTTCAACGCCTTTGTCCAACAATGAAGTGTGATTGTGAAAGATGATTAATTTGGGCTCAAACGGAACAGGAACAAATATCGACTCGGAAATGTGACTTAAATCAAGTCGAGATTCAAAAGTGGGAGACGAAATTAGTTCAAATATGGGGTCCAAGCCAAAGAATTAATGTTCACATACTTTCCCTATCAATGAAGTGTGATTATAAGATATTGGTGATTCAATTTCACAGTGTACTAGCATAGGATTCAATGTTGACTCCGAAATATAAAAAAATATGATAAAAATTTTGGAGTCATTATTGAATCAAAAAGTGACATGGAATTACCAACTTGTGGATCAGGATTACATTCATGCTCAAGTTCAATTTCAGGAAAGGGATAACTGGCCAAAATGTCAATGGAACTTTCAAAACTTAGAGTTTGCTCAAGTTCAAATGGGTGTGCTAAAACTGAATCTTGGTTTCCAAAATAACATGATTCTTGGGTCACATCATTAGGATCAGGGATATCAAAATCGGTCAACAATTGAAAAGGTCGAGTTTCCTCATTCCTATATGCAATTATGTTGGCCAATTGACTCTCTTGTGCGCGAATGAACTGGATGACCATATTTTGAGCCTGAATTATATATTCCATACTCTGTCAAATCGAATTTTTTTGAAAAGATGAATAAGGAGTTTGATTTTGGAAATTATGGTGAAATTGTGAATCTATTAGATTTTGAGTTTGTCGCTCAGACTCACGCAAGAGTTCCATACTCAATTTCAGGACTGATGGATGTTCATTTTGAATCAGTAAGACTGAAAAAGATGAGTATGACTGTTGAAATTTGGTTGAAATGATGAGTCCAATATGTTTTGAAATTGTTGTGTTGTTTCACAAAAGATTTTCAGACTCTTTTCTAACTCAAATTTTTCTTCAATTGGATGTTCTTAGAAAAGGAGTATATGAAGTTTGATGTGGGAAGGATTGTGAATTAAGAAAGTTTTGAGTTTGTTATTGGGACTCAAGCATGGCTTCCATACTCTTTTCCAAATTAGATTTTTCTTCAGTTGGTGGAACAGGAAAAGGAGTATATGAATCAAAATTGGGGATTGAATATTGTGAAAATTATAGACCATGTGGTTGAAAATTTGACTCGGGGGAGGTGAATCCCTATAGACATTGTGAAAAGTGGATTTATTATGAAAATTATGGTCATAAGATTGGGGGTATAGGTCATATTGAGTTGGATAAACCCAATCCAGCCTATATGGTTGGTTCATATTGTACATAACCGGGTTGGAGTTATCCGAGTCAAATGAGATCAGGGTGAAAAATGGATTCATTTGGTTGAAAATTTTTGGTTATATTCCATTTTATCACAATGATCACAAACAAAAACAAACAAACAAACAAACAAAGAAAGAAAATTTACAAAAACAAGCCTATACTAGGGTTGACTTAGACCTAGATGACTCCTAACTGATTAGACTGTCCACGAGGGGTACATTGTAGTAATCTGACCACAAGTTAATCGGCCAGGTAGGGGCAAGACCAGTGGGAGGTATTCGTGCCATAACAACAGGCTTAATTATACCAAACCACTATTCTTCGAGGTTTCGCCTCTCAATTCTCAATCTTTGACACCGATTTGACAAGAGTCAAAATCTAACAACTCCCTCCTTAGGCCAATCTCTTAAATAAATCTGAGATGTCCCTTGAGGCCAACGTCTAGCAAGTTTTAGGCTTAGGTTGTGTGAATGGGGAGGTGATTTTTGGGCTAAGGAAGGGTAATGATTTTCTCACCTTATCTTATGTTGGATTTTGCCCTTAATTTTCGATTCGTGCAAGCTTGCAATATAGATAAGAATGAACACACAAAATGAGTAAATCACCCATGTGTTTGTTCTAACTATATGCAATGCAATATGTACACCTCGGTCCAGATCACAACTACAAAAGAACAAAATACAGTATATTGGAATTAAAATTGACACGTGCCTTAATACAAATGTCTAAACCGTTTTAAAACATCCAATTACCGTATTTTAGTTCTTAAATTATCACAGTATACAGGTAATATAAATAGAAACTAGCAATAGAATAAACAGATATATGAAAATACAGAATACCCTACAAAAAATGGAGACCAATGCCCAGAACTGTGTCGCGTTTCCCCAGCAAAAAGTCCCCGGTTGCGGTAAACTTTTGTAACCACCACCCCTACTTTCAAGAGCAGAGAGCTGCAGGGGGAGTTACCTTCTGTAATGCTTAGCTTCTTAAAACTTTTACATGTACCTAGAAACAAAGAAAAAAAAGTTAACAAAAATGTGAAATCAAACCGTTCCCATCCCCGGCAGTGGCGCCAAAATTTGATCGGAGTAAAACCATGCACGAAATATGTCATTATAAAATCAGATATTAAAGTATGCGTCATTTGTCTTCCTCAATACTTCCGTTATAGCATAGAGGCTAAACGGGTCGAATCCACAAGGACGAGAGGCGATAGAAGTATTAATGGTGTAATATCCCTAGTTAGTAATACTGTATTATTATATTCCTACAGTATTTATTCTGCTTTACTAACTATTTTATTAAGATTGTCAATTAACTTAATTTAATACTTCTTCTGGTGATTATTATTATTATTAAATATGCAAATTATTTTTAAGATAGTAAATGATAATTTGACTTTATATATTATTACAATTATTTCATATCTATATTAATTACTTATTACTATTATTCTTATTATTAATTGCTATTATTATTTTATTATGATTATTATTATTTTTTTATTAATATTAGTAGAGATATTATTTTTAATATTATTAATATTAATTTAGTTATTACTATGTTTATTGTTAATTATTATTATAAGTGTTTATTATATTATTGTTAATTTTGTTGTTGTTATTATTTACCATTATTAATATTAGTTAATGTGAATATTATTATTATTGATTTTTGTCAATGTTAATTAATATTATTATTATTGTTTTATAGTAATTATTATTTAGTGTTATAATCAGTATTATTGATATATATATACATATGTTATTATTATTATTATGGTTATGGCTAATTATTTTTGGTGTCATTATTAATTATTAATATTATTATGGTTTGTATTTATTACTATTATTTGTAGTATTCTTCTTTCCCTAGATTCCAACCATACCCATTAGCTCATGACCCATACCCATATCCAATAGGCTTTTCCATTACCCAATACCCATTAGACCCACAAACCCAATACCCCTTATATATAATCTATCATCAAATCCTAACCTAACCCTAAAATTAACTACTAATTCCCCCAATTCCCATACCACAGTCGCCATCTCCCTTTCCCTTGGGTGCACCATCAATACCCGAGAGCAACCCCGGATCCCCTCCTCCTCCAGGCCAAGCTTGGCCGTTCTCCTCCTTGCCGCGAACACCCGACCCAACCAGACCGTCTCCCTCCTCCCCGGCGCACGCACAGCAGCAGAACGCCAGCAGCAGCCCCTCCTTGCTGCGACTCCACGAGTCCCTCCGGCGAGATCCCGAGCTCCGCATCTACTCCGTCGGAGCACTCCTGCGGCCTCCGCCTTTGCCGGCGAGCGACTCCATGCTACGGCTGCGTTCCCCCAGGAGCGTGAGTCCCCTCTCTCCATCTCTCTTTCATCTCTCTCACCCTGTATCATTTTGTGTTAGCGTGAACTATTCAACATGTGTGTGCTGTGTGTTGGGTGTAAACTTGTGGGCATGTGGGCGTTTATTATTTTTGTGTGCAGGTGCTTCTCTCTCACACAGTGTATGCAAGTTTGTTAATGTCCGAGACACCCCCAAGCTCAGGCACCAGCACCCTCCTCCACCATGCGTGAGCCCCCTCCTCTCTCTTCATATAATTGAAGTATACTTGGTTAACCATGATGATTATGTTTGTGTTTTACATGAAGTGTATTAATGAATGCTTTGGGTGTTTGGTTATGCATGTGTTCGGTAATGTATATATGTGGGATGGCATTTTCCGGCTCTCCGTGGATCGCCGTGGATCACCGTAGGCGAGTGCGAACACACCCACGCCCTTCATGGCGAGATGCTCTATCCAACGACGCCCTTCGCGGCTCCCGACGCCTCCGCCAGAGCCTCTGTCGGTGCGCCGCAAATCGGATCGAGGTTAGTGTTATATTCATTTGTGTAGGGGCATTTGTGTAATAATGTGGAAGTTATTAAATGTGTGAGGGCAATCTTGTAATAATTGGGAAGTTAATTAAAATGTGTGTTGGTGTGTGCGTGAGTGGTGATATGAATGCATGTGTATGCATGATGTATATGAATGGATGGGTGTGAATTAATTAATGTATAGGTGTTTATAGTTAATAGTAGGTATTTATTAATTTGGATATGTATGCATTAAATAGAAAGTGTATAGGTATATGTGTAATTATGTATTAGCATATATGTAAGTATATAGTATGTATGCATGTAGTATGTATGTATGTGTATACTCGTATATACGTATATATATGTAGGTACGTGGGTGTACACGTATGTGTCGGTGTGCTCGGGACTGTGTTTAGTGTATATTTATATTTATTTGTGTGTTCGGTTGCGTGTTACAGTATTTCGGACCCGTTCGGTGAGATCCGAACCCAACTACAGGAGACTCGGACCCGATTCAGATTCGTGCTCGTTGTGGACCCGATGCATAGGTGATTCGAAGACCGGCCCATGGGATGATCCGTAGATCAGTACAGGTTCATGCAGTGAAGACCAGACGGCGATTCGGTTCTGAAACCGCGTCATTTCATGTGAGTGTTCGTTCTTGTACATTTTCTTATTTACCATTGTCGGTATGCGTTTACATATTAATGTTATCATTTCATGTGGCTTTTCGTTATATTTTATGAGCTTGATTACTTGTACCACTTCATGAGACATCTATGATCGTTCACTTTAGTTACATAGTTGATATGAGTTTGTATCAGTGTCATTTTATGTGTTACTAGTTTGTCGTTGTTGGCTTAGGCTTAGTTTTGATGTGCCTTAGACAGTGACTCATTTTGATCCACTAGTTAGCTAGCCCAGTTTATATTTGAGGACAGATGACATATTTCATGTAGAGTACTTCTTAGACTTGTTATCCTTTCATTTGGTAATAACTTAGGTGATGATTCATTCAGGTATTGATGACGGATGTATTATGATGTTACTTTACTAAGATATTGGATTACTTGATGCTTAGATCAGTATATGGACTTAGTTGGAGTTTGGGTCAAACTGGGATTTATGTTATTTACATTGAATATTGAGCAGTATTTAGATATGACTGATTTTGTTGGATTGCGACCAGATGTGTGGATATCTTACCTTTGACTTTGATATGCGATATCATATTGGTTTTGGATTATTAGAAGCAAGGGTTCCTAGATGTATCAACTGATTATATCATTTGAGTAAGGATGAGTTGTTGGTATTGACTTATAAGTGAACTATTTTTGACTGCAGTTCTTTGAGGATGTTTCATCTTTAGATATGATTTCGGTATCCATTAACTTGTTGATCTCGAGGATATACCATGTGCTTCATGTTTAGTTATTGATTACTTCAGTTGATAGGTATTGAGCTATTGTGATAGTGATCTATTCTATATCAGTGATCTTGTATTTCAGAGTTATCAGATAGCAGTCATCACTTTATCAGTTATTGGTGAGATTATTTGTTGGTGATCATATGACGTGTTCAGAGCTTATGAGAGTTGGTAGATATCTGTATCAGTTACCAGTTGTTAGTGACACCATTGTGTTGTGGCTATATCTCCAGTATCCTATTTCAGATGTCAAATATTAGTTGTCAGTTACACAGTTGTCAGATATCAGTTGTCAGTTATCAGATTATCAGCTAGTATTGACATCAGCTGTTGTTAGAGATATCAGTTACTATTACATAATAACTCACATTGATTGCTTATTAATAAAAGATACCATAACCCGGGGAACAGGGGTAATTGCCTGATGATGCATGTCGTGTATTTTGGAAGGACTTCTTATGGTACCGAGTTGTGGGTTCCAACCATGGGGAACCAAGGTAGTACTGGCTACCTATTCAGTTGTCAGGGCTATGCCCGGATTACGGCGCCACACTAGTTGTCTTTTCGTGTGGGGCTGTGGTCTTCAGTTATTAGAGTCTTGCGGCTTGTCCTGGTTCAGCGCCAGGGGTGTTAGACCGTGGTACCGGGCATGCACGGTACTCTTTCAAAACACATACACAACATTGGCAGGCAGTTACAACAACGATAACTTTGTTTGATATGTGGGAAAACAGCTGTGGTATGAGACACAGCTAAGTACTATATTAGTTAGGTTAATAATAACCAACCAGACTAGTGACATATGTTAGGTTACACATCTTGACATCAGTTGTTTGTTTACAGTTGTGATAGTTGTCTTATATCTTCATTCATGTTGTTATTCAGTTATCCTTCAGTTTAGCTATTTATCATGTTATTTAGTTATCTTCTGCCTACAGTTTATCTTGTTATTATTCTGTGCACATTGTTTATATGCACGAGCTCTTCCCTTACACGTCCAGATATTGGACACTTTGTTTCTATTGTTCAGGTGTTCGTTGAGGATGTACGCTTCGCGAAGAGCTAGAGCTTCTCCCTATTCGATTCCGGTATTCTTATCTTTCTTACCTTCATATTATTTCCCGATTCTCGTTTATATCAGATTCAGTTGTTATTCCAGTCTTTATTCATATGATATCATGCATGGATGCTTATATATGATATTGCAGTAATCATGATTTATTATAGTTTAGATTTATAGCTTGTTTCGGGTTACTTAAGGCTTAGCGCGTATACGTGAGGGATTTTCCTTGCGTATATGCGTCGCCAACTCGTGTCGCATCTCCGCTTCAGTATATTTTGGGAAGCGGGGCGTGACAAATGGTATATTCACATGTATGTTAACGGTTCTTCTATGTTTCAAAGAATTAAAATAAAAGAAAACAAAAAATAAAAAAGGAAGAGTACGGTGGAGACAAAGATAAAACATTAAAGAGAAGGTATTTGTGATTATATTATTTCTAAAACAAAGTAAAAATGAAGAAAACTCATGGCTATGAACTACTAATGGCTCCACCAATATGCTAACATCTTAGTGATAGTTGACACACATGTATCCTTGGCCATCACTAGTCCTTGGTTCAAAAACTTTCAAAGCATGACCCATAAGATCACTCATCACGTGCAAACGCAAATACACAAGTGCAAGTTACACTTAAACCATCAAAATTAACTAGAGCAAGCATGGAATAAAGTAATGTTAGCTTCTTA
This sequence comes from Agave tequilana, assembly GCA_038442645.1. Classification (NCBI taxonomy): domain Eukaryota; kingdom Viridiplantae; phylum Streptophyta; class Magnoliopsida; order Asparagales; family Asparagaceae; genus Agave; species Agave tequilana. The sequence goes on along the minus strand of JAVJIF010002062.1, from coordinate 229,385 downwards.
GAAAGTTAGATGTTAGAGTATAGAATCTGTCATCATGAGCCATCAATGGCTCTTACAAGAGCAAGGCCAAGTAGAGGCTAATAGATTCATGTGGATTATCAAGTAAGGAGTTAGCAAGTTAATGTTTAGTGGTTAGTTGCCATGAGAGAAAAAGTTAAGCATATAAAGAGTTAGAGAGAAAAAACAAATAGAGATAAAGAGAGAACTTTTCATAGAGTGTCACCCTCCATTACAAAAACCCTAACTTTCATCTAAGAATCACTCTCTTCACTTTTACAAGATCTAAAATAAAAAAAATACAAAAGAAAAGAAGAAGAAGAACTCACCTACACTAAAGAGAAGAACTACCCTAAAAACCTTCCTCTTTCCTCTGTTCTGCTCAACCAAGGGGTTTTTATAGCCAAAAGGTAGCTCTGGGAGACAAGATAGGGCCACACGTCAAAAATCGATGCATGGTTCCACATTACTGTGGTAGAAACGTGACAAAAGTTACGTTTTTGTGGCAGTACTGGCACCTCGCACGCAGTGTGAAAGTGTGCAGCCCCCTGCTGCATACTACTCCGTGTACCTGCTGTCAGTTCCTTGATATCTGCTCCCAGTTTTGACAAATCTAGCTTCCAAAGTCAATGGCTATATCTAGGCTCTAAAAATCACCAAATAAATGATTTTTTTGGGCTTCTTCTTCATTTTAAACCATGGACCTAGAAACTGTTGGTCCCCGAGATAATGTCAAATGCGGAACTATCTCTGTTGGCAATTATAGATCTAAAAATACCCAAGTCAACACAAAACTAAAACAAGAAGGATTAACGTTAAGCAAATAAATAAACTTGCAAAAAGGAAAACAAATCTCAGAAAATAGACAAACGCAAATAAGAGAGATTTATCCTGGTTCGGTCCTCGTGACCTACATCCAGTCCCCAAGCTACCCGCTTGAGATTTTACTTATCCTTGATTTTGTACACCCAAAATCACAACCATGCACACCACTTGACAAATCCCCTTTGCCAAATGTGTACACCTTCTCTACATCCAAGAGAACACCTTCTCTTCCACCAAGAGAATAACCTTCACCTTGTACAACTGCCTCTACACCAAGAAGCCACCCGTGTACAATGCTTGCTTTGAGTATTACAACTTTCCTATAAGCCTGGTATTGTGTATGAACGTGAACAAGGTCTAGTATAGGAGAAACTTCAGAGAACTTCACAATGGAAATGACTTTTGGTGAAGAACAGAAGTTGGAAATCAGTTTTCAGGTTTTGCAAAATTTGGCTTTGAAAAACTGAAGATTTGGTTTGTTGTTTGGCCTTTGGATTAACTACCCTTTATATAGCTGAAGACTAGGGTAAGTTAGGGTAGTTACAGGTGCAATTCGAATGTTTGAAACGTTGAAAAATGTTGCACAAAAGACCAACAGTCAGAAACTGTCCAACAGTCAGAAACTGCCTATAGTCGACTTGCTTATAGAGTTAGTCGACTAGACTAGGCAATTTTCCTTCTATTAGTCGACTAGGTTTGGGTATTAGTCGACTAGGTCAAGAGATGTTGGAGTGACAGTTTTCTGGATAACTGATTCAAGTCGACTGCAACTACTTATAAGTCGACTGGACCAGTTATTAGTCGACTAGGGGACAAGGGTTAGTCGACTACACTTTGCTATTAGTCGACTATATTTTACTGTCAAGTCAACTAATGCAGAAACAGAGAGTTGGGTCTGATTTGGACACTTGACTAGTCGACTAGGGTATGGTCAAGTCGACTACACATGTTATTAGTCGACTTGTCATAGGTATTAGTCGACTAATGGACATGATATGGTGTGTGTGTCAAGGCTTTTTACATGCTATTTCATCTTTACAAAATACATCATATCAACTCTCCTTGGGACATCTTGATCATGTAGAACTCTTGATTCGTCAAGTGTTAGAGCTCCAAATGACATGCTTCACAAAGTCTTCATCGAAATATGTTCCAACATTCTCCCCCTTTTTGATGATGATGCTTTGTGTGCACAAGTGCTCCCCCTGCAAAAAATAGGTTATATTTTCCTCCCCCTGCAGAAATTGGGTTATAACAAATATGAAAAGACTTTGTTCTCCCCCTGCAACAAATATATTAGTTAATATATATATATATATGTTCTTATCAATTTTTACATGGTACCTGCAAGATAAACGTTAGATGGTACCAAACATAAAAGAACATATTAACCTTTAGGAGTCCAAATCCATTTAGAATTTGGTTTTCATCTGTTAGTATACACATAGTTGCAAGAATCACATATATCATGATGTATGAAACAATATATGTATTTTTATCATGAAAACTTAAATTCTTAGGAATCCATATAAACTTTGTCTTAATTCTTTTTGAAACATTATTAGACTTTCTTTTCACATATGGATTACTAACATATGAAGACTTTTCATTATATCCAATACCATAATGATTATCATGTGACAACTTCTGAAAAGATAATAAATCATTCAATTTTTCTTTTCCTTTATTGAACTTAGTCACATTTTGCAAAAGATCTTCATATTTCTTTTTGAAAACTGAAATATCTTTATCTAAAATAGAAATCCTTTTATTCAAAGATTCAGTTTCCTTTTTCAGAAAAATGTTCTCTTTTATAAACTTCTCATTTTCATTTTCAAAGATGATATGACTTTTTCAAACTCATCTTGTTGAGAATTTATAGAAGATACTTGTAAAGTATAACATGAATTTTCCTTTAAAAGTTTTTCATTTTCTTTGATAAAACTTTATTTTCAGTTTTTCATTTTTCAGATCATTAAATAATTCATGAAATGCATCAGAAAGTTCAGAAAATGATACCTCTTCATCTTCTATGGCCATGTAACATAGGTTGACACGTGCAGTGGATTCTTCTTCGTCAGAAGATGAGGAATCATTGTTTTCTGATGATGCTTCATAGTGTTTCTTCTTCTGAACTTTTTGCTCTTGTATTTATCTTTCTTTTTGAGCAAAGGGCAATCCATCTTCATATGACCTGGTTTATCACAATTAAAGCATTTGAATTTACCTTGCTTTAGAAATCTCCTGAATTTCTTTGAAAGCATTGCCATCTCCTCTTTATCGTCATTGGAATCGTCCGTGTCGGAGGATGCATGGAAGGCAAGTTCTTTCTTCTTTGAGCGGTGTTGTCGTTCGTCCTTCTTTCTTTCTTCTAACTGCACTTCATATGCCATTAGATTACCGATTAGGTTTTCTAATGACAAAGTTGAGAGATCATTCGCCTCTTCAATGGCGGTTGTCTTCTTCTCCCATTCTGGTGTGAGTGCACGAAGGATCTTACGAACTCTTTCAACTTGGGTGTAGTCCTTTCCAAGAGATGCTAAGGAATTGGTAATGTCGGTGAATCTTGTTACCATTTCGGATATGGTTTCATTCTCCTCCATTTTGAATAATTCAAACCTGTGGACAAGAATAGATATCTTAGATTCCTTAACTTTACTTGTGCCTTCGTGTGTTACCTAAAGAGTATGCCATATTTGATGTGCAGAAGTGGTTGTTGACACTCTGTTGAACTCTTCTTTGGTTAGGGCACAAAACAAGGCATTCATCGCTTTGGCGTCAAGGTTCGCATTCTTCTTTTGATCCTTACTCCAAGCGTTGTAGTTGGTTGTTGGCTTGGTGTACGATGCTTCAACAATGTTCCAAAGTTCGTAGTTGAGCGATTGCAAGTAGATCTTCATTCTACACTTCCAATAGTTATAGTTGGATCCGTCAAATAGCGGTGGACGTTGTGTAGAATGTCCTTCCTTGAATTGGGATGATGAAAACTCCGTTGCCATCTTTGTTGTTGACTTGTACCCGCTCTGATACCAATTGTTGGTCCCCGAGATAATGTCAAATGCGGAACTATCTCTGTTGGCAATTATAGATCTAAAAATACCCAAGTCAAAATAAAACTAAAACAAGAAGGATTAACGTTAAGCAAATAAATAAACTTGCAAAAAGGAAAACAAATCTCAGAAAATAGACAAATGCAAACAAGAGAGATTTATCCTGGTTCTGTCCTCGTGACCTATATCCAGTCCCCAAGCCACCCGCTTGAGATTTTCCTTTATCCTTGATTTTGTACACCCAAAATCACAACTATGCACACCACTTGACAAATCCCCTTTGCCAAATGTGTACACCTTCTCTACATCCAAGAGAACACCTTCTCTTCCACCAAGAGAATAACCTTCACCTTGTACAACTGCCTCTACACTAAGAAGCCACCCGTGTACAATGCTTGCTTTGAGTATTACAACTTTCCTATAAGCCTTGGTATTGTGTATGAACGTGGACAAGGTCTAGTATAGGAGAAACTTCAGAGAACTCACAATGAAAATGACTTTTGGTGAAGAACAGAAGTTGGAAATCAGTTTTCAGGTTTTGCAGAATTTTGGCTTTGGAAAACTGAAGATTTAGATTGTTGTTTGGCCTTTGGATTAACTACCCTTTATATAGCTGAAGACTAGGGTAAGTTAGGGTAGTTACAGGTGCAATTCGAATGTTTGAAACGTTGGAAAATGTTGCACAAAAGACCAACAGTCAAAAACTGTCCAACAGTCAGAAACTGCCTATAGTCGACTTGCTTATAGAGTTAGTCGACTAGACTAGGCAATTTTCCTTCTATTAGTCGCTAGGTTTGGGTATTAGTCGACTAGGTCAAGAGATGTTGGAGTGACAGTTTTCTGGATAACTGATTCAAGTCGACTGCAACTGCTTATAAGTCGACTGGACCAGTTATTAGTCGACTAGGGGACAAGGGTTAGTCGACTACACTTTGCTATTAGTCGACTATATTTTACTGTCAAGTCGACTAATGCAGAAACAAAGAGTTGGGGCTGATTTGGACACTTGACTAGTCGACTAGGGTATGGGTCAAGTCGACTACACATGTTATTAGTCGACTTGTCATAGGTATTAGTCGACTAATGGACATTGATATGGTGTGTGTGTCAAGGCTTTTTACATGCTATTTCATCTTTACAAAATACATCATATCAACTCTCCTTGGGGCATCTTGATCATGAAGAACTCTTGATTCGTCAAGTGTTAGAGCTCCAAATGACATGCTTCACAAAGTCTTCATCGAAATATGTTCCAACATTATACAAGAAGCTATTATTAATAGAATTTTTTATAGAATAAATGTGAAGATGTGGTATGAAATATGCAAATATGGATACTAACCAGTATCGCGACCTACTGAGAGGTCATGTGCCATTTTCATATTTACGCTCAGGTGACCGGTTGGAGGACCAGACGAGTTAAGCAAATATCTTAGGCTAACTATCTCTTTTGTGGTCTGGAGGAAAAATCGAGCTTAGCATCCCGATTGGCAGCCAGTACTGATGCTGAGATTGTAAAGAGAATTTCTGAATTCGTGACCTCGTATGTGACAGAATCAAAAAAGACACTTTCAAACCGAATACTATTTTTGACAATTTCATCATCAAACCAAAATTTTCATTTCAGACAGAGCCTTATTGGCAGGGTTTTTGATGCTATGGCTGAAGCGATGCATTGTACTCACCTTACCACATGAGGTCATTATTGCTGACGTGGTTTACCCGACCATTCTCCTTGTTGTCGGTCCCTTAGCTTGCTTTCTGCTATAGTAGGTTGCCTTCAATGTGGGCGTCAAATTTTGTGTCAAAGCTTTTTCAACATAGTAGCGGAGAAAGGCAGAGAAGGCAATGTGGTTGTTGGTCCAAATGGTGAGCCCAGGATGAAAACACCAAATCCTTATGTAGAATTGCCTTATACATATCTTATGGCATGGTACATCATGCATTGCCTGTTTTTAATATCAGCAGTGCAGTCTTCTGAGGATTTCATGTCATTCGTCCAGCAGCTGGAGTGTTCAACTAGGAATGGCTGGTACATGCTGATGATCCGGCAAATTTTCAGAGCAACTTGAACTACCAGATAGTAAGGTGTTTCTCTGACTTCCCTAGAGCGTCGTACAGGGAGTGATTCTTTGACCGACCCAGTACTGATGGATTCACTATCCTTTTGTCGGGGATCTTCTGGTGGTTGATCAACATTCGCCCTGAATATTTGGTCTTCTGCCAGAGGAACATTTGCACTATTGAACAGTATTTTTCCAGTCAATTTGCTCGCCAGTTTGAGTTCATCCAACTATATGTAGGAAATCCAAACCTAGGCCTTCTCTTCAGTGGCGATTTGTACGAAGAGGCGAAGGCATGGTATTTCAACTTGGCTGCAGGAATAGAGGCAAACAGAAGGTACAAAACTCCTATGCTAGCCTTAGATTTGTGCATGGTACATAATAGCGGATTCAGTTCCTGGTTATAACATAAATAGTATCTGCGTCAAGAAGATCAAGGCCATGTTCCAAGCCAAGAAGGGCTCCAAAAGTACCCGTCTGAAAGGGATTGGCTAATTTCTTCAGTCTGAGCTCAAGGATTTTCCAACAGGGGCTGCTGGACATGGAAAAAAGCCGACTGAGGAGTCTCATCAGTGGTGCTCGTGAGGACTTGTGAAGCATACTCGATCTCAATCTTATGAGGCTGGTTCGAGTAAGAAGAAGACTTGACGAGAACCCGTGATCGAAGTTCCTTCCAGGAAGACTTCCTCGCTGACGATAGACCTGAGTCTGTTCATGCAGGCTCTGAAGAGGATGAGGACTCAGAGGTCCCTCTACATTCAAGAAGCCGTTGAACAAAGGGTCCCGTGGTGATTACGACAGAGGCATTGCCGGTAGAAGTCATAGGAAGACAGACCTCTGGAGAGGAGCCCGTGTCGGTATCTACTGAGGTTATTCCCTCAAGTTCCTTTCAAGGTCAAGGGATGAGCGTCGACCTAAGTGACATCCATCTAAGCTCCTCAGCTGAGATAATGCCCTCAGTGGAGGTTCCAGAGCAAAGCTCCGTTGCTGGGCTTGTTGAGGCTGAGCTTCCCACTACATGAGTCCTACCTACTCCTGTATCATCCTCGTCTTCGAGCGAGAAGCTGGATTACTCGTGGGATGATGATGTTGACTAGGATGATGTGCATCTACTCCTGATACTAGAAAACATTCCTATTTGGCTGAAGAGGAGATGAAGATAGCTGCTCTGAGAATAGAGCCATCGTCTGGAGAAACTTCAATTGTTGAAGGTATTCTTTTCTTCCTCAATCATCATCATCGCCTTTTTTTAGCTCCGTTATTAACATTGTTTGGTTAAAATGACTACAAATGATACTGCACAATTGAGGTAGCTACTCAAGAAGCCGTCACAATTCTGACTTCTAAAACTCGGTGACTTTAAAAATGAGAGAATTGATGGTCCAACTTGCACCTGAACTCCTTGAAGGGACGAGTACACCACCTCCTCCTTATGAGAGCACCAATACCACCATTATAGATACTGGATCATGAAGCGCTCTGCTGGTACCATCTCCCGTCACGAACATCATGGAAAAACTTAACCTTCAAATAATGGGGCAATTCTTTGTGACAATGAAGTATTGCATTGAGTTGGTACTCTCTGGGTGGAGTCCTTTCGAATTTATGCGATCACTCCTTGAGAATCAAATTGAAAATATCAGATAAACTGAAGATTTTGATCGAGCGACAGTGTACCAGGCACTAGTTGAGTAGTTGGGTACATATTCGAAGGGCCTTAGGAACCTATAGAGAGTCATCCTGGTTGCTAATGCTCAACGGGTGTTAGAGGACCTTCGCATCAAATAGAAGCAGGAGAGAAAAGAGATCGAAGAGTGGATAGCTAAGTGTACCCGTCAGATCGATACTTTCAGGACCAGCTATCAAGACTTAATCGATGACCTTCATCAGTCTGAAGTTACTTCCAAAGCTGCAGAGGATATCACTGCAAGTGCTCGAGTGGCGATTGCTAAGGCACAGGGCTTAATTCAAGATCACGGGTTGAAACTTGCAAATAAGAAGAAGAAGAAGATGGAGGAGCTTAAGGCTACCAAGCATTGGATGCAGAAGGAGCTTGATGACCATTCTGCTAAATTGGAGACTCTTCTGGCATAATTGACTTCAAAGACCCTTTTATTCAAAGAGGAGCTAAGGGCTCGGGCCTTAGTTGAGATTGAGGAGGCACGCCAAAGGGATATCTAACGCCGAACAAATACAATCTCTTGCTGAGCAAGAGTGACTTTCTGTTCCTCTTTTTTTTTTTTTTGTAACACTCCATCTTATTAAATAAGAGAGTGTTTGTATCACTTTTAATTTTGATATAAATAAAAATGATAATTTTTGCCCTCATCTTGTCTTGACTTTCCTTTAGTATTTTGAAAGTCAAACAAACGCAAGCAATTGCACTTGATTGCTAGACGTGACGATTAACATAACAACTCAAAGTTTGAAAATTCCTTCAAGAAATTTGAAAAGGTCACTGTCAGAAGTGTGATGCTAACTTGACAGAAGTTGAATTCATGATTTGAACGAATTTTTGTGGACTTGATATCCTATTGATGAGAATAACATGTGGAGCTAAATCTACCAGAGATTTATGAAAATTTTTACCGTCAAAGGTGTAATGTTAACATGATGAGTTAGGATTTGCAATTAGAAGCAAATTGTATTGTCAGTGGTGTGACATTATCTTACAAGGAGGTAAATGTTAGAGGTATAATAATAACTTAGCATTTAGGATATCTCGTTTTCATTGAGAAACTGAGAAAATCACTGTGATAGGTTTAATATTAACTTAACAGTGAGGTGAATGCTAGAGGTGTGATATTAACTTAGCATTTGGCATCCCGGCTTCGATAAGAAAGCTTGATCGAGGATCATTGTCATAGATTTAGTATTTAACTTAACAATGAAATGGATACTAGAGGTGTGATATTTAACTAAACATCAAAAGTCTCATTTTCATAGGAAAAATTGAAAATCACTGTTATAAGTATAATATTCACTTAATAGGGATTTATATTACAATATGAGAAATTTTGGTCAAAGGTGTGATATTAACTTGATCGAGAGATTAATTTGAGCAATTTAGTGGACTTGTCATTCTATTGAAGAGAATTGACAAATTGAAATTTTATCCGCTGGGGAAGAAAATCACTGTTAGAGGTATAATGTTAACAGTGGGGTATGCCATAGGTATAATATTAACTTGACACATTTGATTTGTGATCATTTAGTTGGGGAAACAATTTCAACTTTTTTGAGGTCTTACCATTCCATGGACGGGAATTAATAATAGATTTTACAGGAAAAAGCGGGATCAGGTCCCTCAGGATTTTGGCCAATGCGCAGTAATCAACGGATTTGGTATGCCTTTACCAACTACCATTTGAGTTGGGCTAGCCATGATATTTTTCTCAGCATGATAAGTTATTGAGGTTTTTTCGTTGGACTAAATGCCAACTACTTCCTCTATTCTTTAGCCGTCGGAGGCATCGGATGTAGCGTAGTGTACCTCCTGCAAGTAAGCTGGGGGCCACAAGGTAGACATAAATTTCACAAGAGTTTTGTCTAGATATTAGCCTCCTCCTGAGGTATTCTTTGATCTTCGTTTGTTTGCCACATTTTAATATGAATGTGAAAACAATGGAAAGATTCTGCAAAGATGCATCGCGAACCTTCTTTAATGAGTTTGGCATGATAAGTCATCAGATAAACCTATTTGATCCTTCATCTGATCGTTCGGACCTTTTGTCGTCGAGCTTCGATCGATCGAACAGGAGCAGAGAGGTAAGCCACCATTACATATGAAAAAGCAGGCTAGATAAGCCATCCTTCAAGATGCTTCGGCATGCTCGACTTTAAAAAAATGACCTATTCTTCTAAGTTGAAGATATGTGCAAGTAGAGAAGAGTGACAAGGCTAAAACTTGATATTTTATGATCGGTCACATATATTGCATATATATTGTCACATTATCATGTTTATTATCTAATAAATCCTATTAATAAAGTCTTATTTTTCTTTATTAAGTGCAGGCCCATTGCTTAAAGAAAGGGAAGAGAAACGAGCCAAAAGCCCATCAAATTCTGATTTAATTCAAAATTAATTCAAAATTAGTAAATCAGGGCAGATTATGGAAAATCAGGGAGGTTGGAAATTGGTTAATTAGGTTCTATCAGAATCCAAATTGGTTAACTTGAGAATCACCGGAGATCGGATCAGAATCACATAATAACAGCAAATCCAGCCGGACAAAAGGGGGCTAAATCACACGTCAACCAAATCCCCACCTGGATGTGACTAATTGGCCACATCCTGGCCGCGGATCCGCGACCATAGCCGCAGATCTGCGGCTTGTTGGTGGAGATAAGGGGAGCGTTTGCTCCCCTTATCTCCTTACTCCTTTCCCTCTGGGTTTTTGCCTATAAAAGGCAGGGTTTTGTACTGAATAAGGAGCGAAGACTAGGATTAAATTTCTTGTTCATTTTTAGGGTTTAGATTCTTTGTTAGATAGTATAGAGAAGTTGTATCTCTGTTTTCAAATTTGTAGTTCAGTCTAAGTACCAGTAAGAGAGAGGAATAGAGTGATTGTAATCTGAAGAATGAAGTGACATCAATAAAGGTTCAAAGCGTCTCTTCTTCTTCTCCAATTCACGGGTATGTCTTATTTTGTTTCCATGTCTTGTTTTGCATTATTCATGAGTAGCTAAACTTGTTTTCTGGGCTCACTAATCAATCTCTTCTACCTCCTTTCTCTCGATTGATTTTATGAAAGCGACTCTCTTGAATCATAATACTGCCTGAGTTAAATCTTGTTCTTGAAAGCTCATGAGGATGCTTTTCTTTTAAACTTGGATCTTCAAAACACAAATATCTTTAAAATATTTTTATTCCATACTTTCTTCTACCCAGTTAATTTCATAGTTCTTGATACACAACCTGTGTCCAATCCTAGGGCTCAAACTCCTGTTATCCTAGGGCGCCCATTCCTTGCTACTGCTAATGCTATTATCAATTGTAGGAATAGGTCTATGAGATTAACCTTTGGGGACATGACTAGAGAAGTCAATGTCTTCAACCTAGAAAAACAACCTCGTAAGATAAAAGACCAAACATTTGAGGTAAACTTTGTTGAAAACAATTGTGATGAAGACAGTGAAGGTATAGAGAGTGAGTCTCTGTTTCTTAATGAGTTATTTAAGAATGAATGTGATTATCTTAATGAGAAGGCATATGTCGGAGATCCTAATTTTAGAGTACCCTTTAAAAAAGGAAAATTTGATTTGAATATCTTCACTTTCGATGAGCCAACCAATAATATATCACATGAGAATATAATTCAAGAACCTCTGATTGACATACTCTTTGAAAACCTCTTCGAAGAAGAACTCATGTGTTTGGATGAACCAGCTAGAGATATTTTCGTTAATTACACACCTCCAGAGGAAAGTGTTGACCTAAGTTTTGGGAGATGTATGGAACTGAGTTAGAATTCCTAGGCATTCATAGTGAGGAAGTTCAACTGAGAAGTGTGATGATGATCAATTTTTGAATAATGGATGTAGAAATATGAGGAAGGAACGCTTAAAGAAGGTGAGACTGGGGAGGAAGCGAGCTAAAATGACAAAAATATTGGCCTCCCCACTATGCACTATAAAGAGAACCTATTGGAATGATCAGAAGAGAGCTAGAGGGATGAGACCGAAACAAATCTAGGTGTGGGAGAAACATGATGTTGTACATATTTTGTATAATATATATGCACCTCTTTTACATTCCATTTCATCCATCTATACATTGCTTTCATACACTAGGGATAATGCATGAGATAAGTGTGGGGGAGGGCTCTAACATGACTAGCTCTACCATGACTAATATATATAAAAAAATAATATATAAAAAAACAGAAGAAACAAATATATATATATATATAACTTTTTAAAAGAAAAGAATAATATTTTGATATATTTTTTTGTAAGAAATTAAGTCAATTTTAAGAAATAGGAAAATCATAATTAAGATTTCTTACACTTGGTCAAAATAAGATGACTTGTTTGATTTTCAGGGTTAGGAAGAAAATTGATGAAAATAATTTAGTCTTGATCTTTACCTTGAAGAAATATGCACACCTTATATACTTACACACTTAGGGTTCAAAAACAAGATTCTTATGCCTTATTAAAAAAAAAAAGGAATATATATATATATATATATATAAAATAAACAAATCTAATAATTGATTAGCTAGGTGCATTGGCCTAAGAAAACCTTGTATTTATGCAAAAGATAATTAGATAAGTTTGAAATATATATATAAATCTTCTGATTAAGCTGGGTATTTGTGCCTCATGAAGCATAAGTATTCACGCCTAAAAGGAGTATATTTTATAAATAAAAATCCTTGGTTTTGTGGCCTTGTCTGCTCGAGTGTTTATGTCCTTAGGGGTGTTTTCTCACCTGGTGCCCTAAGACTGTCCGGTTTGGGTGTCACCGACTAAAGGCTCGTTACATGGGCAGATTAGAAAGCCTAATGGAACTAAGGAATAATACTACCAAAAATAAATAAGGCATAGGAGTTAATGTTAAAGAACCCTTAGTCAAACTTCACGGTCACGAAGGTGCATATGACTCAGGGTAAAGTAATAGACTAGATGAGAAATACAATTTGACTCCTTACTTTGATTGATGATATGTTTTTGAATAGAGACTAAGTTTAGGAATAAAAATTTTAATATTCCTATAACTTATAAATTACTTGAACTCTTACAAATATACTTCAAATATTTTCTTTCTTTTTCAAAATGCTTTTCAAAAATACTAACATTTTTTCTCTTTCTGAATTTTGTGGGTTCAATCCACTGAAAACCCTCACGAGATAAAACTCGTCTTTTAGGGGGTAACCTAGAGGTTTAACAGCTTATTGCACATGCTCAGTGCAATCGAGTGACCTGCGAAAGTGGTCGAATAATTGATTAGGATTAGTTTTGATGTTTTTGCTCGAAGGCGAGTAAAAGATAAGTGTGGGGGTGTGATCGATCACATATATTGCATATATATTGTCACATTACCATGTTTATTATCTAATAAATCCTATTAATAAAGTCTTATTTTTTTTTATTAAGTGCAGGCTCATTGCTTAAGGAAGGGAAGAGAAACGAGCCCAAAAGCCCATCAAATTCTGATTTAATTTAGAATTAATTTAAAATCAGTAAATCAGGGCAGATTATGGCAAATTAGGGAGGTTAGAAACCAGTTAATTTGGTTTTATCAGAATCCAAATTGGTTAGCTTGAGAATCACTGGAGATCAGATCAGAATCACAGAATAACAGCAAATCCAGCCGGACAAAAGGGGGCTAAATCACACATCAACCAAATCCCCACCTGGATGTGGCCAATTTGCCACATCCTGGCCGTGGATCTCTGGCTTGTTGGTGGAGATAAGGGGAGCGCTTGCTCCCCTTATCTCCTTACTCCTTTCCCTCTGGATTTTTGCCTATAAAAGGCAGGTTTTTGTACTGAATAAGGAACGAAGACTAGGATTAAATTTCTTGTTCATTTTTAGGGTTTAGGTTCTTTTTTAGATAGTATAGAGAAGTTGTATCTCTATTTTTTAATTTGTAGTTCAGTCCATATACCAGTGAGAGAGAGGAATAAAGTGATTGTAATCTGAAGATTGAAGTGACATCAATAAAGGTTCAAAGCGTCTCTTCTTCTTCTCCAATTCACAGGTATGTCTTATTTTGTTTCCATGTCTTGTTTTGCATTATTCATGAGTAGCTAAACTTGTTTTCTGAGCTCACTAATTAATCTCTTCTATCTCCTTTCTCTCAATTGATTTTTATGAAAGCGACTCTCTTAAATCATAATAATGCCTGAGTTTAACCTTGTTCTTGAAAGCTCGTGAGGATGCTTTTCTTTTAAACTTGGATTTTTAAACACAAATATCTTTAAGATGTTTTTATTCCATACTTGCTTCTTCGCGCTTAATGGTTTAACATTCTCTTTTTAATGATGTGTTAAGAAAGGTCCTAAGATTTAAACCAAAATCATCTTATTTGTTTTACTTGGACATTAAAAGAAACTAAAAGTTTTTACCTATGATAAAAGTGATGCACCAAAATGTTCTTGAGATAAGTAAGTAGTTGAGTAGAAAATTAGTGAGCCCAGATCTTAAAAATAACCGGACAATCTTCATCATTTTTTAAAGATCACCTTTTTCAAAGTTTTTTCTAAGTTTTAAGTTTTCTTTAAATCATTTTCTTTCTCTCCATTCTCTTTTCAACTAAAAACAAACATCATTAATTGCTTTCTAAACAAAAACACCGAAAATCTTTCATCGCATTCCTCCTCGTGGAAATGACCCGTTAGCCCAAAGCTAGACGGTTTTACGATCATTTTGCCATTGTCTTTTCTTTAATGTTAACATCATGCAGCATGATGTCAACAATGTTCGGTCGGCTCAGCGTCGATCGACCGTGTTGTGATCTACTAAAGGAAGTAGCTCTTCTTTGGCGCTCTTCCAATCATTTTAGATCTCTAAGCTTTGATCAGAGGTATAGTGTTAACCTAATCATGAGAAGAGTAAAAAGGCTAAAACTGAAGTTTCGCATTTTGTCTCTTTGATATTAACATCTGTACGATCAGTTTGGCATCAATTGACTGTGATGTGATCCGTTGAAGGAAGGAGCTCTTCTTTGGCGCTCTCTCAAACATCTTGGATCTCGAAGCTTTGATCAGAGGTGTAGTATTAAGCTAATCATAAGAAGAGTAACAAGGCTAAAATTGAAGTTTTGCACTTTATCTCTTCAATATTAACATCATGCATTATGATATCAATAATATTCGATCGGCTTGGCGTCGATCGATCGTGATGTGATCCGTTAAAGGAAAAAGCCTTCTTAGGCACTCTTCCAAACATCTTGGATCTCGAAGCTTTGATCAAAGGTGGAGTGTTAACCTTATCATGAGAAGAGCCTTGTTTAGGATAGTACTTCTTCAAGATCCTTCCGTTGAGGCATCATAAGCATATCGTCGTCCAGAGTTTTGAGGCGGTATGCTTCATTTTATATTGAGATTTTTAAGAAGAAAAACAAAGGTTCTTCTTTGTTTTGAAAAACAAAACGACGTAGAAAGTGAGTGAAGAAATCTTTGTGGGTTTTGTAGAGAAAAGGAAAAATGGAAAGAAACATGGAATGAAAATGGAGATATTTGAAAAGTGATCGTTTTTAAGAAAAGGGTTTTTGAAGTATGATAGAAAGAGAAGCCATGACTAACTAACTTTCTAATTTACTAACTTACTATTCTCATAGGGTGATGCATGTCTCATATTGATTCATCGGCAATGGTATGTCTTGCTTGTCAAGTCAATGTATTGTCCCATGTCGAGGATGTGTTCTCTTCTAGGCTTGGCTAGTTTCCTCCTTGATTCATCGGCTCCCTAGATAGATTTTCAATAATGGTACAGGGATAGTCACTCTTAGGTATGCTAAGAAAAAATGCAAGATTCATTAGTCCATCAAAGCTATAATCAAGCTAGCATGAAATAAGAAACTTGTACAATAGTCATTAGCATAGTGAAGTGCTCCATCTTCATGTTCCATCAAGGCACTTGTTCTAAAGACAAGGCTCTAAGTGAGGCTCACATGAATCATATGGAGGGGGAACAAGCATTTGCTAAGAATTAAAAGTAACTCATCTTCATTGGGGGTAAGAGAGACTTGAAAATTGCAAGACTCAAAATAAAACATCTAATGATTCATATGAGTTAGTAATCACCCAAGAGTTAGTAGTTAGTAAAGTTAGAAGTTAGTTAGTCATGTTAATGAGTTAGCTAGACATGAAAATAGAGAACAAACAACAATTCATTGTAAAAAGTAAATACAAGAAGGTAAAAGCTTGAAGAAGAAAATGCACTAGAACAAGAAAAGATTGAAAGAATGAAAGATTAATCCTTGTATTGAGTTGTCATCTTCTCCAATTACAAAGATTTCTCACCCTCACTCTCTCTTTTCTGGATTCTAGAAGGAGAAAAAGAAAATTACATAAGAGACTAAAGAAAACCTAGAGAAAATCCCAACAATTTCCCTAAACAACAATGCTCTTCTCTCCCTCTTAATTACAGAGGCCCTAGGGGTCTATTTATAGACTTCAGGAGACAAGGCCTTCCCACCACATCTGTTGGATCAAACGCTTGATCAATGGCCAAAGGACTGTCGCGGATCTGCGGCCAGAGCCGCATTTTCGCGACAGAATCTTGGCCGTTGCGCCAACGAATTTTCTACCATTCTATTATCGCTAGTGTGCCTAGCTGGATCTTCTAGAAAGTAGAGAATATGCTTGGATCAATCCAGATCTGGGCTTCCTTCTTGTGGGCTTCTAAATTACTCCTAAATTCCTTTAAAAAAATCATAATTGTTGGGCCTCCTTCTCCATTAATTGTTGGACCTAAAAAAAGAGAGAAAAAAGAAATAAAAATCCCATATTTAATCACATAAAGCATAGTATGGTGGTATAAAATGATGCATAAATGAACTCCAATCACACCCCATACCTAGCTTTTTGCTCGTCCCCCATACTTTCGTAGGTGACACGATTGCACTGAGCTTGTGCAACAAGCCGTTAAACCTCTAGGTTACCCTAGAGGAGGAGTGTTGTCTCCTGAGGGTTTTCAGCGGATTGCACCCACAAAATCCATAAAGAAAGAAGACAAATGTTAGTATTTTGAAAGCACATTTTGATGGAGAGACGAGTTACGAAATATTTTTGCAAAAGTAAAAGTGATCTAAGGTCATAAGTCCACCAAAAATATTCTTCCTTAAACTTAGTCTCTATGCAAGGTCTTATCTTCAATTAAGGTAAGAACTCAAAATTGGATTGAATATTTTATCTTTCATAAAACCTAGATAATATGCACTTTATGATGTGAAGAATTCTGGGATTTCAACTCTAACCATCAAGCCATTTATATATATATATATATATATATATATATATATATATATATATATATATATATATATATATATATATATATATATTCTTTCTTTTTCTTCTTTTTTCTTCCCTCGGTTTTCTTAGGTTTTCTAGTTCACCCATGTAGCGAGCCTATAACCGATGACTCCCAGACCAGACGGTTTTAGGGCACCAGATGAGAAAACATCCCTCGGGTTTAAGGACTCGAGTAAACAAGGCCACAAAACTAAGGGAGATTTATTTGTTTCTTTTGACAACCGTTAGGCGTGAATAACCGTGCTTCTTGAGGCATAATTATCCAGCTTAATAAGTGATGTTTTATTCATATATATATATATATATATATATATATATATATATATATATATATATATATATATATATATATATATATATATTTCTTTTTATTTATTTTTGTTTTATGGCATTTTAGGTCTTTGTTTCCATCCCAAAAATTGTGTAAGTGTGAAGTGCATTCTATCTAAGGCAAAAAATTCAAGATAAAATTATCTCCCGAATCTTTTATACTTAACCTACAATTTTAAAAAAGATCCATTATTTCGACTAGGTTTAAGATGTCATAATTGAGGTTTCCTTAGTTTCTAAGATCATCTTAATTTTCTTAAAATAGATCAAAACTTTGTCTCTTATTTCAAAAAGTTTTTAAAGAAGAGAAAATTCCTATACAAAAGAGAAGATTTTTAAAAGTATCCTAAAAGAAGTGTAAAAGAAAGAAAATCTAAAAAAAACTTTATGTTAGTAAACCCTCCCCCACACTTATCTCATGCATTGTCCCCAATGTATGCAAGAAAATATATGCATGAAATAAGTAAAGAAAAGGTGTCACCCCCTCCGTCGGCTTGGACCAGCGGTGGTGCTAGGTCCGGCCGACTGCAAACGCCGCAGACCCTCCTCAATGCGGTCTAAATGAGATGTCTGCTCCTCAACCTGTTTACGTAGTCTAACCTGTCCCTGAAATGTCTTCTTCATGCCTCGCCAAATGGTAGACATGAAGGTACGTGAATCAGCTGGGGGGTCCTGTTGCCGAAAGGCCGGTTCATCCTCCTCCTCTAAAAGTTCCTCCGAAGAGGACTCCACAGGGGCATCTTCGGACTGGACACTAAGGGTCCAGACCGCATGAAGACAACTGTTGTAAGCACTAGTAGCCCTTTTCGGTGCAACGAACACCCTATCATATGAGTCAAAAACAGCATCTGGTAGGAAAGTCCTACACAGACGAGTGATCAGAACTGGGTGCGAGTACTTTGCACCGCGTGTGCGTGAGGAGTTGGTGATAATACTATTAAAGATGGTCTTGTTAATACATATAGTGTGCTACTGAGTCATGAGGTCGTGAATGATTTGCAGCACCGGCCTGTTGAAGGAGGTTGTGTGGTCAAGCCTTAATATGTTGCGTTGAATCCAGCGACCAACGCAATGTACGTTTTGAAATGTAGTACTGGATTTGAGTCCCCTATCTTGTTCTGTACAGCGAGCCCCCATAACAGTCATGTAATCAATTAGTGGAAGGGGGTCGCGATGATGTGGGTTGCAAGGGACATGTGTGAATTCCTCTAGCAGAGCAAGCGTGATAACAATGTCCCCAGTGGGCAAGTGCACTAAGATTTGGTATGTGTCGAAATTGATAGAGGCTTGATCTATGGAAGTGTAGAAAAGCTTGACGAGCTCAGGACAATAGTAAGCCTCGTGATCTGAGTTATCATAAACCAATTCATACCAATCCCATGCACGAATACGATCTAGAAATTCATGACCATACCCGTTAACATCGCTAAGAATCCTAGCAAAATCTTTTTCAACGAAAATTGACAGTGCCATGATGAATAATATGAAGCAATAGAAAGGGATACCAAACCTCCCCCGGACTACGTGGGGGGAAAACTCAAACGAGATTGCAGAGAGCAATCCACAATGGTAGCAGATGAGTAGATGGTAGATCGGGGGACTTCAGATTGCCGCGTCAGCAGAGAAATTTGGCGGCGCTCCGATGCTTCCAAATGGCCGCAGATGCGCGGCAGAAGCCGTGGATCGCGGCAGGATAGAAGAGACAGAGGGGCAGAAAATTTTGAGGGGCGGCGCTGGCTTTGCTCGTTTCAGATCTAGGGTTGAAACTAGGGTAAAGAAAAGAATACGGGATGGAGGGTATTTATAAAGAGCTAAGAAAGATAGAATCCCCAAATTACCCTAGTTGAGATTAGAAATTTACAACCCTAGGACAATTTAAAAAGGAAAGGGAGTGTATGAAGAAAAAAGATGGAGGGTATTTATAAAGGGATGGAGTCTATTTTTTTTTCTTGGTTATATATATATATATATATATATATATATATATATATATTTTATTATGACTATTTATTTATCTATATATATATATATATATATATTTTTATTATTGTTTTATTTACAAGAGAAGTCCCAAGATGATTTACAGGAGACACCGGAAAAAGTGTAAAATGACGTAGTCACATATAGACGGGGTCACAGAGACCCAATTCAAGAACATTGTGTGACTCAGACTCTATGGTGAAAAATGGCTTTAGGCGTTGACCATTGACTTTAGAAATGTTGCCACTTTTAGGATCAAAAATTTCAATGGCACCATGAGGGAAGACATTTTGGACGATGTATGGGCCTGACCACCTGCTTTTCAGTTTACCAGAAAAAAGGTGGAGTCTAGAGTTATATAACATAACTTTTTGTCCTGAGATAAAATTTTTCCTATGAATTGATTATCATGGAAAAGCTTAGCTCTGTGTTTAGATATCCGAGCGTTATCATATGCATCATTTCTTAGCACTTCTAACTCGGATATCTGCAGCTTTCTCAAATCACCGGCTTTGTCTAAGTCAAATTTAGCTGTTTTAATGCCCACATAGCACGGTGCTCTAACTCCACAGGCAAATGGCAGGGTTTTCCAAATACAACTCGATATGGAGACATACCGAGGACAGTCTTGTAGGCGGTCCGATATGCCCATAAGGCATCAATGAGTTTGATGGACCAGTCCTTACGATTTTGTCCAACAGTTTTCTCTAATATCAGTTTAATTTGTCTATTGGTGACTTCTACTTACCCGTTTGTCTGAGGATGATAGGCGGTGGATAATTTATGAGAGATAGAGTACTTCCGCATTAGGGCTTCAAAAGCCCGGTTGCAGAAATGACTCTCGTTGTCACTAATTATCGCATGGGGGGGCTCCGAAGCGCGAAATGATGTTTTCACGTAAAAACTTGATGACAACTTGGTTGTCATTTATCCTAGTCGGAATAGCTTCAGCCCATTTAGAAATGTAGTCTATGGCCACCAAAATGTATTTGTTGCCATAAGACAGAGGAAAGGGTCCCATGAAATCAATGCCCCATAAATCAAAAATCTCTACCTCCAGGATCGGTGTAAGGGGCATCATGTCTCTACGTGTGATTCGACCCGTCATTTGACATCTGGCACAGAGCTTGCAGAAAGTATAAGCGTCCTTAAAGAGAGTAGGCTAGTAGAACCCACTTTGAAGGATTTTCTCAGCAGTTTTTCGTGGACCAAAGTGTCCACCGCAAGCTAACTCGTGACAAAATGTTAAAACACTATGATGTTCATCCTCAGGACACCTTCTGATTATCTGGTCAGGACAATATTTGAATAAATATGGTTCATCCCAAAAGAAAAACCGTATTTGACTCATAAAGCGGTGTTTATCCTGACCTGACCAATCGGAAGGTGTTCGCCCAGTTGCAAGGTAGTTTGCTATATCAGCATACCAGGGCTCTTTACACATCATGAAGATGTGTTCATCAGGAAAGTTGTCATTGATTGGGATTGTCTCAGTTGGTGCATTTGAAATTCGTGAAAGGTAATCTGCCACCACATTCTCAACGCCATTTTTATCTTTAATTTCTAAATCAAACTCTTGCAAAAGAAGTATCCATCGAATCAGTCTAGCCTTTGCATTCTTCTTTTGCATCAAGTATCTAAGGGCGGAGTGATCAGTGAAAATCGTTATTCTAGACCCTAGTAGGTATTGGCGAAACTTCTCCAATGCAAACACAACTGCTAAAAAATCCTTTTCAGTCGTTGTGCAATTTAGTTGGGCTTCATTAAGCATCCTACTAGCATAGTAAATCACGTGTTGTCTTTTATCAGTACGCTATCCTAGAACAGCGCCTATAGCATGTCGGAGGCATCACACATGATTTCAAAAGGCTAGTCCAATCTGGTGCTGAAATTATCGGTGCCGAGACAAGTTTGTGCTTAAGCTCCTCCCAAGCTTGTAGACACTCTTCATCAAATTTGAAGGGCACATCTTTTCCTAAGAGATTTGTTAAAGGTCTAGCAATTTTGCTAAACCCCTGAATAAATCTTTTATAGAAGCCAGCGTGCCCTAAAAATGATCTAATGTCTTTTAAGCATTTTGGCTTAGGGAGTTTTGTTATTACTTCCACTTTCGATCTATCAATCTCAATTCCTTTATTTGAAACTTCGTGCCCTAGGACTATCCCTTGCTTGACCATAAAGTGACACTTCTCCCAGTTGAGTGTCAAGTTTTTCTCCATGCATCGTTGTAAAACCAGCTTAAGATGGTGCAAGCATTGTTCAAAAGAATCGCCATAAATAGAGAAATCATCCATGAAAATCTCCAAAAATCTTTCCACCATGTCGGAAAAAAGACTAAGCATGCAACGTTGAAACGTTGCGGGAGCATTGCATAGGCTGAATGGCATTCTTCGGTATGCAAATGTTCCAAAGGGACAGGTGAAGGTAGTCTTGTCTTGATCCTCGGGAGCGATAGGGATTTGATTATATCCTGAATATCCATCCAGGAAACAATAGTACTCATGTCCAGCTAGTCTCTCGAGCATTTGGTCTATGAACGGAAGGGGAAAGTGGTCTTTACACGTGGCAGTGTTTAATTTTCGGTAATCAATATAGACTCGAATCTTCGTAGGAAGTCGAGTTTGTACCAATTCTTTCTTATCATTTTCTACCACGGTAAACCCTGTTTTCTTTGGCACAGCGTGGACTGGACTAACCCACTGGCTATCGGATATGGGATAGATAATCCCATTGTCTAATAGCTTCAAAATCTCAGTTCTAACAGCCTCCTGCATGATTGGGTTCAGTCTACGTTGTGGGTCACTTTTGGTTTTGCATCCTCCGTCAAATGAATCCGGTGTTGCACAATGGACTAATCCCCTTTATATCAGCCATGGTCCAACCAATGGCTTCTCGATTCTCCCTTAACACCATAAGAAGATCCTCTTCTTGTTGTTTAGTAAGATGGGACGCAATTATCACGTGGAAAGCTTCTTTCTCACCCAAGTACTAGTACTTGAGATGGTTGGGAAGAACCTTAAGCTCGGAAGAGGGGACCGGATCTATTAATGGTCCTTCCTTGTGCAAGGGAAGGATAGGGGTGGCATTTGTGGCCCATTCCACTGTGGACTCGATGATTTGATCCAGGTTGAAGTCGTCAGACTCCAATTCAACTTCTCTATCAGACTCATATTCAATCTCCATGTCATGTTCACTCGTTAATCTCTCGATTAAGTTCACTTCAAATGACTCATTATCCAAATCTCGAGGTTGTTTTCCCAGGTGGAAAACATTTACCTCTTTTATCATATCTCCAAAAGTTAGACGCATTGATCCATTCCTACAGTTGATGATTGCGTTTGCAGTGGCTAGGAAGGGTCGTCCTAGAATGACAGGTGTCTGAGTTTTGGGATTGTGTACGGGTTGGGACTCTAGAACAATGAAATCCACGGGGAAATGAATTCCCCGACCCAAATGAGAACATCTGTAATCTCCCCCTTGGAAATCTTTATAGATCGATCAGCTAGTTGTATAGTAACTCTGGTTGGACGGAGGTCGCCCAACCCGAGTTGTTGATACACAGAGAAAGGAAGAAGATTGATGCTGGCTCCTAGATCAAGTAATGCCCTATTTATCGTGGTCTGTCCTATAATACAGGAAATGGTTGGACTCCCTGGGTCTTTGTATTTCACAGGAATGGGCCCAGTTAGCAACTCACTTATGTTTGAAGCAAGGAAGACCTTCTTTGGGACATTTGCTTTTCGTTTCTTGGTGCACATATCTTTTAAGAACTTGGCATATGAGGGGACTTGTTGTATGGCATCAAGAAGGAGCACATTGATCTGAACCTGATTAAACATTTCCCTAATCTTCTCCATTTGAGCGTTAGTCTTTTGGTTTGCTAGCCTATTAGGGAATGATACAATAGGCTTGTATGGCTGCTCATCTATTTTGTCTTTGTTATTGGATTTGGAGGTTGAAGGTGGTGAACTTGAAGATGGAGTATTTTGAGTTGGTGGTACAAGACAGGAGGTGTTGATACTGATTTATTAGGAACAGGATGATTAGAAACCTGATTGTCTATCTGCTTTCTAGATCTCAAATTATGAACAGTATTGCATTGACTTGGACCTATGTCTTCAGCTTCATGAATAGGGAAGGGGTTCTTAGGATTGGGCAATAGCTGACTTGGCAGTGTTCCCTTTTGTCTCTCATTCAAAGAGTTAGCCAGTTGACCTATCTGAACCTCTAACCTATTGATAGCCTGATTGTGGGTGTTCATCATTGAGGCCTAGGTTTTGGATAAGGTTTCAATCATTCTTTCCAAATCTGACAATTTTTTATCTGGATGATTTTGTGTTTGTTGTTGCTGGTATGTGGGCTAGAAGTTATGTTGGAGGCTTGATTGGAAGTTTGGTGGACTCTGGTGGAAACTGGGTTGATGAGACTGAGCAGGATACTGTTGTGGAAATGATTGCCTTGGTTGCTCATGACCAGATTGACTCCATGAGAAATTTGGATGGTTCCTCCATTCCGGGTTGTATGTTTTGGAGTATGGATTATAGTTGGGTCTGGTGTATGCTGCATTCATATTCTCAGGGTACATTTGAGCTTGGTAGACAGGATACTCCTCAAACAGGTGGTTAAGAGCATGGCAGTAAGTTCAACCCGGGTTGATCACAGGTGGTGGGTTGACCTGATTCACAGAATTTGGTTCCCTAGCCTCGAGCAGTTCTAGTCTTTTCATCAATTGTGTTATCTTTGCCTCAGCAGCTATTGAGGATTCAATAGAATGCATACCAGTTCTGAAAGTGGTGGGATTGGTTTTCTCTAGGCAAGATTCCCACTGAATGGTTTTTTCTGCTAAAGCTTCAAAGAGGTCCCAACCCTGGTTCTCATCCTTTTTCAAAAATTCCCCTTGACACATGGTCTCAAGGAGTGTCTTAGTTTGGTAGTCTAGTCCGTCATAGAGAATTTGGTATTGCCGCCACTTCTCTATTCCGTGATGAGGACATTGGGCTAGTAAATATTTAAACCGTTCAAAATACTTCCAAAATGGTTCACTTGATTCCTGCTTAAATTGCATTATATTTTTTCTGATGAGGGCTGTTTTATGAATGGGATAAACCTTCTTAAGAAAGACTTTGACAAAATCATCCCATGACGAGATAGAACTGGCAGGTAGATTATATAGCCACTTCTTGGTTATATCCTTAAGTGCGAAGGGAATGAATCTTAGTCTAACTGCATCTTCCCCCAGTTGGGGAATTCTCATCATCAAACACACTTCTTCAAACTCACGAATGAAGAAATATGCGTCCTCGGATTCTAGGCCATGAAATCTAGGGAGTGTATTTATGAATTGTGGTTTAAGCTCAAAATTGTTTCCATTTACTTCGGGTAAAAGAATGCATGAAGGAAGTAAAGTGTGTAGAACTTATCTTGGAAAGAAGTATTGTTAGCCATGATTGAAATTGTGTCAGAAAGTGGTGTCTGTGCAAGTGTAGAAGTCCTAACAAGTCTTGCTGAAATTGGATCCCGGTACCACTCTTGCATGCACAATCACAGACAACGTTCACCAAGCAATCAAGTGAAAAAGGAAAATAACAAACAATAAAAAAGAAGAAACAATAACAAGCTATCTAGGATACCTGGACCTAGACGACTCTTAACTGTTCGATGAACCGAAGAAGGTTATTGCTCGAGTCAGACCACAGCTAATCAGCTAGGTAGGGGCAAAATACAGTGGGAGGTATCCGTGCGTAAGCAACGGGCCTTAATTACACCAAATCACGGTATTTCGAGGCTTAACTTCTTAATCCCTAACCTTAGACACTGATTTGACTGGAGTATGAATCAAAAACAATTTCCAATCTCAGCTGATCTCTTAATGAGTCCGGATGTCCCTAGGGGCCAACGTCTATCAAATTTTATTAAAAAGCTTGGGATTGTGAGTGCTTGGAATGTGATTTTTGGGCCAAGGAAGGGTGATTAAATCCCCACCTTATCTTGTTATTGAGTGGTGCCCTTAAGATCAATTTGTGCAAGTGTACAATATATGCAAACAAGATTCACTCAAAACGATGTAAATCAACCAAGAGATGAGTCTTATTCTAAATGCAATGCGAACGTACCTTGCTCCAGCACTCTTCAATAGTAAAGTAAATGAATTGAAAAGATACGTGCCTAAAATGCAAACGTCTAATCAATTTTTAAACTTTTTAACAAATGTTTTACTGTTGGTTTATTAGCAGGATCCTGGTGATGGCATACAAGAAATAAAGTTTGCAGTAAGCTATATTTTTGCAAAGCAAGCAGCCCTGCATAAAACCAGTCAGTAGTGAACTCCTCCTTGCCGCGGTTCCGCGGCCAGAGCTGAGAATACATGGCAATTCAGAGGGTACCTGGTCTATACTTTCTAGAGCAGAGGCCCAAGACCACTTATATATTACTGCAAGTCTTTGTTTCCTGTTTCCCTAACCTGTAACCTGCAACATAGAAGAAAAAATTTCATTTTTGTTCCAAAAACTTAAATAAAAACCGTTACCCTCCCCGGCAATGGCGCCAAAAATTTGTTCGGAGGAGGATTAATTGTATTGAGAGAGGGTTTAGAGTAAACCTTTGATGTCCGTGTACCGATGTTCAAAAACTTCAAATGTATATGGAAGTTTACTATACTCCTTCCGAATCACCGTTCGTAGCACAAGCTATGACGGGTCGAATCCACAGGGAGGGTTAGCAATAGAAGCATTCAAGATTTTTATATTGAGATTTTTAAGAAGAAAAACAAAGGTTCTTCTTTGTTTTGAAAAACAAAACGACGTAGAAAGTGAGTGAAGAAATCTTTGTGGGTTTTGTAGAGAAAAGGAAAAATGGAAAGAAAGATGGAATAAAAATGGAGATATTTGAAAAGTGATCGTTTTAAGAAAAGGGTTTTTGAAGTATGATAGAAAGAGAAGCCATGACGAACTAACTTTCTAATTTACTAACTTACCATTCTCATAGGGTGATGCATGCCTCATATTGATTCATCGGCAATGGTATGTCTTGTTCGTGAAGTCAATGTATTGTCCCATGTCGAGGATGTGTTCTCTTCTAGGCTTGGCTAGTTTCCTCCTTGAATCATCAGCTCCCTAGATAGATTTTCAATAATGGAACAAGGATAGTCACTCTTAGGTATGCTAAGAAAAAAATGCAAGATTCATTAGTCCATCAAAACTATAATCAAGCTAGCATGAAATAAGAAACTTGTACAATAGTCATTAGCATAGTGAAGTGCTCCATCTTCATGTTCCATCAAGGCACTTGTTCTAAAGACAAGGCTCTAAGTGAGGCTCACATGAATCATATGGAGGGGGAACAAGCATTTGCTAAGAATTAAAAGTAACTCATTTTCATTGGGGGTAAGAGAGACTTGAAAATTGCAAGACTCAAAATAAAGCATCCAATGATTCATATGAGTTAGCAATCACCCAATAGTTAGTAGTTAGTAAAGTTAGAAGTTAATTAGTCATGTTAATGAGTTAGCTAGACATGAAAATAGAGAACAAACAACAATTCATTGTAGAAAGTAAATACAAGAAGGTAAAAGCTTGAAGAAGAAAATGCACTAGAACAAGAAAAGATTGAAAGAATGAAAGATTAATCCTTGTATTGAGTTGTCACCTTCTCCAGTTACAAAGATTTCTCACCCTCACTCTCTCTTTTCTGGATCTAGAAGGAGAAAAAGAAAATTACATAAGAGACTAAAGAAAACCTAGAGAAAATCCCAACAATTTCCTTAAACAACAATGCTCTTCTTTCCCTCTTAATTACAGAGGCCCTAGGGGTCTATTTATAGACTTCAGGAGACGAGGCCTTCCCACCACAGTCGTTGGATCAAACGCTTGATCAATGGCCAAAGGACTGTCGTGGATCCGCGGCCAGAGCCGCGTTTCCGCGGCAGAATCCTGGCCGTTGCGCCAGTGAATTTTCTGCCATTCTATTATCGCTCGTGTGCCTAGCAGGATCTTCTAGAAAGTGGAGAATATGCTTGGATCAATCCAGATCTGGGCTTCCTTCTTGTAGGCTTCTAAATTACTCTTAAATTCCTTTAAAAAAGTCATAATTGTTAGGCATCCTTCTCCATTAATTGTTGGACCTGAAAAAAGAGAGAAAAAAGCAATAAAAATCCCATATTTAATCACATAAAGCATAGTATGGTGGTATAAAATGATGCATAAATGAACTCTAATCAGCTAGCCCAGGAAGGACTTGGTTGGGTTCATCTTCAACTGATGAGCCCGAATGATGCCGAACACTCTCTTCAAGTCTATAAGATGACCGCCTTTGTCGCGACTTTTTACGGTGATATCATCGACATAGTATTCTATGATTTTACGTATATGCTCATGGAAGATCGCATTCATGGCGCGTTTATATATCTCACCAGTGTTCTTCAAGCCGAAAGGCATACAGTGTAGCAGTATACTCCCAAAGGCGTCCTAAAAGATGTATGTTTTTTATCTTCAGAGTACATCTTTATTTGATTATACCTTGAGAAGCCATCCATCCTCTTAAAACTGCACATATTGTGGATCATGACATCCATGATCGGGAGAAAGAATTCATCTTTAGGACAATCAGCATTTAGATTGTGGTAGTCAATGCAAATCTGGATCTTTTTATTCTTTTGGGAACAGGAATGATATTAGCCCCAATTAGGATGCTGCTCTTCCCTGATGAAATCAGAGTCTATGAGATTTTTGACCTCTGATTCGATTGCTTCCATGATCTCAGGACGAAACTGTCTTTGTTGTTGTTTGACTGGTTTGACATCCGGGTTGATGTTGAGATGATGCATAGCAATCTGAGGATCGAGCACGGGCATGTCTTCATAATTCCAAGCGAAGACATCTATATACTCTCGTATGAGCTGTATTAGGTCTTCTTTCTTAGAAGGTGACAGGCTCTCACCTATGAAGATGGGTTTGGGGTTAGCCTCATCTCTAAGATTTACCTGAGTCACTTTATCCTCGGTGGGTGGTTCGCATTGTTCAAAGTGCGTATTTCAAAGAGTATTTAAGTGTTTAATCCATGGATCAGAGTCCGACTAGATTAATTCTTCAGATTCAAAAGTATCTTCTCCATCATCTTCCAAATGGCTGGTTGATACCATGTTTACTGAGAGAATTCTGAAGGTATCGTCGACGCTGATATCTGAGTCCCACGATGACGTTGCCTGATGAGCTGTCATGATAGACCTCTTTTTTAGATTCATAATCTAATATGACTGGTGTAGTTATATAACCGAGTCCTCTTCGGGTCTTGTGGTAGTAATCATTATCTTTGCTTTTCGGTATAAATAAATGAAGTAGTGCTCATTTTCCTTTGTCGAAATTAAGCCCTGATTCCTCGATAAAATCATACCCCATTCTTTCATCATATGACAAACTTTTGTCCATAATGAAAGAATTGTGTAGAGTCAGAATTACCTTCTAAGCTTTCACAAGCTACGATCTTTGTTTCAATTCGCTTGAATAGAATTGGCTTTTGACCTTTTCACTTGATTGGTACTTCAAAGAAGGCATTATATGCGCCTCCAATCTTTTCGCTACCAGGAGAGACAACTTTATTGGTGCACGCAATGATGTCAAAGCATTCATTGCTGACCAAGGATCACTGTCTACGTCAGTGTTAGTGTCTGACGGTACAGAATCCAAAGCAAATGCAGAAAAGTAAGCTAAATCTAAATCTTCATTGATGAACTACTCGCTTTCAATATTAGCAGTGGTATCGAAATCGAGTTTATCAATGTTCGTTTCAAGAGAATTTATTTCCCAGAGACATTCTTCTTCTGGCTCCGTCTCAGCTTCATTGCCAGAGTCGAGTTCTTCCGGCTGTGGATTCTCATCAACCTCAAGAGAATCCTGATAAAGAAGGGTATCGGTAAAATAATGCTCAACTCTTTTGAACGGATGCCTTTCGACAATCAACATTCTCACTTTTTTATCTTCACCAACTTATTTCATTACTTGATGAAGAGTAGATGGGACGATGGTGTTGTGGTGAATCCAAAGTCGTCCCAGCAGCAGATTGTACGAGGTGTCAACGGCAATGACATAACATGTCACCTTAGATTTCAGGTCCCCAATTTGACACCTGAGTTTGATTTTTTCCATAGGGTTGTACCATTGGCGTTGAAGCCATAGATTAGTTGTCTAAGTGGTGCTTAACTGGTGGGTGAGGATTCCCAAATACTGCATGACCCTGCGGGGCATAATGCTCAACGCGGTCCTGGATTAACCTGAATGTGACTCACTTTAGATGATCCAATGTACCATGTGTAATATAAGAGTCTTTCATGTATTCTTTTAACTTGCATGTCTTCTGGGGTGAAGGTGATGCAGGAAAAATGCTTTGAGGTATAGTGGCAATGGTTGTCATCTTTTTCTTCACATATAGCAGGAATCTGGGTTTCAAAAACCTTTGCATCTACTAATGCTTTTCTAAATTAAGGGTGAAAGTGAGGAAGTGAAGAAGTGAGGAAGTGGTTATGTTCCCTTTGGAACTTGGGAATTGGTTAGTAAGTTTTCTGGTGTTTGGATGTTGTTGGGAAGTGTGATTTGGAAAATGTTTTGTCTTTTCCAGTGTTTGGATGGTAATGTGAAAGTGGAAGTGGAAAAGTTGACCACAAAGTTGACCGCAAAATATTATTAAAATAAAAATTAATTAAGAAAAATAAAAAATGGACTGTAATTAGAATGCAAGTGAGATTTACATGATCAAAAAATTAACTGTTTTGTGCTACAACTTATTAAAATGAGATTTACATGACCACAAAATTAACTGTAGCACTTTGGAAGTGAGGAAATTATTGTGTAAAAGAGAAAAGAGAAAAGGAAAATGGGTTTTCTTATTTTCCTTTTCCGGTGTTTGGATAGATAGGGAAGTGAGCAATTATACTTCCTCATTTCCTTACTTCCGCTCACTTCCTTGCAACCAAACACCCCCTAGTGTCCCTTGTAGACTTGGAAAGCCTTAGGAGCTCATAGAGAGTGATTCGAGTGGGAATATTGGCTAGTTGAGCCAAGACATCAAACCGGAAGAAAGTTGATGGTCTCACGTCGCTTTTCGGAAGAGCTTTGACATACCAAACCTCTTTCTGCTTTTTCACGGATGGCCTCATGTACTGCTCAATTACCTCCTCGACTGACTGTGGAGAGTGTACTACAAGCTCGCTGTACTATTTCCGGTACTGCTTGTTGGATCGAGTCTTTAATGTGGGAGGTTCGCCTGTGTCACCAACAAAGGTGGACTCCTCATCTCCCGAACTAGTAAAGGAGGCGACATCATCCTCAGTTTCTCTAGAAGCGATACTCACCACATTTCTAGAGTATGCTCTAGCCTTGCTTTTGGACTTCTTACTTGTGATAGTCGTCCACTTCTGGCTTTCGACAATGTCAGGATGGACCCACGTTGTCTCTCCTTGAGGAGTAGGGACATGAATAAGACCTTTCTCTCTTTGATTGTGAGGATCAATATTGATCACTCTTAGTTCTCCTTTTGGGATAGGAACCATTCAGTTGGCGCTAGTGAGAGATTCTGTCTGAATTGAATTGGTGATGTAGCTGTCATGTTGGCGGTCACCTTTTTCTGTTCTGAACGAAGCTTCAATACCTCTGCATCGATCAAATCCTGAAGGACATCTATAATGATGCAGCAGTTTTTAGTAGGGTGCCCCAACATTCTGTGATATAAACTGTAGTTAGAATCTTTAGTCTTCCCTACCTCTTCAGGGTGTCTGATCTCCAGCAGTTTGAGTCTGTTACTCCTTTTGGAGTAACTTGAATAAAGAGACTACGTGCTCATCCTTAAAGGAGTACAGTTTATTAGCACGTGGTTGGCCAGATGCCATACCCCCTCTGACTGATTGGGTTTTTGAAGGTGTTTTGACTTTCGTTGCCAGAGTATCCCTTCTCCTCGGCTGAGAAGACGACTCTGGGGCGTGTCACAATGACCTGTCGGGTCTCGATTTGCTGTCTTTTTCTTCAGCCTTAACCCTGGCGACAATCTCTTCTGCCTATTCGCCTTGTAGCACCAATTGCTTCCAAACGCGACATTCCGCCACTCCCATTTGAGTGAGTAAGAAAGTTTGCAGATTATGATAGCACGCTCAACCCGTGTAGACTGGGTTATGCTGCTAGGATAGCAGAGTGCCATGCTTCAAAATCTCTCGACGAAGGTTTTGATAGACTCTCTTTTCTTCTGCTTGGCTGCAAGGAGAGTTGGCACTAAATTTCTATGTTGTTTTCAAAGAAACAACATAGAAACAACTTCTTTAGGTCAGCCCATATTTTAATTGAGCCAGCAAGAAGTTTCATGAGCCATTGTGCCAATGACTAAACAATCCATAATGGCACCGTTCAATACTACATTCCCAGTTTGGGATTTAAAGTAGTATATGTGTTGGTTTGGTGACCCTTTATCGTCAAAAGTATGTAGGGTCGGTGCCTTGAATTTAGGAGGGTAGGGTGTCATGTCCTACTCTGCTGGGTAGGGTCGGAATATCCCCACATCTGGGAGACCATCTTGGTTCGCTAGGGCCTCAAGGCGTTGCTCTAAGTTGCTCATCCTTTTGGAATGACTGCTCCCTGATTATCCTCCTCTTCATATGAAGATTTAGGTGGCTCAAAATTAGAATCCTCTCACTCTTAGTTTTGCAGAAGATGAGCTCTCCCGCTCCTTCCGTTTGTCCTTAAACTTTTTGAAAGGAGTTTTATCCTTCGGTTTCTTTTTCTCCTTAAGCAGTTGTGATAGCATCTGCTTAAGGGTATTGATAGATTCTAGCTGAGTTTGAATCATATCGAATTGTTCTCTTTAGACTCGAGCGTGCTCTTTGAACCACTTGGCCACCTCCACTGGAGTTCCTGCCATGTAGGTAAAGGCGGTTGTCTCCGAACTGAAATTTGAAGACTGGGATTCGATGATGACAAAGTGATCATTATTTTCCTCAATCCCCCTAGCCAACAGACTATAGTTGACTGGGGCGATTGTTCTCGTGCGGGTCCGGGTGTGTCAGTACACCCCTTCAGGTTCGACAAGAACATCCTTCAAACCTGAAGACCAATTAGCATTCGACTCCTCTGAACTAACTGCCAGTTGCTTCCCTTTGGACTTGCTTGGTGTGAAACTCGACCCCACCGTGTTTGTAATCACTTCTGGGTACTCGATATTGAAGAATGATTTCTTCTTCCAGGATCATCGTCTCTTGGCTGAGTCTAAAGCCATTGAAAACCGGCTAAAAATCAAAAGTTTATTTATCTGAAAGCTGCAATGGCAATTAGAGAGTACTACTGATATAAGTTGCTCGTAGTGACATCGAGGGGTGATTTGATGAACGCTCCTCTTTCTTGTCAGGTAGTACCTCAGATCCTTTGAGGAAGTGTCTGAGAAACTAGCTTCAAACTCCTGGGAGTGAGGGCTTTTTGGCATTTTATGTCTTGAAGACATGCAATGTTGAACGCGAGTCTCGCGTTGCACTGTATTGAAATGCGGACCTCGCACCATATTGAAACGCGACCATCGCGTTTAGAATTAGAAACGTAGGCATCACATTCTGAGACAGACAAAATGTGAACCTCACATATTAGAGCCGGAAGAATGCGGGTCTCGCGTTTAACACGGACCTCGCATTGTTGAAGAATGCAGGACTCGCATTCTGGAACAGAAGCGCGGTCCTCGCGTTGCTTAAAAGAAACATGAGTATGAACCTCGCGTTCTGAATCTGCAGAATAGATTGCCTCTGCAGAATTTTCAATTTGTTGTCGACGACCATGACGCCTTCGTTGACATTCAGCATTCTGATTAAGCCGCAGGAGTTGTTGGGAATCCCTGGCAAGCTGGAATTGCAGCGTTTGGAGAGGAGAAGGACAACAGAATTGATCTTCACCATCACTTTGATTATGCGTTGATGCACTGACCCGACGGGTCTCTTGAGAGATGTTGATGCGGGCTGCATGGACTACACGAGAGATTTTTAGAGCCTCTTCTGAAGTGGCACTGCTTGCGCTGTGGGCAGTGGTGTGGGCCACTTTAGGAGTAATCTCCGAAAAGATTCAAGAGCAAGTCTTGGAAAAGACTTTGCGGTATTACCGCATTACTTTAGGACTGGTGGAGCTTGAGGAAAGAAATTTCTCAAACTTTTCTTGGTCAAATTCAATAACGAGGAATTCTACCGTCTTTTCGAGGAATCGGACATCGGCTTGTGCCACGGCGTTCTCATCAGTAGAGAAAGAAGTCTCCAGCAAAGTCACCATCTCTTGTTTGGTCGAAAAAGTGGGTCAATGTAAAGTTTTTTTGAGTGGCTGAAAAGTTACAACAAATGATTTTGATTACAAAAGAAGGGAGAAGAACTGGTTCTACCCTTTGTTTAAGCTTGGGTTCTTCGTATGGCGATCGAGAGTGATTCTTGTTCTCCGTTGACCGGCTGAATGCCAAGCTTCTCTCCAGGACGCTCTCAGAGATCAATCAGAAGGGAGCTATATTTTTAATACGATAAGTGTTTAGAGTTCACTGATTATTCTTTTCTCTCTCTGAACCTCTATGGTTGAAAAGCAAGAAACTTTTAACTTGAGAATTCTCAGCTCTCAATCTCAGCCCAAGCATCCTTTTTTCCATAGCTCCTCGTGCTATTTATAGAGAGTCTTAGGGGTATTATTGTATCCTAAAATCTCTCCATAATGGGGATTAACTCCCACATTACATGGAGAGCTAATTGACCCAGTAATAGGGGTCAGTTACAACAAAAACGCGGGTCTCACACTGGACGCGGACCTCGCTTTGCTTGTTGTAGACGCGTGCGTCTCAGGTAGAATATGGAGTTGCTCAGACCCATATTCGAAGTAAGATGTAGGGTTTCTCAGACCCGTGTTTGAATTGGAGCATCGAATTGTTCAGACCTGCCCTTGAAATGGGACGCGGGGTTGCTCAGACTCGCGTGAGAGGCGAAGTTTTTCAGACTCGCATTGGATGGAAGCAGAGTTACTCAGACTCGTATTGAACGCAGGCCTACTCAAGCCCGCGTCTGAAGTATCCATGCTTCTTTGGACGCGAGATCCGCGTTTTACTTTGAAATGCGACCTTCGCACTGAAGTGTGGTTCACATCTGATGACTTGTCTATAGTAATTTTTGGACATCCTACAGGCAGCATTGCCCAAAGCTATGTTGTAACATATCTGTCAGCACAACTATCGACAGTTCTTTGTAGAACTGTCGACAGGCCATCCAAGGACTGTCGACAGGTTCTTTTCAGAGAACTATCAACAGGGCTTTATAGAAAGTCAAGATGTTTTAAAAGTTGGGTGACTGTCGATAGCTCTGTGTTATCAGTATTCGACTGTCGACGGGACTACTGAACTGTCGATAGGCCTTTTTGTTTTTGCTTGTTCTTCTGAAGCAGAACTATCGACAGGCATGTTGGATTGTCAACAGTTATTGATAATTGTTTACATAGTGACTCTTTGTTAAAATGTGGATTAATTGGTTTATACCATATTTGATTATCTTAAATGGCTATTTTTCAGAACCCAATATATATGATTATTTTCTAATGGTTTTACAACAGTTTTCTAGAGCTAAAGTCATCCTACTTCTATACAAAAGTTTTGAGCATCTATTTGTACTCTCTATTAGTTTTCTCACTCACTGAATCCTTGAGCTATATACTCAATTCTAAGCTATAGGACTTCATAGTGTGAGTTATTTGTGATATGAATAAGGTTACTTTGTTATTGTATTCTTTGTTAAGTGATTAAGGTTGCGCCTCGATGAACTTACGGGTTCGCGGGGGGACTTACGGGTCCAAGAGTCTTGTAGGTGTTGCCACACCGAGTAATCTTGTGGGTTCAATTTTTGTGGAGTCCTTCATTGCAGTGAATGTGAGGACATAGACTAGTGGCTCGAACCTTAAGAACAAGTCTTTGAGTTTGTGATTGGCTTAAGTTTGCTTTCTCTATACTCTTTACTCGTTTGTGTTATCATGTTTATTATTCTCTTTATATCAAGAAGGAAATTACGCGCCTCAACTCTTATTTAAGAGGAATCACAAGGAGAAGTCCAGAACCCTTCACGAGGTATCCAGCTTCATTTCTTGATTGTGAGTTTTGGTTTGGGTTGTTGTTGTTATATTCTCTATTGTGTTAAAGTTTTTTAATTTCTGCATTTCATTAGCATATCACCTATTTACCCCCTCTATGTGATTTCAAAAATAACACAAGATCATTAGTACAATAACTACATGAGTTTAATCATCATCAAAAATAGAGTGATAAACCCTTGGGCCAACATGTTTCGTCTATGATTCTGCATCCATCAAAATTCTCTTCTTCAGCAGTTCTCCACTGTATGATATTTTATCTTCATGGCTATCGGTTGGAATCCATCTCTAATTTTCTTTCTTATCATCCACACTCATCCAAACTCTCGGTGTTTCATCCATCATGTAATTGCGACGGGGTGTTCAAGATTTTACAAGTTCTATTCATCGGTCTTTAAAGAGTGTCATACGTGATCGACATAAAGTTTTAGAATTTTCAGCAGATATTTTCAGATATCATTTTATTTTATTCAAACTCATAATTTTTATTCAGCAGATATTTCCAAGATTCCTAACTTCACCACAAACCAGAATTTTCTAATAATGACCACTGAAATCTCTGGTTGTAATTACACCACGTACTATCTCCCATATTAAAGACTTGTAATGCCTTTGTATTCAAGGCAGACAGTTATACACAATGAAGACATTTCTCGTATGTAACCCCAACAGTCCAACGCCCATAATCACTGTCGTTACAATGAACCCGCACATGGAGATCGTGGAGAGCACATTAGCTCTCCTTCACCATCAACAATTCAGTACAAATAGTTCCTCTCCTACACGAGAAGGTGGGGTCTTCTCTCCTTCCACGCAATCCAAACTTGTAATACCCCATTTTCAGAATACGTACCCAGATATGTGTGTTAGACCCTAGGGGGTGAATAAGGTCAAGGGTAATTAAAAATTAACACATAATAATAAAATAGTAAAATACTTTAGACTAGTAGAATCACCCAGTCTCCTGATAAGATAATACACTCTGATGGTAAGATAGCACGGTCTGGTGATAAGAGCAACAGAGAACTGAAAATTGCAGTATAGTAGAATGTAATATAACTCAGCAAATGATCAATCAGAATAAGTAACAAGCATCAAACAATAATTTTAGGGTGGTTCGGGAAATTCTCCTCCTAGAGGTCTCCACTCTAGGATTTGCAAATCCACTATAATGCTTCTCCTTGAAGCAAGGATTACAACCACTAAGACTCTTCCTTGAGATTAGATTTTCACACCTCCAAAATACTACCTGATCTTGGATTTACAGCCACCAAGATACTTAGCAATCTTGGATTTTACACACCACCAAGATGCTACCTGATCTTGAATTTACAACCACCAAGATACTAATCAATCTTGAATTTTACACACCACCTCTTCCTTGAGGCAAGCAATAATGAAGATGACAATAAGGTTTGTTCTCAAACAGAATAAAGAGAA
Organism: Agave tequilana; assembly: GCA_038442645.1. NCBI lineage: Eukaryota > Viridiplantae > Streptophyta > Magnoliopsida > Asparagales > Asparagaceae > Agave > Agave tequilana. The sequence continues at coordinate 192,595 of JAVJIF010002062.1, read as the reverse complement.
CCAATATAAGCTCAATGAACAAATCAAGGTAGATGTTATAATTGGAGACTCTATGTAATCATATAGTGCTAAATATTATCAACAATAAGTTAGCACAAGGAATCTGAAAAGAGTAGCAATGAGAATCAAGAGTGAGAATAGAAGTTAATGTAGAGATTCTCGAATAAATAGAGAATGAAGTAATGAAATCCTCTTGTATTAAATGCTTGAGAATATTTCTGAAGATGAGAACTTGAATAGGAATGATTGGTTCAACTACTAGAGATCTGAAAAATTTAAGATTGAAGGTAGAAGAGCTCAGTTTTGCTTTTCTGAAAATTCTGGTGGAGTTCTCTCTTTCTTTTTACTTTCTTGATTCTGTAATGAATGAATGAAGATGTATATAAACAATAAGAAATCAACAGTTTTAATCCACCCGTTGGAGAGAAGAGAAGTAAGAATTTTTGCCCGTTACGAAGCATTAAATGCAGCTGCATGAAAAGATTTCAATGCTTTGACCAGATCTGAGGATTAAATGTCCTGCTGCAGTTCTAATATGAAAGAAGAATAGGCAACCATAAGATGAGAGAAGGAGAGCTAATTCTCTCCAAAATTATATACCCAACGGTTACTGTGCAATAGCCAAGAGAATGTGACAGTATAGGTTCAGAAAAATGGCTATTGACAGCTGTTTTTGCAGCCCAGTATCAAATCCCTAAAAAACTACTGGCTGTAAAAAGCAACAGGGTATAATCCACTTGAATGTAAGAGTCAGCTCAAGGTATAGAGAACAAAAGGTGAATAGATAGAAAAATAAAGTACACCCCAAGTGGTGCTAGATGACGATAACCTGCTGACACAGAAATCAGTGCACATCCAGAGACAATAAAAACTGTGTAATCTGTTCTCAAACAGCCTATTCTGGATAGGACTGATAGAAGGGAAATAGGGTGGTAGGATGAGATGGTAGAATAGAAATTTCTTCCCAGAAATTGAATTTTAACATACTAGTGCTAAATATGTTGATAATAAAAATCACTATTTGATTACTTACATTATATCTATTTTGTATGAAATTGTAGCTCAAAAGTCCTTTGGCTCCTTCATGCTCTTGATAGCTTGATATGACTTGTAATGACTTGATCTTGTGGAGCTAGATGTAATTTGCTCCTAGTAGCTCTTTGTTAGCTTAATTATAAAATTTGTGGAGCTTTACATAAATCCTTCCATCCTCCATATGTATATAGCATTGATTGTTCAATTCCATCCATCCTCCAACAATAGTCTTATCCTGAAATAAGACAACACTAATAATCCAACTTATTAGTAACTAAATTTATAGGCTAATTAAATCATCGAAACCATAGGAGTTACAATCTCCCCCTTTTTGATGATGGCAGCCTATAAATTTGATTGAAAAGATAATATCACTATAATTAGAAAAAAGTTTATTATTACCTTTGAAGCTTCCCCTATTTACCTGCCAATGTGTCAAGAAAGGTTTGAGAGTAAAACTCCCCCTGTTAAATTCAATCCATGGCAACAAAAAATTTCACAAACTTAAATATACAAGTTTGTGTATGCGATCAATTCTCAAATATAACACGCACAATTGTAAATGAGCAGCACTTGATAACTCACACAATGTATCTGAACTTATCAGCAGTGTAGTGTTTGAACATATCAATGTGTATAACATGTGCATGTTTCCATATATGTGTATATGTTTGTGACTAAGATATAAGCAAATTTTAGTCATTTAGACATGTATACATGTATTATAACTGCATGAATCCCAATGAACAATCAACACTAATCAACATATTTCTCCCCCTTTGACATCAACAAAATAGGGGGAAGCATGCATGGAGGAATAGAGTAGCATGCCATATGAAAACAGCATGAAATCACCTAGAGGGGGGGTGAATAGGTGATAGTGCTAATCTAGAAAACTAAATGCGGAAGCTAAAATTTAATTTGCAACTACACTTAATACAACCAACGAGTGTAGCCGAATTCCCCATGAAGGGCTCTGGACTAACTCCTCTTGATTCCCCTAGATAAGGGTTGAGGTGCTATATGAAGCTCTTGTGGTTAAGTATAAGTGAGGCACACAAACACAAGCCAAGCATATAAAGATGATATAAGCAATATGAATGATGCAAGGCACAACACAAGCAAATAATGTATGATGCTATGAATGATGCACAACACAAATAAAGAGAGAGAGTTGAGAGTCAATGGATCAAACGCAAAGACAAAGATATGTTTCGAGGTTCGAGCCCCTAGCTCTACGTCCCCGCCTTCACCGAGAAGGATTTCTAATCCACTATCTTGTCCACCGAGGACTCCCACCGAGGGAACCTCCACCGAGGAGAATTTGTACAACACCGGGAGTACCGAACTCCTCTCTTAAACACCACCTCACAACCAAGGGGTAGGCCCGTAGCCAAACAACCACAAACACCTCTACCGAAGAGGGATACAAATCAAACTCCACCTCTCACTAGAGGGAGCAAACCAACAATCTCAACCTCTATCAAAGAGGGAGCAACCCAACAATGAAAGGGTTTACAACTTGGAGGCTTCAACAACCTCAAACAATTTCTTTTCCACAAAACAAAAGATCCTAATAGAATAGGATAGATGATATAGCTCAAGTGTGGAAAATAAGTGTTTTGATCAAAGAAAATCTCTTGGGAAAAATACCAAATAGATATAGAATTTTAGATCAAGAAACTAATTCCCAAAAACCTATTTTCTTTGAAATAAACAAAACACTTTAAAACAAATAAGATTGATCTTTTGAACTCTTAAACACTTTGAAAACTTGTTTTAAAAACCAGAGAATAGAGAAATTTTTCTTGTAAAAAATCTTGGCCAAAATCCCAAAGGAAAAGGGTTTAAATAGCCCTCTCCAATAAACTAGTCGTTGGCAGATTTTTCAGCCAGCACGGCTGGCGGTCGACCGTCCGGTCGACCGCCAACGGTCATAAATATGACCGTTGGAGCAGCCTAGTCGATCGCCCGGTCGACCGCAGATTTACAGAGAGCAAAGCTCTCTGTCCCGTCGACCGCCCGGTCGACCGGCCCAGTTGTTTGGCCAAACGTGCACAAGGCTGTGCACGTCGGTCGACCGGCTCTGGAACAAGGTCGACCGTCCCGGTCGACCGCCAGCGCCTGGAAGCCAAGTTTTCTGGGACAGAAAAACATGTTAAAAATATTTCTAAAAATTCTTATAAATCTTCTAAAAATCCATAAAAATAGTTTTATCATTTTACATGGATATACAAACTTGTGATAAATATTTCAAGACAAATATCAAACATTATGAACTATTTTTGTGTCTTGCAATTATTATCAAAAACCAATAACTGTATTTTACCAAACTTGGATTTTTCAATAGGAAATCTGATTTTTCCTAAAACTCATGAATAGACATATCAAAATAAGTTTGTCTAAGATATAAAGCATGTATGTATATAGAACTCATCTAATATACATAAAAACCATTTAAACTTGTTTTGATCTAAACTATTCATGAAAACCAATATCCAAAAAACGTGTGTGTTGTGCACTTGAGCATATCAACTATTCTTATCTTTACAAATGGATCTAAAACACACTAAACTAGGATACCTAAGTCTTCTTGACGATCTTCCATCTTCAAGTCGACTCGATCCAAACCGATGATCCACAAGCTTGACTCCAACGAGTGCAATGAATGACCTTGATACTCGGGCTCTGGAATCACCACGTGAAGGCTTCCAAACTCCTCTTGTTGAAGTAATCACCAACTAATATCTTGCTAAATGATCTGAAACTAAAATCACAAGATTATTAGTAAACATAACTACATGAGTTAATCATCATCAAAACTAGAGTGGAAGGCCTTTGGGCCAACACAGCAAGCATGCAACTATGATTATGTAGACAGTAAGCATAGGAATATGTAGCATGATAGCAGTAAGCATAGGAATAGGTAAAGTGAAGCAGGAGTATTAGTTAGTTATTACAGACCAACATTAAAAGCAGACAGTATGAGTGATCAAAGAACAATGAAAGTCTTCTTAGCAGAGGAGTGAGTCTAAGGCCCCTTGCCCTTCCCTAAGTCATTCTCTTGTGTCTTAGGTGCAACAAAAGTTCTATCATTAGAGTTAGAGAAATCATTAGCAGAAGAAATTTTCTCACTAGTACCGAAAGAACTTACCTTTGTGGAGTACTTGTGACTCAATTTCTCACATAATAACTTGAGATTTTCCTTGATTTCAGATAAGTCACTTTGTACAGACTTTTGACGTTTCTTCTTCAATTGTGAAACTTCCTTCATAATTTCTGTGTACTCTTGCTGAGGCTTTTTCGCCAGATTCTGCTTCAAAATTTGAAGTTATATCAAGAGCTTCATCTTCCTCTAAATCAACTTTCTTTCTTTTTCCACCAGGTAGTTTCCCATGGTGACCACTCTTCAATCTAGCATCCTCCTTAGATTCAGACTCACCATTCATAATCTAGTTAAAGTTGTGTCTTGGAAGAAACATCTTGTTGATGGTGGCTAACCCAAAACTTTCTTTTCCTCAGGAAGGAGTATCATTCTCAAGTTCATTGCCATAGATTGTGAACACTTTAGTTAATAGACAGGGAAAAGCAAGTTGTTCACGAGCCATAATCATGGAATTCCAAAAGAAATTTGGCAAATTGAACTCAGTTAGAGTAAGCATAGCATAAAGAAATAGCAAACAGTCCATCTTGATAGTATGAAAGTGTCCTCCTGGAGGCAGAAAATTAAACTGTGCTATTTTTGCCAACGCATGTGCCCCGGGAGTCAGACATTTGATAGGAAATGAACTCTTAAAACCAGTAATTTTATCAACTCTTACCCCAAATGGTAAGGAGAATGCCTCAGAATTATTCCAATTGAGTGTTTCAAAATCCTTAACAAAAATCTGAGGGCCAGTGGTAGAATACCCAAAATGGCTCCCATTATGGTTTCATCTAGAGTAATCATAGTCCTTCTGACCAGAGAGTTGAAAGTAAGAGAACTCATCCCGATCCGAAAGTTAGCATAGAACATAGCAATCAGATTTGGATAAAATGGAATTCTTTCACTGACAAGCTCCTTGAGATGAATAAAATCAAAGCATTCATCTAGAAGGTAATCTGAAATAGAGGTGAAATCCACATATCTTTCAATGATACAAGGATAATTGTAGAATTCCTTGTAGAATCCCTTAGAATCATCACAAATTAGGTAGATCTGTTCTTCCTCAGCGAGATTCTTCACACTACCTTCCTTAAATTTCTTCTTTGACTATGCTTTTCACGGTGATCCTCAATAGAACAGATGTATGAAGGCAAGGGCTTAGATATAATAGTTGTCTTGTTCTTCTTCATGTTGATAACGGTGATGAAGAGATGCATATTCTCTTAGTTGAAACTAGATCGATCGGGTGAGGCGCAGACATGGTAGAGAAGAAGGATTTGGGGATATTAGAATATGAATGATGGAGAATTAGATTTTTCTTAGGAAAAGAAAGTAACCACAGGGGCGATTTATGAAGGGTGATGGACAAAATAAATATGAGAGAGTAGGTGTGGTCCACAGCAACTTTTGACTAAGAAAAGGATTAAGTCAAAAAATATGTAGCAAAGATATAATGTACTCTGGTGGTAGGATCCGCTGGTAGAATACATGAAATCACAATAACTTAAAAAGAAGTTAGCAATAAGAATTATTCTATTATGCAAATGCCCAATTTTTTGCGAATATTGCAAAAATTTTCAACAGGCAAGGGTTTAGTAAGAATATTAGCAAGTTTATTGTGGTGCCAATAAATTCTAATAAGATATGTCTACATTTAACATGATTTTTTAAAAAGTGATTTCTTACATCTATGTTCTTAGTGCGAGAATATAAAATAGAATTTTTGAATAAGTTAATTGCACTAGTATTATCACATAATACACTAGTTGTATCAAATTGGACACCAAAGTCTTACAAAGTTTGCCTCATCCATAAAATTTGTGCACAACATAATCCGACAGCAATATACTCCACCTCTATTGTAGAAAGTGCAACACAATTTTATTTTTTACTAAATCAAGATACAAGAGAATGGCCAAGAAATTGACATGTTTCACTTGTACTCTTTCTATCTGTTTAACTTCTGGCAAAATCTATATCACTATATTCCAATAGATCAAAACTAGTATACTTAGGATAAAATAGACAGAAGTCTAAAGTACCTTTAACATATCTAATAATTCTTTTTACAGCATGTAAATGTGATTCATTAGGTGAAACTTGAAAGCATGTACACAAACAAACACTAAACATTATATCAGGTCTACTAGCAGTTGGATAAAGTAGACTACCAATCATACCTCTGTAGAGTTTCTCATCTACAGTCTTACCATTTGCATCCTTGTCAAGTTTGGTTGAAGTACTCATTGGAGTAGCCATCTCCTTTGAGTTCTCTAACTTAAACTTCTTCGCAAGTTCACGAGCATTTTTCATTGGTTGATGAAAGTTCCATTCTTCTCTTGCTTAATTTGTAATTCAAGAAAGAAATTGAGTTCTCCCATGAGAATCATTTCAAATTCTTGTTGCATTTTGGTGGGAAAATCTTCACATAAAACTTCGTTAGTACCACCAAAAATAATGTCATCAACATAGACTTGAACTAATGATATATCTTGGTCAACATGTTTGATAAACAAAGTAGTATCAGTCTTTCCTTTAGAAAAAGTATTTTCAATAAGAAGCTTTGACAAACTTTCATACCAAGCATGAGGTGCTTGTTTTAAATCGTATAAAGCCTTTTTTAATTTAAAAACATGATCCGAAAAATCTCAATCTTCAAAACCTGGAGGTTGCTTAACATAACTTCCTCATTCAAGAAACCATTTAAGAAAGCACTTTTGACATTCATTTGAAATAATCAAAAGTTTTTAAAACTTGCATAGGCTAGAAGTATACGGATCGCTACTAATCTAGCAACAGGAGCAAAAGCCTCATCAAAAATTCCCTCCTCTTGATTATATCCTTGGGTAACAAATCTAGCTTTGTTTCTAGTAACAATGCCACTCTCATCTAGCTTGTTTCGAAAAACCCATTTGGTGCCAAAGACAGAACAATCTTTGGTCTTGGTACAAGATCCCAATTATATTTCTATCAAAGTTATTCAATTCCTCCTGCATGGCTAAAAATCAAAACTCGTCATTCAAAGCTTCATTAATTTTTCTAGGCTCAATATGAGATAGAAAAACCAAATGAGAACATTCACTATGAGCTTGAGAACGAGTTTTTATCCCTTTTGATACATCACCTATAATCAAGTCAGTTGGATGATCTTTAATGGTCTTCCATGACTTAGGTAGCTCTAAATGAGATGTATTTGGAGTTTCAATATGCTCTAAGGTCTCAGATTTCTATTTATCAGAAGTTTGTTCACTGCCAGTAGGATCGGAATTCTTACTGGTAGGATCAATTCTACCAGGGTCTTCAGACTCTGAAATATCTGCATCTTCAATAATCTTAAAATATGAGTGTTAGTCTCATTTAACGTGCATAGATTCCTCGACATTTAGCGAGCATTTATTAAACACTCCATAATCTTTGCTAGTAGAGGAATAGCCAAGAACTATACCTTCATCCGACTTGGAATCAATTTACCCAAATTTTCTTTAGTATTAAGAACAAAACATTTACATCCAAAAACTTTGAAATAAGAAATATTTGGGGTTTTTCCTAGGAAAAGTTCATAAAGAGTCTTTTTCAAAATAGGATGAATAATAATATGATTCAAAACAAAGCAAGCGGTGTTAACCGCTTTGCCCAAAAATATTTTGGTAAAACAAAAGAGTTTAACATAGTGCGTGTCATTTCTTATAAAGTTTTATTTTTTCTCTCAATAATACCATTTTGTTGTGGTATTCTTGGTGCTGAAAAAGTGTGTGCAATGTCATGATCGAGACAAAACTCAGTGAAATTCTCATTTTCAAATTCACCTCCATGATCGCTACGAATTTTGATAATAAAAATTTCAATTTTCTCTTTCACCCTTTTGCAAAAATATTTAAAGAGATTGAAAGCTTCACTTTTATGAGTCAAAAACAAAATCCATGTAAAACGAGAAAAATCATCAACAATAAAAAAAAGCATAATATTTTTCATTCAACCTAGAAGTGCTCATAGGACCAAATAAGTCCATATGCAAAAGTTGTGAGGGCTTAAAAGTTGATACCTCACTTAATGAATGAAAAGAACTTTTGACTTGCTTGTTCTTTTTACATTCATCATAAGTTACCTCTTTGGGCTTCTTCAATAGAGGAAGTCCTCGTACAAGCCCTTTGTTGGACAATCTTGATATAAGATCAAAATTAGCATGTCTAAGTCTTTTGTGCCATAACCAAGGATCGTCTTCTAAAGCGGCTAAACACTTGACACTTTCATTAGTTAAATCAATAATATCAATAGTATAGATATTTTCATTTTTAAGTGCTTCAAATAAAACACAATCAATGATAATGCATTTGCTTGGTCTAAAAATGACATTCATACCTTTATTACATAATTGGATAATGCTAATAAGATTAGCTTTCAAACCATCCACAAGCAATACATTCTCAAGAATAGGAGAAGGTTTCTTACCAATAGTTTCGATGCCAATAATTTTACCTTTACCATCATCTCCAAAGGTGACCGAGCTAACTTTACAACTTGATAGGGTTGCAAAAAGATTTGAATTTTCATCATATATCTTGAGCAATCACTATCAAGATACCATTTCCTTCAGCGTTGAGGAATGTTGGATACCTACAAAAGAATTTTGAGATATACTTTTAGGTACCAAATGTCTTTTGAGTCCTTGAATGTTAGTATCTTGTTTTGACACCCATTTAAGATATATCATGGCATAAAAAATTTTCTTAATAAAACATGAAGTGCTAACATGACCTCTTTTCATACAATAAGTGCAAATCAGATTTGAAGCATTGTTGTGATATGAATGATAATGAAAATCATGATATCTATATTGGTAGGATGACATCTTGCCAGTCTGTTAGGATGGTATCCTACCATGACCTGTTCTGCTTCTACTAGTTTGATTCTGCACATGAACAACACTAGAAGTGGAAGCAACATCAATAAATCTTTTCAAACGGATCCTTAAATCATCATTTTTAGTTTGAAGCTCTAAAACTTTAACATGCAATTCATTTTTTTCTCATAAAATATTTTCATAAATAGATCGACTAGATGCATGTTCATTTTTTAAAAGTATGTTGCAAAGTTCCTAAGGCATAGTCAGTTTGCGCCATACATAGTGGCTGATGAGGAGAACCGAGCAAGTAAATTTCAGTAAGACCTAAAGATGGAGATTAAGATGTTCCTTATACCCCAGAAGTCCAAGTCATATTCTCAAGTTTACACCATCGCTCGGGAGGAAGAACAAGAACTGGAGAAGAAAAATTAGGATAAGATGTAGATGAAGTCGGCAAAGAGGCCCTCTCAGTTGATGGAAGGTGAAGACTCAGGCAGGCCCCTGGTTACCCTACTAGCCAAGCCATCACTCCAACCTCGCCCTCAGTATATGATATGTGGGTATTGTCTGAAGCGGGGCACTTACAGCGCAACTGCCGAAAAGTTTATGAATTATGTTGTGTACTGATTGTGCACGTGCATTGCACATTTTGTATCACATATATCACATTTTCTTAATTTATTTTTAATAAAACTCTGCTTTTTAATATATTTTCATGTTCAGTAGTATGCAGTGTAATTAATGAAGAAAATAGAGAGATTGACTGATTTATCCAATTAAATTCAAATAATTCAAAAGATCAAACAAATCAAGGGGATCAATTCAAATTCAAAGGTTTTAGAAGCTATCTAATCTGAATACTAGATATATCAGATAAGATAATATCCTTTAATTTCAAGAGAAAATAGATTGTTTGAAGACCCTATCAGTTTCGCTGAAGATAAATAGATATCCCATCAATTCTAGAAGACAAACTGAAAATTCAAGAGGATAATAGATAGAGAGAAAATCAACGGATGAGATGAATAAATCATATTTGGAGATAAGGAGGAAAATCTAAGTAAATTCAGAGTTTTAAATCAATTTAGACTCGAATTTATATTGAACACTCTTTAGTATTTTAATCATAACTTTCGCTACTGAAATTAAAATCTGATGCTTCAAGATGATTCAAATAGAAAACTTAAAAGGCTACAATTCTTATGTTGATCACTCTGTTCAATTCTATCATTTGATAAGTGATATTCAGCAATTAACACACCAACAAGCTGCAGATCAGACTTAAATTTTCAAAAAAATTCTGGATAAATTAAATCAAGTTTGGAGATAAGGGGAGGATTCAAATTTAGAAATAGTCAGCTCCCCCTATCTCTCCACTCGTCTCCCTACCTATTTCTATCCTATAAATACCCCACACATTAGAGGCAGAGGAACGATCAAGCAGAGAGTAGAAGTTAGGCTATTCTGTAGTTTGTAACTTAGGTTTTTTATTTTTTATGTAATTTTTGTTTTATTTATGTAACTGAGAGGAAAAGAGAGTTTCATAGAGGAATGAGAGCAAAGTTTGTACTGAAAATGACACCGGTGTAAGTAAGTCTTTTCCTTTATTGTTATTTGAATCAAATTGAAGTTTCTTTTCTTCTTTACTCTTGTTTTTGTTTGCTTCTTTCTTCTGTGTTTGTGAATTCAAATGACTCTGATAGCCTCAAAGTTGCCTTGCTCTTGCAAGCGCCGTTGATGGCTTATGGTGATGGATAGTCATTCCTATAGTAGTGTAGCTTGCCCCTTCATTTTGTAGTGTAAATCGGGAATGGGGAAGATCCTATTTATCATACGTCGCTTGCCTTCAAACAAAGGTACATCATCGATACGGGTCAAAGGTAAGGTAAGCAGGTGCCAAAGAGGTAAGTAAGTATTTTTTAGAGTTTAACTTTCTTTCTTTTAATTTTTAGTTTAGATCACCAACATCATCATCTCTTTACTCTATTCATTATTTTCACTTTGTTTGTACAAAATCATTTTCTGTTTTTCTCCATCTTACCAATCTATCACTTTTTAACAATTTAACATAAGTTATTTTCCTTTTCTTTTAAAGAATTGAAAGAAGAACTTTAACTATTTTTTGTGAAATAAAAAGAAGTTACAAAAAGCTTCCATCGCAAGTCCCTCCTTGTGGATCACGACCCGCATAGTCACTCGCTATAGCGGTAGCACTAAGCACTTGCACTTATATTTTATATTCCTGAAATTCTGTATTTTATGTGTGCATGTTTTAACTCAATCAAAATTTTGGTGTCATTGTCAGGGAGGGACGGTAAGTAATTTTCTTTTTAAATTTATATTTTTGGTTAATTTTCTTCTTTGTTCTTAGTGTGCAGTGATAGATATCAAGGAAATTTTTTCTGCATTGGACATATAAGTGGCCCTGAACTCTGCTCAAGAAAGCAGCCCAGAAGCCCTCATATTTGCTGTATTCACGCGGTAATCTGAGTGAACTACTAACCTGTATTTTTTGCAGGTTGGTTGAATTACAAAGCTAAATTTCTGCAGTTATTTATTTTCTTATTTAACTCACAGTACATACTTTCTGATCTAAACGATAAATTGATGTTTGTTAAATGCTAAAAATGGTTCAGACTTTGCATTTAGGCGCGTATCTAATTCATTTACATTTTACATTACTGTTGAAGAGTGCTAGAGAAAAGGTACGTGTGCATAGCATGTAGTATAGGAACACTTTTGAATTGTTTACATTGCTTATATGTTGCTTTTCATGTACACGTTGCACTAAATTGATTTAAGGGCTTGTCCTATAAACAAGATAGGGTAGGGAAGTCATTACCCTCCCTTAGCCCACAAATAATCTCCTCACTCACAAATCCAAGCCTAACTATAACTGAGTAGACGTCGGTCCTAGGGACATCTCAGACTCAATAGAAGACTGACCTAAGGGAAAAGTTGATTAGAATTTAACTCTTGTCAAATCGGTGTCAAAAGGTTGGGGATTGATGAGGCGAGATCTCGAAGAACAGTGGTTTGGCATAATTGGGCTCGTTGCTTAGGCACGGATACCTCCCACTGATCTTACCCCTACCTGCCGATTAACTTTGGTCAAATTCTGCAATATACCCCTCGTGGATAGTCTAACCAGTTAGGAGTCGTCTAGGTTTAAGATCTGCCCTAACTTAGGCTAGATTTTTTTTTATGTATTTGTTTGTTTTTATTTGTTTGTTTTTGACATTTCTTATATGATATGGCTTATAACAACCATTTTTTCTAATTTTAATGATAATTCATATTACACCCCGACCTCTTTTGACTCGGATATTACCAACCCGGCATATCATAGCTTTAACTAACTTAGTGTGCCGGATTGGTCTTATCTGAATCAATACATGTCCCAGTCTCAATACTATGAACAAGACTGGAATAATCATCACTACTCTTTGCAGAGTTAATGGGGATACAATTTCCCCGAGTCATATTGTCAACCATCATTCCAACATTCAGCCTATAATTTTTCTAGTCATGATCAACCAATTGAAGAAAAATCTGAGGCTATAAAAAGTATAGAAGTCATAATTGAGTCCCAAGAACAAAAGCTGAAAATGATGGACTCATAATTCTTACAAGACTCCCAATTTCAAGATCCTTACTCCATGTTCCAAGTCCCGCAACAAGAAGAAGAACTATGGATTCAGATAGGAGTATGGAAAACCTGATTCAGTCCGAAATTAATTTTTTCTAATCTATCGCTAGGCTAGAAGTACAAATGAGCCGTTATATCAGCATAGTGAAATATAGGAATGAGAAAACTCTACCCAACTCATGTTCAATCATTTCTGATTGCCCTAACCATATTGATAAGAATGAAGAATCTTGGTGTCTTGGAAACTTTGATCAAAACTCAATTTCATTACACAAATTTGAACTTGACCAATTCTAAACTTGGACAAATTGGCAAGTTTTCTATTCAATGAGATTGAACTTGAATGTGAATGTGACCCCGATCCCCAACCTTGTGATTCAGTTTTCATCTTCGAATCTATGTTGATCCAGGTATCCTCACCCAATTTGGACCAATTTTCGTAGCCTACATTTATTCCCGTACCCATAAATCTAGAAATTGAATCATCAAGTTTTAATAGTCACATGGGAAAAGAATGTGAATTGCAATTATTTGATTTGGACTCAACTCTTGAATCAAAACTGACTCTTGAACCCAAAGTTAATTTTTCCGAGTTAATATTGGTTACCAAACCTATCACTCTTGAGTCCAAGTCAACCATTCCACCTAGTCACATTCTTTTGTTGGACACATGTATAGACTACGATGATTCCGTGATGATTTTTCAAGACTGGTCATGTAAAGGGAATAAGTTTCATAATAAGATCTTTCATGATCATATTCATATTGGGGATTATAATTATGTAAATAGAAAAGAGGTCAATAAAGGTGGGTTTGGTGAACCACCACATTATCATGATTGCGTAGCACAACACTTGGCCCAATCCGAACACCACCGGAACCACCACGATAAGGTAATATTTTTCTTCACTTTCTTTTTTTTCATGTATTTATGCATTCATTGAGGACAATGCATGAGATAGGTGTGGGGGAGGGTTCTAACATAACATAGGTTTTCTTTTTATTTTAAAAAAATAAAAAAATCAACATTTTCTTTGCCTTTAAAAACTTTTGAAAAAAAAGAACAATATTTTGAGATATTTTTTGTAAGAAATTAAGTAAATTTTAAGGAATAAGAGAATCATAATTAAGATTTCTTATACTTGGTCAAAATAAGATTATTTGTTTGATTTCTAGGATTAAGAAGTAAACTTGAAAAAGTAATTTATTTTTTATCTTTACCTTGATGAAATATGCACACTTTATTCACTTACGCCCTTAAGGTTCAAAAACAAAGATTCTTATGCCTTATATAAAAAATTATATATATCAAAAATTCTCTGATTAAGCTAGGTATTTATGCCTTATAAAGCATAAGTATTCATGCCAAAAAGCAGTCCATATAATAAAATCCTTAGTTTTGTGGCCTTGGTTGCTCGAGTCCTTAAGTTTTTGGGGTGTTTTCTCACCCGGTGCCCTAAGACCGTCCGGTTTGAGTGTCACCAACTAAAGGCTCGTTACATAGGCAGATTAGAAAGCCTAATAGAACTAAGAAATAATACCACCAAAAATATAAAAAAAATAAGGCATAAGAGTTAGAGTTAAAGAACTCCAAGTCAAAATTTCACGGTTACAAAGTTGCATATGATTTAGGGTAAAGTAATAGACTAGATAAAAAATACAAGTTTAACCCCTTATCTTGATTGATAATAAGTTTTTGAATAGAGATTAAGTTTAGGATAGAAAAATTATGTTTTCCTATAACTTACAGATTACTTGACTCTTACACTAATACTTCAAATATTTTTCCTTTTCAAAATGCTTTTCAAAAATAATAACTCTTTGTTTCTCTTTCTTTATAGATTTTGTGGGTGTAATTCACTAAAAAATCTCACGAGTCAAAACTCATCCTCTAGGGATAACCTAGAGGTTTAACGGCTTGTTGCACGTGCTAAGTGCAACCGTGATTCCTACGAAAGTGAGTTAAATTAGGTCAATTTTATTTTTTCTTTTCTTTCCTTTGCTCGAGAACAAGAAAAGATAAGTGTGAGGATGTGATTGTGCACATGCATTGCACATTTTGTATCACATATGTCACATTTTCTTCATTTATTTTTAAATAAAACGCTACTTTTTAATGTATTTTCATGTTCAGTGGTATGCAGTGTAATTGACGAAGAAAATGGAGAGATTGATAGATTTTTAAATTAAATTCAAATAATTTAAAAGATCAAGCAAATTAAGGGAATCAATTAAAACTCAAAGGTTCTAGAAGCCTTCTTGTATGAACACTGGATATATCAGATAAAATAATATCATCTAATTTTAAGGAAAAAAATGATTGTTTGAAGACCCAATCGGTTTCACTGAAGATAAATGGATATTTCATTAATTCTAGAAGATAGATTGAAAATTCAAGAGGATAAATGGATAGAAAGAAGATCAACGGATGAGATAAATCAATTATATTTGGAGATAAGGAGGAAAATTTAAGTAAATTCGGAGTTTTAAATCAATTTATACTCAGATTTAGACTAAACACTCTTTAGTATTTTAGTCATAACTTTTGCAACTAAAACTCTATTCTAATGATTCAAGATAATCTAGAAAGAAGACTTAAAGGGTTACAATTCTTATATTGATCACTCTTTCCAATTCTATTATTTGATAAGTGATATTCAGCAATCAATACTTATAATCTGCAGATCAGAATTGAATTTTCATATAAAATTCTGGATAAATCACCAGCTCCCCCTATCAGGTTTGGAGATAAGGGGAGAATTCAAATTCAGAAATAACCAACTCCCTCTATCTCTCCACTCGTTTTCCCTTTCCATTTCTACCCTATAAATACCCCACACATTAGAGGCAAAGGGACGATCAAGTAGAGAATAGAAGTTAGGCTATTCTGTAGTTTATAACTTAGGTTTTTTGTTTTTTTAATGTAATTTTTGTTTTATTTATGTAACTGAGAGGATAGAAAAGTTTCATGGAGGAATGAGAGCGAAGCTTGTACTAAGGGTGACACCGATGTAAGTAAGTGTTTTCTTTCATTATTATTTGAATCAAATCGAAGTTTCTTTTATTCTTTACTCTTATTTTTATTTGCTTCCCTCCTCTGTGTTTGTGAATCCAAATGACTCCGATAGCCTCAAATTTGTCTTGCACTTGCAAGCGTCGTTGATGACTTATGGTGATGGATTGTCATTCCTATGGTAGTGTAGCTTGCCTCTTCATTTCGTAGTATAAATTGGGAATAGGGAAGATCTTATTTGTCATACTTCGCTCGCCTTCAAACAAAGGTACATCATCGGTACGGTTAAAGGTAAACATGCACTGAAGAGGTAAATAAGTATTTTTTAGGATTTAACTTTCTTTCTTTTAATTTTAATTTAGATCACCAACATCACCATCTCTCAACTCTATTTATTATTTTTTACTTTCTTTGTACAAAATCATTTTCTATTTTTCTCCACCTTCTCAATCTACCACTTTCTTAGCAATTTAACATAACTTATTTTTCTTTTCTTTTAAAGAACTGAAAGAAGAACTTTAACCATTTTTTTGAGAACTAAAGATAACTTACAAAAAGCTTCCATCGCTAGTCCCTCCTTGTGGATCATGACCCGCATAGCCACTCGCTATAGTGGTAGCCTTCAACACTTACACTTCTATTATGTATTCCTATAATTCTATATTTTTGTGTGCAGATTCCAACTCAATCATGTACGGGTCCGAAGATCATTTGAAGAGTGATTGTCCGTTCAAGAAGACAAGAAATATTGCACCGATCAGATCAACGCATCCAATACCACTATTGGGAGAGAATCCAGGATCGACAGAGGAACTCCACTTCATCCCCAGCAATAAGCATAGAGTTAGGCACAGAGGAGACCAAAAGTTAGGACAGATGGCAGAAAGAGGCAAACAGATAATTTGACTGAAGAGAAAGTCAAGATACTGAATGGAGTAAGAACAGGAAGGGATGCTCAATATCTGGAACAGGAACCCTGGAGGTACCACCCTTAACCATATCCCCCTTTTTCACGTCTTTGAGTTGGTAATTCTCTATGTCATATCCTCTTTTTTGCGCTATCATCATCAGTTTTAGTCTTTCCGTGTCCACCTCCACTTTTTCCTTGCTATTCCTTCTCTTCCATTTTTTACTCTTCCAGTTTTTATAGCCTTTATGCCAACTTAAGATATGGGTAGACTAGTGAGGTAGCGGCAGGACATATGTGGTTCATTCTCATCCTATTCCAGCATTTTTCGATTCTAGTGCATCATATTATCTTATATTTGGCAGTTCTTTAGCCTTACATTCTATTATTTATATGTGTGTGTGTGGGTATTCTATAGGGATTAGCACAGAAATCAGTACAGAAAGTAGGATAGTCATTATGAATGTAATCAGATAGACTGCATTACTACATGAAGAGTGCCAGTATGAAACAAATTTCCAGATTCAGAACTTCTGTCAGGCAGAGCTATTGTATTTTCTATATTATCCTAGTAGCAATCATGATCTCTTCTATCGACTTCACTGAGCTCAGAATCGCAATACTTAGCAGTCTTCATGGATTCGATGAGTCATGGACTCCGCTAGTATAGCCAATCGAGAGTCATGTTCTAGCCATGCGAGCTCAACCAGGCGTGGGCCTTGCTGTACCTTGGCGCTTAACATTTAGTGATGTGTTACGTGCTGGCTTCGCCACGTGAGCTCTGCCAAGTGCGAGCTCGTAGAGCGTTAGCTCCACCGCACCCTAGTGTCTAGCGCCTGACATTGTATTATGTAATGGCCCTACCAAGGTTTCGATTCGCTCGTGGCTAGTTCCGACGGTGTTTAGTACTCTAGCCTTGTTCCCTGGATTCCCCCCTGACTTGTTTTTACGAATTTAGTGAACCGGATTTCTTGTTGTGTCTTAACAGCTTGTAATATTTTTCTTGATGATCTATTCGGCCAACCTTGTAGGGCTTGGGTATTTTCTAAGTATTTCATTTATAGTCGATTTATCATTCAAAAAATGGTTGTTCTGTGTTCTTGGTTATGACTTTCAGAGTTATCAGCTCTTAGTATTCAGAACTTATTATTATCAGTTGTTTTTTATTTATGTATCTGCGATCAATTTATCGGGTTTTCTTTATCTACAATATTATGATCTATTTTTAGAGTGACAGAGAACAGACAGAATATCTTGTAATCTTACTACAGACTCTCCGCCGGGAATAGCTTCATGCCACGTAAAGTAAGTATGAGTCCTAAACAGGTAAGTATTGTATTTTTGGGGTCTCGTCTATTTGAAGGGAGTAATCTCTGTCGATTCTAGCAGAATACAGGCAGTGAAAGTTGGCCAGCTTTGAAGTCAGTTTATTTTACATTATTCTGAATGAGTCAATATATAGAAGCTCTGGCAGATAATTATATGAGAAAGATAGCTCAGCTACATGGTATTCCAGTTATTATTGTGTCAGGCTGAGACACGGGATTTAGATCGCAATTTTGTTAAAATCTTTAAAGAAGTTTAGAGGCTCTACTTATATTCAGCTTATCTTATCACTCTCAGAAAGCGGGTAGTCCAATTAGACCATTCAGAATCTTAATTATCTTCTTCTAACAGAATTCTCTTATTAATTGTTATCAAGTCTGTATTGATATGGCACCGTCCGAAGGATTATACGGCAAGAAGTGCAGGAGATGTCTAGGTCTTGAGTTATTGGTTAATCGGCTATGAGCATTACCCTTAGTCATATCTTAATTGATATAATCCTCGTTCCTGTCTTTCCTGTGTTCATCTTCCCCCTTATTAAAATTTTGAGGACGAAATTTTTGTAAGGTGGATAGAATGTAACACCCTATTCCCAGAATATGTACTTAGTTATGTATTCAGATTCTTGATCATATTTTTTGATTTACTTCTTATATTTGTTTTTGTTTTATGTATATTTATGCGATTGTTTTACATCGGATCCGGATTCGTGAACTCAGAGGCAGCCCCAGTCTGAACCGGGGACCTGATCTTAGTGTATTGCTTAATTTGGTCTTTTGTTAGTCAGATTTGACTGATTTTAGTTTCAAACAGCAGTTTTCAATATTTTAGATTTTTCAGAACTATGCAGCAAAATCTTCAGAACTGGTGTCGACCTGTGCCACCGATCGATTCTCAGATTTTTAATTTACAAATAAAATTAAATTTAGAGAAATCGCTTTCACATTATTTCTTAGAATCGCATTTTCTATCTAAATGTATTTTTGGGGATTTTTCTGATTTTATCAAAGTTCGACCTGTTTCGGTGTCGACCGTATCACTGGTGGATTCCAGGATTTCTAATTTACAAACAGAGTTGAATTTCTAAATCTTCTTTCACATTATTTTTTAGAATCATATTTTCCACTTTAATGTAATTTTAGAGAATTTTCTGAATTTATCAGAACTTGGCCAGATTTGATGTCGGCCAGTATTGCTGGTAGATTTCAGGATTTTATTTTTGAAAATGAGATTTTATTTCTGAAAATTGATTACATATTATTCCTCAGGATGAGATTTTCTATCTCTGGGTATTTTTGAAATTTTTCTGGAACAGTCAATATTTCCCAACATTATTATAATATTACTATTTTACAAAATCTTTTCATTTCTTTCTTTCTTTTTTTCCTTTTCCTTTTCCTTTCCCCCTATCCCATCATCTGCCAAGCCATCTCCTTCATTAATTCCCTATCTCCCATCACTCTCTTTCACTTACTCTCTTTCTCTTTTCCTTTTCTTTTTCCTTTTCTCTTTCTTTTTCTTTCTACCTTTTTCCTCCTCTTCTTGTTCTACCTGGGAGAAACACCACCGCCACTGACCTAGGCCCAGCACCACAACTGCCGCCACCTTGGGCCCGGTGCCGCCCACCTCCGGCGCCACCACCCTTACCCCATCCTCTTCCTCTACAAATTCCACCAAAATCCTCATCCTTCCTCTCCAATTCCACCTCATCATTATCTTCTTCTTCAATCAACAACAACCACAACCATCTCCTACCAATTCTTCCACCACCACCATCAAACTCACCTCCTCCTCCTCAATTACAACCCCTACTCCTCCTCTTCCTTCCTCTCCTCCATTCCACCATCAATTTCACCACCTTCATCATCTTAAACCACCACTACCACCTCCATCACCACCCTTCTTCACCTCCCCTTCTCCTTCTTCTTGGGGCGGTCGGCGGCCACCCATGGCCTGCACCGGCCTCCAGCAGCCGGCGCCACCTCCCTTGCGTCGCCTGGCCGCGTGGTCGCGGCCAGGGCTCGGCCAGCCGGGGCCAATGGCCCTGGCTGTGAGCAGAGGAGGGGGTCAACTCTCCTCTCTCTACTGTTTCTCTCTCTTTCTACTGTTTCTCTCTCTTTCTACTGTCTCTCTTTACTGTATTTCTCTCCCTCCATTTCTCTCTCCCCTATTCTCTTTCTCTCTAGATGTTTCTCTCTAGCTCTCTCTTTCTCCCTTTAGATGTTTCTGTCTAGCTCTCTCTTCTCTCTCTTGAATATTTCTCTCTCTAACTCTCTCATTCTCTCTCTATATGTTTCTCTCTAGCTATCTCTTTCTCTCTCTAGATGTTTCTCTCTGGCTCTCTCTCTTTCTCCTCTAGATGTTTCTCTCTAACTCTCTCTTTCTCTCTAACTTTTCTCTCTCATAAAATATAAATATATATATTTTAATATATATGTTGGTGCACGTGCTCGAGTTTCTGGGATTCTGAATTTACGGCGATTTTCAGAGATTTAGGAGATTGTCCTCGCCTCGTTTTGGGTTTCCCCGCTTCGTCGGGTCAACTTGTATTTATTTTATATTTTAGTTTGTATTCATAGTTTGTATTTGGTTGTACCCTTGTATTTGTATGTGTCCGAGTGCCCAGGACTGTACATGCACCATGCCTGTGATGAATGCTTGTACTAGTGTAGTTTCATTCCTATGCAAATTTCAAGCATGTGATGTTGTCTAGTACTGTTTTATTATATCGTGTGATTGACGCTAACAGTTCTGCAGGTACTATACTCAGCCTTCGGGCTGCGTTCAGCCTCCAGCCTTTCTATACCCAAACTTCGGGCTGCATTTAACCTCCAGGGTCTCTACTCAGCCTCCGGGCTTCACCACTCCACGATAGTCTAGATATTATCACGCTTATATGAATGCTCGTGTGGTACTAACGTTGCAGGAACCCTTATACCGACTATGAGTTTCTGCCCACTCTCGGGCTAGCTACCCAATTGGTTTTAGGCCTGCACCCTTATGGGTTTTGTGGTAGCTATCAAGAGTGCACTTAGACCCCGAGCGTACTTTAGCCTGCGGGCTCTCGCCCACTTCCTCGAAAAAGGAGTGCACCTAGACCGTCTGGTCTCTCATGCTCCACCTCGTAGGCATGCCTAGCGCTCAACGCTTTACCACTAGATTCGTGCAGGTAGAACTCTGCCGGATTTAGACTCGACTTTTAAGTTGAGTCATTCTAGTAGCTCCGTCAAGCGCTCTAGTGATGAAACACTGTTTGCTGTCAGTACCTCCAGCTTACTTAGCTCCGCTTGGGTGTTCGCTTGCTTGCTTATTATCTGCTTTCCAGTTATTAATTCTTTTATTAATGGTTGTGAAGTGTTTGAAATCTTATCTAAACTGTTTCCTAAAATTGCATATTTTTCGGTATTCGTACCGATTATCGGTACAGTTTTCCTGTATCGCTTGACATGCTTATACTTGATGTGTTAACATTTACCATGTTATCTCTCATCACCTGCCAGATATCACCCTCATATCATGCTATAACCTGACACCCGGCATGATAAACTTGACTCTCATAATTATTACGATAACGGTAATGATGACTTGGCATCTTGATATATCCTGATATATTCTAGTACAAACTGTACTCCTGATACTCCTGACATGTTCCTGCTCATTCCCATAATCTGAAATTATCTAATAAACTATAAAAAGGGACAACTTACAACAGGTCGGGGGAAACTTACGGATATCAATACATGTTCGTGTTTATAGTGGTATTAGGTATGTTGTGCAACTAAAACTTCCGATTCAGCTTGAAGGCCTCCAGGTATTCCGAGGGAGTGTTGGCTCCCTACCTCCTGTTATATTCCTGAAAGGACAAACAATAAAACCCTCATCTAGGCCTGCGGCTAATTCCGTACACTAGTAATGGAAGTCATGGATCGTGGTCCCGGGCATGTACGGGACCCACTGCAAACATTGTTCGTTGATACCCTGTTGGCTTCCAATAACATCCTTGCTTTACTCAAATGTGCATATATGGGACGCTAGTGCACATATCTAGAAATCTGGGTAGGACGAGTAATAATAATAATAAAAGATGCCAACTAATAATTCGTTATATGTTTTGTCGTCTTTGCTTTCATCGGGTTTTACTTCGGATTTCTGATTTTATGATTATTATTATTATTCTTGTATTATATCTGTTTACATCTTGCCTTATCACTTGTGCTTTATTCCACC
Source organism: Agave tequilana (assembly GCA_038442645.1). Classification (NCBI taxonomy): domain Eukaryota; kingdom Viridiplantae; phylum Streptophyta; class Magnoliopsida; order Asparagales; family Asparagaceae; genus Agave; species Agave tequilana. Next base: position 170,450 of record JAVJIF010002062.1, on the reverse strand, counting down.
AGTCTCCTGCTTTGATCGTATTATATCATGCATGTTCCCTTCTTGTTATCACTTACTATATCTCTAGCTGCTCTTGTATGCCTTTACTCACAACACGGTTTTCAATACATGCTCTTTTGATTCGGATATATTGATACACGTGTGCTTATTCTTGCACGCCACTTGGCATACACCATACCACTCACTGGGGAGTTTCTGACTACCTTGGATCCTCATGTCCAGATCTCAGAGTTTGGAGCTTGTGGATTCTCCGGTTGTTGATCAGAGATGTGCAGCAAAAGCGTGGATCATCGGCAGACCGTCTGAGACTCTATCCTTCCAGGCCCCCTACTCGGCTCTCGAGTTTTCCCTTTGTCGCTCGTGAGCGCCTTTTTGTGCAGTTCATTATTGTATATCTCTTTGTATTCTCGCATTTGCGCCTATCGGTGATATTATATTCTTGTAATATTGTGTCACATTTGGTGATAACTTTGTAATTGTACTCATATGTTGGAATGGATAATGCACCACGTATTTCCAAACTCTGATTCTTGCATGTACTGATGCTTAGCGTATATATGTGAGGGTATTTTTGACCTACGTATATATGTCGCAATAACGTCTCTGTACCCTCAGGATCGGGGCGTTATAATTTTCAATCATGCCCCAAAATTTTCAATTAATAGACTGAATATGAATTTTCATGCATGCTTTCCGATATGCATAATTAGTACCATTAAACAGTGGAGGTCTATTATTGGATCTCCCCTCGGGTAGAATAAGATCACTAGTGGAAGCCATAGGATCGGTCTCTAGGATATAAAGCTAAAACAAGAGTACCAATGCCCTAATACCAATTGTTAGACCCTAGCGGGGGTGAAGAGAGTCAAGAGTAATTAAAAATTAACACACAATAATAAAACAGTAAAATACTTTAGACTAGTAGGATCGCCCAGTCTGCTAGTAAGATAACACTGTCGGATGGTAGGATAGCACAGTCTAGACCAACAGAGAACTGAAAACAGTAGTATAGCAGAATGTAAATATAACTCAGCAGATGATCAACCAGAATAAGCAAGAAACATCAAACAATAATTTTAGGGTGGTTCGAAAAACTCTCCTACATTCACCACCTAGAGGTCTCCACTCTAAGATTTGCAAATCTACTATAAAACTTTTTTTGAAGCAAGAATTACAACCACCGAGACTATTCCTTGAGCTTGGATTTTCATACCACAAAAATACAACCTGATCTTGGATTTACAACCACCAAGATACTTGCCAATCTTGGATTTTACACACCACCAAGATACTACATGATTTTAGATTTACAGCCACCAAGATACTTACCAATCTTGGATTTTACACACCACCTCTTCCTTGAGGTAAACAACAATGAAGTGTAAAATTACCTAGAGGGGGGGTGAATAGGTGATGGCTAATCTAATGGTCACTTAATGCGGAATTAAAAACTTATATGACCTAAACTAAAATTCTTAAACTAAATACCACGTATAACACAAGAGTGTAGCCGAATTCCCAGTGAAGGGCTCTGGACTAACTCCTCAAGATTCCTCTAAATAAGAGTTGAGGTGCCGCGTTGGCTCTTTTGGTTAAATACAAGTGTTAGCAAACAATCCCCAAGCATATATCAATTAGGCACACAATATATCAAGCATGAAAAGATAAGCACAATAATAGCATGCAAGATATAAACAAGTAAGGGAGAGAGAGAGAGAGCAATCGCAAACACGGGAGATTTGTTTCGAGGTTCGAGCACCCTTGCTCTACATCCCCACCTTCACACTTGAAGGATTTCCACTAGAATCGATCCCACCGGATCACTCCTCGGTGCCGCAACACCTACAAGCCGAGTTCACACTTGAACTCCTTGGACTCTCTAGCCCGTACACACCGCAAGCACACAAGCTCGCCGAGGCCGCACCTCAAACACGGAGTTCACGCACGAACTCGAAACACCGCGAACACAACCGTCCGCCTCCTCAAAGAACAAAGATGAACTTTGGTGATCACAACTCTTTGATCACCTAAAATCCTCTCACAACAAATCCCTATGGGTAGATATAGCAATGGATAGCTCAAGTGTTGTGTGAGAAAACAAGGAAAGAGATGGTGGGGGAAAACTCAAGAAAATCTCTTTTAACACTCTTGATAAAATTCCCCTTTTGATTGAAAGTATTAGCTCTCAATTTAGTGGAGAAAACTCTTTTAATGAAGTAGGAAAAACTAGCTCAAAACCCACTAAAAAATCTTCGAGAAAACAGCCCCCAAATGCCCCAATTTATAGAGCTAGAAAAACTAGCTGTTGGGAGCCAGATGGCCTGACGGTCGACCGCCCGGTCGACCGCCAACGGTCATTTTTCTGACCGTTGGGGCAGCGGTCGACCGGCCCGGTCGACCGAGGCCTGAAACAGAGAGCAGATCTCTCTGCCGGTCGACCGGCCCGGTCGACCGGGGCTTTCCAGAGAGCAGAGCTCTCGGACGGTCGACCGTCCCGGTCGACCGGCCCTCCAGCCAGATACTGGCGTGCACGCTGTGCACGTCAGTCGACCGAGTTGGTCGACCGCCTTCAAGCACGGTCGACCGGGTCGATCGACCGGCATAAGCCAGTATAGAATTTCTGGGACAAAAATCTTGGTCTTTTTGTTTGAAATAAAATCCCATAAAATCACAGAAAATCTACAAAAATAGTTTTACCAATATACTATGATAAACAAACATGCTTGCACAAAATCAAGGCATGTTACAAATGATTTGGACTATTTTTGTAAGTTGGAAATATTGGTTCAAAACAAAAACTGTATTTTTCCAAAACTTGATATTTTCAAAACTTGTTTTTCAAATCTCTCCAAAATACAAAAACATGATATTTAAACAACTTTTAAAGCATAGTGTGTATGGATATGATCCACTACACAAATATGGTGAAATATCTATGTTTTTGACATTAAGCTCTAAATACGGTTTTGGTTAAACATGTAAACTAGAATATCAAAAACCAAACCGGTATTTTTCTAAAGGAAAACTCTTTTATGAAAACTCATCTATATCAAGAGTGTGTGTGTATAGATATACTTGAGCAATCCACCAACTATTCTATCCTTTACATTTTATCTAAAAACAAAATCTTAACAAAAACAAACCTAGACACAAGTCTTCATGAAGTCTTCACTTGAAGTCTTCTCATCTTCTTGACTTGGTCCAAACTTGATCCAACGAGCTCGACTCCTCTTGAGTACTTGATATGGTCTTGATGCATAGGCTCGTGAATCAAACCGTGCTAGCTCCAAAACTTGACTTTAAATCTTTTGTTGAAGCTACACACCTACTAAGATCTTGATCATGAATCTGAGACTAAATAAACACAAGATCATTAGTACTATAACTACATGAGTTGATCATCATCAAAACTAGAGTGATGGGCCTTTGGGCCAACAATCTCCCCCTTTTGATGATGACAAAACTCATGAAGTTATATATGCATGGATTAAAGTAAAGCTTCAAAGAAGCTCCCCCTTAACTCATGCATACCAAATAAACAATAAGATATGGCAATGAAGCACATAAACATGTATGCAAATGTATGGAGATAAACATGCTAATCAAGCATAAAACTCATCAAATTCTTTTTCTCCTGTTTGCAATACAAAACATATATATGCATAAATATAAATCCTTCTCCCCCTTTATGAATAAAGCAAGGAAAACATGCATATATATACCAAATACTTCTCCCCCTTTTTGTCAATCATCAACAAAGGGGTTAAAGTAAAAACAAAATTTTCTCCCCTTTTTGTCAAAAGCAAAAAATCAACAAAGGGGTGACATGAAACAAATCAATAAAGGATATATGTGATATACATTCATGAAGAGGAAGACGCTAAGTTAGCTTCCCTACACATATACATTACATGAAAGAGGGATGACGAGCCCTAATTCACATAACGCATAATATGAATGCATAAGAGGAGATGTGAAGCTCCACCTACACACGTGTATCACATAAAGAAGAGTTGTCAAGCTCCTCAATACAAGATACACTCAACATGAATCTATATGTAGAAGAGATGTTAAGCTCCCCTTGCATATAGGCAATACAAATCAAAAATGTTTTGATTTTTCTTATTAAAAACAAATTTTGAGATATCTTGTAAACAAAATTTTTAAGATACCAATTGTAGTCAAATTTTAAAATACCATTGTAAATAAACATTATAATTTTTTTTAATTTTCTTAAATAAGTAAAACATCTTGATACCAATTGAAATTTATAATAAATTTGAAACATATTGATATCAATTTAAAAATACTGATCAATTTTCTTATAAGCTTATGCATTATAAAAATATCAATTGAAAAATCAATTGAAAAACAAGATTTGAAGTAAGCTTAGCAAAAGCAAACTTTGTGCTTTTTAAATATGTAAATCGATTGTAAAGCAAGCACACGTAAATCATATATATGTATGAAAAGATAATATCAATAGCAAAATTATGAAGCATACATATATAGGAAACAAAATATGAGTATATACAAAATTATCAATTTAGATACCAATTGAAAAGATCCAATGATACCAATTGAAAATAACAATGTAAATCAAGTATATAACTCATAACTTACCACCCTTTATATGCTCAAGATAAAAGATATTCAATAGGGTTTGCAAGGCATACACGCCCATCCATCCGCCCATTAAGGTGTAGGAAGGGGTTTTCGAAAATAGAGTTTGAAAATATTTTATAGTGAAAACCACTACCAAATGAAGAATAATTAACTAGTTAAAAGAAATTTTTGAAAAACTAGTTAAAAATCCTTCAAAAACATGAAATCAAATCATATGTTTTTTATGAATCATACCAAAAACACAAAAGTTGACATTCAAAATCGATAAAGCTCAAAAATATATTCATGAAACAAAGTCATGACAAAACAAATGAGGTGTGAGTGTACAAGAATCATGTGTTTAGCATTTTCTATGAAGATAATCAATGAAGCTCAAAACATAAATATCATTTTATCAAACAAATCATGAAAATTCATTTTTTTTTTTAAAACAAACTTCTAGGTATATGTATGATTTATCCAAAACTAACAATATGCATACATATCCCAAACATAAAAGAGTCTATCAATGGTGTTTGCATGAAGGCAAGAGACTCACGGGTATACATGTATATTTATTAGATTTGAATAAAAATTGCATATACATGAAGTAAACTATGAAAATTGGCAAAACATGTATAAATGATATAATCATCAAAACTAGCCTATACATGTGCATATAATGAGTACAAATGAACAATAAAGTGCAAACATATATAAATCAATTTGTTGCTCACTATTTGTAAATGTACAAATACAAGTTTTGATAAAAACTACATTTAAACAAGTATTTACCACAAGAAGCACAAAAACAAATAAATAAAATATGAATATGCTATATGATATCACAAATGAATAAGCATGTAAATAAATTAAGAGTTTTAGAGATAGTTACCAAACCAAGGAACTATGCTCCAAATCTCCAAACATGGTGGTTGTTCCACCAAACCTCCTTGATAGCGGTGCATCAAATGTGTGTCCATCAAGTCCATACATCCACTACCAAGGCACCAAATCTCTCACGTCTTGTGAGAGCCCTCACCTACATCAAATACACAAGGTAGGGACTTTGGTACTCATTTTCTTTTGGGTCCTTGAGGGTTAGTCTTATAAGGAACCCAAACATTTTTGTTATTAGCAAAATTTAAAGAATTTATCTTATCATAATAAAATTTTGCTAAATGGCCTTTGCAGCCACAATGTGTACATTTGTACACCTTAGTATGCATATGAGTGTGAGTGTGAGCATGACGTGCAACATAAGCATATGCATGATGAGGATGATGTGCATGGATAAGTGGAGTTTGTTTCTTTGAAAACAAAGACTCCAATCTCTTATGGTTAAATGCACAATTGCTCAAATTAGAGCTTAAACAATCAATTCTATTTTTCAAATTTTAACCTCATTAGTGGTGGCATGTAAAGCATGATGAGAAATAGAATCATTATTCTTTTTAAAAGCAATAACTTTTTCTTTTCTTTTTCAACCATTTTTCTTTTTAAAGAAGTTGTTTTCTTGAAAAGCAATTTCTTTTTGTTTTTCCACCAAAAAGACTTTATTTTTCAAAATAGTGTTTCCTTCACAAAGATCATTTAATTTGGATATCAAGGAAACATTCTCATTTTTCAAAATCTCATTTTCTTTTTCAATGCATGCAACCTTATTTCTAAATGAATCATTTTCTTTTAGCATGCAATCAAAATTCCTTTTCAAATTTTTATTATCTTTTCTAAGCATGTCATATTTTCCTAAGAGTTGTTGACAAAAACATGCAAGCTCATCATATGACATGTTATCTTCATCTATCTCGGATTCGGTAGTTACCTCAAGGGGGTTATCCCCTTGGACCATGTAGCACAAGTTGGAGGTGACGCTTCCAACATCCGAGTCGCTCCCCGCATAATATAGATCTTTTTCGCCAAGGGAGGTGATGATGTTCCATGCTACAAAAGCCGAATCAATGTTATCAACTCTAGATAAATATTCATCATTTAGGGTACTCTTCAAAGCATGAAGGGCTTTTGCATTAGCCTCAAAATTTTTGCCATTAAAACAATATGAATCTTTAGTGGTGGCAAAATAAACATGAATCCCGAAGGCATTGAGGTACAAAGACATCTTAACCTTCCAAGTTTGGATGTTAAGGATGTCAAAGGTGGGTGGTGACATGAAGTCCATGGTGTGTGTACAAATTTGATTAGCCTAAAATGAGGATCTTTAACTCTAGGTTGTAAGACCCAAATCAAGAGCACTTGGCTCTGATACCAATTGTAAAATCACCTAGAGGGGGGGTGAATAGGTGATGGCTAATCTAATGGTCACTTAATGCGGAATTAAAAACTTATATGACCTAAACTAAAATTCTTAAACTAAACACCACGTATAACACAAGAGTGTAGCCGAATTCCCCGTGAAGGGCTCTGGACTAACTCCTCAAGATTCCTCTAAATAAGAGTTGAGGTGTCGCGTTGGCTCTCTTGGTTAAATACAAGTGTTAGCAAACAATCCCCAAGCATATATCAATTAGGCACACAATATATCAAGCATGAAAAGATAAGCACAATAATAGCATGCAAGATATAAACAAGTAAGGGAGAGAGAGAAAGAGCAATCGCAAACACGGGAGATTTGTTTCGAGGTTCGAGCACCCTTGCTCTACATCCCCGCTTTCACACTTGAAGGATTTCCACTAGAATCGATCCCATCGGATCACTCCTCGGTGCCGCAACACCTACAAGCCGAGTTCACACTTGAACTCCTTGGACTCTCTAGCCCGTACACACCGCAAGCACACAAGCTCGCCGAGGCCGCACCTCAAACACGGAGTTCACGCACGAACTCGAAACACCGCGAACACAACCGTCCGCCTCCTCAAAGAACAAAGATGAACTTTGGTGATCACAACTCTTTGATCACCTAAAATCCTCTCACAACAAATCCCTATGGGTAGATATAGCAATGGATAGCTCAAGTGTTGTGTGAGAAAATAAGGAAAGAGATGGTGGAGGAAAACTCAAGAAAATCTCTTTTAACACTCTTGATAAAACTCCCCTTTTGATTGAAAGTATTAGCTCTCAATTTAGTAGAGAAAACTCTTTTAATGAAGTAGGAAAAACTAGCTCAAAACCCACTAAAAAATCTTCGAGAAAACAGCCCCCAAATGCCCCAATTTATAGAGTTAGAAAAACTAGCCGTTGGGAGCCAGATGGCCTGACGGTCGACCGCCCGGTCGACCGCCAACGGTCATTTTTCTGACCGTTGGGGCAGCGGTCGACCGGCCCGGTCGACCGAGGCCTGGAACAGAGAGCAGATCTCTCTGCCGGTCGACCGGCCCGGTCGACCGGGGCTTTCCAGAGAGCAGAGCTCTCTGGACGGTCGACCGTCCCGGTCGACCGGCCCTCCAGCCAGATACTGGCGTGCACGCTGTGCACGTCGGTCGACCGCCTTCAAGCACGGTCGACCGGGTCGGTCAACCGGCAGAAGCCAGTATAGAATTTCTGGGACAAAAATCTTGGTCTTTTTGTTTGAAATAAAATCTCATAAAATCACAGAAAATCTACAAAAATAGTTTTATCAATATACTATGATAAACAAATATGCTTGCACAAAATCAAGGCATGTTACAAATGATTTGGACTATTTTTGTAAGTTGAAAATATTGGTTCAAAACAAAAAACTGTATTTTTCCAAAACTTGATATTTTCAAAACTTGTTTTTCAAATCTCTCTAAAATACAAAAACAAGATATTTAAACAACTTTTAAAGAATAGTGTGTATGGATATGATCCACTACACAAACATGGTGAAATATCTATGTTTTTGACATTAAGCTCTAAATACGGTTTTGGTTAAAACATGTAAACTAGAATACCAAAAACCAAACCGGTATTTTTCTAAAGGAAAACTCTTTTATGAAAACTCATCTATATCAAGAGTGTGTGTGTATAGATATACTTGAGCAATCCACCAACTATTCTATCCTTTACATTTTATCTAAAAACAAAATCTTAACAAAAACAAACCTAGACACAAGTCTTCATGAAGTCTTCACTTGAAGTCTTCTCATCTTCTTGACTTGGTCCAAACTTGATCCAACGAGCTCGACTCCTCTTGAGTACTTGATATGGTCTTGATGCATAGGCTCGTGAATCAAACCGTGCTAGCTCCAAAACTTGACTTTAAATCTTTTGTTGAAGCTACACACCTACTAAGATCTTGATCATGAATCTGAGACTAAATAAACACAAGATCATTAGTACTATAACTACATGAGTTGATCATCATCAAAACTAGAGTGATGGGCCTTTGGGCCAACATGAAGATGACAATAGATTTGTCCTCAAACAGAATAAAGATAACCAATATAAGCTCAATAAACAAATCAAGATAGATGTTACAGTTGGAGAGTCTATGCAATCATATTGTGCTAAATATTATCAATAATAAATAGGCACAAGGAATCTGAAAACAAGAGCAATAAGAATCTAGAGTGAGTATAGAAGTTAGAGTAGAGATTCTCCAATAAATAGAGAATGAAGTAATGAAATCCTCTTGTATTGAATGTTTGAGAATATTTCTGAGGATGAGAACTTGAATAGAAATGATTGGCTCAACTACTGGAGATCTGAAAATTTAAGATTGAAGGTAGAAGAGCTCAGTTTTGCTTTTCTAAAAATTCTGGTGGAGTTCTCTCTTTCTTTTTGCTTTCTTGATTCTGTAATGAATGAATGAAGGTGTATATAAACAACAAAAAATCGACAGTTTTAATCCACCGAGTGGAGAGAAGAGAAGTAAGAATTTTTACCGTTACTAAGCATTAAATGCAGCTGCAAGAAAAGATTTCATTGCTGTGAACAGATTTGAGCATTAAATGTCATGCTGCGGTTCTAAAATGAAAGAAGAATAGACAGCCATAAGATAAAGAGAATGAGAGCTAATTCTCTCCAAAATTATATACCCAACAGTTATTGTGCAATAGCCTAGAGAGTGTGACAGTATAGGTTCATAAAAGAGGCTATTGACAGCTGTTTTTGCAGCCCAGTGTCAAATCCCTGAAAAACTGCTGGCTACAAAAGGCAAACACAACCCACTTGAATGTAAGAGTCAGCTCAAGATATGGGGAACAAAAGGTGAATAGATATGAAAATAAGGTACACTCCAAGTGGTGCTAGATGACCATGACCTGCTGACACAGAAATCAGTGCATAGCCAGAGACAGAATAAAAACTGGGTAATCTGTTCTCAGACACCCTGTCCTGAACAGAACTGGTAGAGGGGGAACAAGGTGGTAGGATGAGGTTGTAGGATGGAATTTCTTCTCAAAAATTGTATTGTAACATCTTACTAGTTCCAAATATGTTGATAATAAAAATCACTATTTGATTACTTACATTATATCTATTTTGTATGAAATTGTAACTCAAAAGTCCTTTGGCTCTTTCATGCTCTTGAGTAATTGATATGACTTGTAATGTCTTGATCTTATGGAGTTAGATGTAGTTTGCTCCTAATAGCTCTTTATTAGCCTGAATATGAATTTGTGGAGTTTTACATAAACCTTCCATCCTCCATATATATATAACATTAATTGCTCAATTCCATCCATCCTCCAACAATAGTCTTATCCTAAAATAAGACAATACTACTAATCCAACTTATTAGTAGCTAAACTTATAGGTTAATTACATCATCAAAACCATAGGAGTTACAATGTGTCCTAAATTTTTGCTCATATTTTCCTAATTTTCTTTGTAATTATTTTTATTTTCTTTATTATTCTTGTTATTTGGATCGGACCCGTATTTTGAGGACTCAGAGACGGCCAGAGTCTGAACCCAGGACTCGATCCCAGTAAAACTATTTGATTTAACCTTCCTGATAGTTAGACTAGACTTATTTCAATTTGAAATATTAATTTTCAATATTGTGAATTTTTTCAATATTTTCTGAATTATTTTGCAAAAACTCCAAAATTCGATGTCGACTGGTATCACCGATCGATCTCAAGATTTTTAATTTACAAACTGGATGAATTTCTTAAATATGATTTCATATTGTTTCTCAGGATAATATTTTTTATGTTAGAGCATTTTTTGAATTTTTTCTAAATTAGTCAAAATTTGACCAAATTATTTTCTTTTCTTTTTCCCAATTTTCTTATTTCTCCTTTCTCTTTTCTTTTTCTTTTCCCTTTTCTCCCCTTTTTCCTTTTCTTTTCTTTTTCCTTTTTTCTTTTTCTTTTTCTTTTTTCCTTCTTTTCTTCTACAAGCTTCCTCCCCCTTGTCCTCTTTTCTCTCTTCTTTTTTCTTCTTCTCTTCTCCTTACTCTTTCTCCCTCTCTCTCTCTTGGCCGACGTGGCCATCTCGTTACCTCTCTTTTTCTTTCTCCTCAATCCCTCTCTTCACCCTCTCTCCCTCTCTCCATCTCCTACCTCTTTCTCCAATTTCCCATTCTCTCTTCAATCTCACCCATCCTCTATCTGCACCGTAGACCCAGCGCCACCTACCGCCGGATAACCCCACTGTTGACACCTCCACCACCAAGGGTCGCCTCCCTCCTCCATCTCCCATCTCTCTAAAACCTCTCTCTCACTCTCTCTACTTTCTCTCTCTCTCTCTTCCCTTACAAAACACCACCACACACCCTCCTATGGACTCCTCCTCCGAATGAACACACCCCAACCATGACCCCGGCCACTCCAGGCCGTCGCGGCCCCTGGCCGGCTAGCCAACACCTCCCCTCTCTCCTCTATCTCTCTCATACTTCTCTCTATTCTCTCTCATCCATCTCTTCTCTCCATCTCTCTTCCTTACTTCTCCTTCCCCCTCTCCTGGTCAGCAGCTCCACCGTCGCTGCTCCTCCTCATGGTTGTCGGTAGACAGGGCGCCACCCTAGCGCCGTCAGCCCCCGGGCATCCCTCCTCACTCCTTTCTCGCTCTCCTCTCTCACACTTTCTCCACTCTATATCTCATTTGTTCCCTCTCTTTCTCCTCTCTTTCTCTCTCTTCTTTCCCTCCTGTCTCTCTCTCCTCCCTTCCTCTCTCTAACGCTCTTTCTCTTTCCTTTCTCTCTCCCCCCTTTCTCTCACTCTATCTAATCTTTCCCACCTTCACGCTCTCTCCTATTCTCTCTCCGATTAGTTTATGATTTTGCATATTACAGCACATTTTCCTACCGATTTATAAATAAAATGACGCTTCTCACCTATATTTTGATCTATTTTGAAGATAATCAAGAGTGTAGGGGCAAAAGAGTAATAAGAGCCTAATTAAACCCAATTTCGGGTAATTAAATCTCATTTCTTGGAGGTCAAGCTAGAGAGCTCCTAGAAGATGCATTGGATTCAGAAATATCGGGTGAATATGACAAAAATTCGAATCCAAATACTCAAATCTGAGACCGTACGGAAGCTTCTCAAGACCACACGGAGTCGTGGGCCAAAACCAGGGACCTAAGTCACTGCCGCAGGCAATTTGCCGCCTTTATGCGGCAATTTAGTGGAGGCACGAGTCAATTTTCGACGCGTGGCCTCGTCTCGTCAAACCCTTGCTCCTTCGCCTATAAATATGGCATTTGCAGACAGGAGAGATAGAGCGAGTAGACTAGGATTTCTCTCTTCTAGTTGTAGAGTAGGATTTTCTTCTCTTTTTTATATTTTTTCTTTCTTTTTAGATCTTATAGTAGGGCTGAGTTAATTCTAGAGGGAGAGAAAGATATTGATGTAATAGAGAGTGACAATCTATATAAAGGTGTCTCCTTTCTCCACTATTGTAATCTTCTCCATCTTCTACATGGTACTTAGTTAACTTTTTTTCTCATGGCATCTAACTACTAACCTTTAACTAGCTAACCACTTACTCGATAATCTACATGAATCTAATAACCTCTACTAGACCTTACTCTTGCAAATGCCATTGATGGTTCATGATGATGGATTCTAACATTCTAACATCTAACTACTGACAAGCTAACTTGCAATGTCTTCTTTATTTCATGCTTAACTCTACTTGGTTTTGATGATCTAATAGTAGCCTGCACCTTATTGTGTGGAATGAACGTGTTTGAATGTGAAGAACAATTTCATATACCATGCTTTGTAATGCTCTTGAAGCCAAGTACTAGTGATGGCCAAGGATGTATGTGAGGCAACTATCACTAAGAGGTTACCATGATTAGTGGAGCAATTAGTAGTTAGTATCCATGAGTTTTCTTTCATCATTTTCTCTCTTTTCTTTTTACTTTGTTTTTTAAAAAATCAATTTCAAAATCTTTTTATCATTTTCTATCGTTGTTTTCACAATCTTCTTAGTTCACCTTTATTTTCACCTTTTTCACCACAAGTTCTTTTCTTTTCTATTTTCCAAATCCACTTTCTAAATCACTTCTTAAAGTTTCACTTTGTTTCTTGTTTCTTTTTTCACTTCACCTCTATTTTCTTGTTTTGTTTTACCGATTTTACAACCACTTCTCCATTGTTTTTACATCATCGTTTTCATCGCCTTCTCCATCTATCACTTTTAGTTTTCTTTTCTTTTTCTTTTTCTTTTTCTTTTTCTTTTCTCTTTCTTTAACAAAGAAGAACTTGTTAACAACCGACGTGAATAAAAACTGTTAATGCTTCTATAGCCTCCCGTCCCTGTGATCCGACCCGTTAAGCCAATGCTATAATGAAAATATCGAGGGAACATTAGCACACACGCTTTTACATTGATTTCAAAATACACATTTTTCAAGTGCTGGTTTTTATCCCGATCAAATTTTGGCGCCGTTGTTGGGGACGGGAATGGTTTTTAACTCACGATTTTGTTAACATTTTCTTTTCAGAGTAATTTTTGCATAAACTAAACATTTCTGAAAGCTAAGCTTACTTGCATGTCCCTACTCAAGAAAGCAGGGGGTTGTTGCTCACATAATTGCCACGAAAACTCTTTAAAAGCCACGAAAATGCGACAAATTTTTGGGATCTTGGCTCTAGATTTTGCAGTTTGCTTCTAAATTGCATATATCTGTGATTTCTGCTACTAATTTTCTGCTTTGATTGCCTATACATTGCAATAAACTAAGAACTAAAATACGATATTTGGACACTTTTAATATGGTTTAGTCATTTGCATTATATGCACGTGTCTATTCAATTCCAATATACTATATTTTATTATGTTGTTGTGATCTGGACTGAGGTGTACATTTGGCATTGCATATAGTATAGGACAAACACGAGGGTGATTTACTCTCTTTGTGTATTATTCTTGTCTATATTGCACGCATGCACGAATTGAAATTAAGGGCAAAACCCAATACAAGATAAGGTGGAGAAGTCATTACCCTTTCTTAGCTCAAAACTACCTCCCCACTCACACAACCCAAGCCTCAATAAAATTGATAGACATTGGCCCCTAAGGATATCTCGGACTCATTAAGAGATTGACTAAGAGTGAAACTTTTGAGAACCATACTCTTGCCAAATCGGTGCCTAAGGTTGGGGATTAAGAGGTTAAGCCTAAAAGAGCTGGTGGTTTGGCGTAATTAAGGCCCGTTGCTTACACACAGATATCTCCCACCGTATTTTGCCCCTACCTGGCCGTTTAGCTCGTAGTCGGGTTCATACAACAACCTCCTCTGGGTCATCGACCTATTAGGAGTCGTCTAGGTCTAAGTCAACCTTAGTATAGGCTTAGTTTTGATTTTTATTTCCTTTTTGTTTGTTTGTTTGCTTTTTCTTTTTGTTTCTGATTGTTTGTGAAATAGAATTCAACAACAACAATTCTTTCAATCCTAATATGAATTCATACTTCACACCGACCTCATTTGACTCGGATAACTCTAACTCGACTTTGTATAACATGAACCAATCGAATAGGCTGGATTGGATTTATCTGACTCAATATGACCAATATTCCCAATCTTATGACCATAATTTTCAAAATAATTTTCACTCTTCACGGAGTCAAAAGGGATTTACCTCCCCGAGTCAAATTTTCAACCTCCTTATCCACAATTTCTACAATTTTCACAATATTTGTTCCCAGATTTTGCTTCCTATACTCCTTTTCTAGAACCACCAATTGAAGAAAAATCTGAATTAAAAAAGAGTATGGAAGCCGTACGAGCCATGCTTGAGTCCTAACAAAACAAGCTCGACTCACAAACTTTTCTATACCATGCTTCATATATTCCTTTTCTACAACACCCCATAGAAGAAAATCAGAGTTAGAAAAGAGTATAGAAGCCATGCAGGAGGCTGAACGAAAATTTCAGAAAATGTTGGCCTCCTCAATTTCATAATATTTTCAAGTGTCACACTCAGTCCCACCTCTTCAAAATGACCAATCATCAGTCTTGGATAAAAGTATAGAACTCTTGCGTGAGACTGAGCGACAATCTCAAAACTTATTGGACCACAACCTTCACAATTTTTCCCAAACAAAGATTCCTACAATCCCTTTCAAGAACAATCATTTGAAGAAAAATCTGAGCTACAAAAGAGTATAGAAATCTTGCATGAGACCTTACAATAATTTCAAAAATCTTCTACCCAGTCTATCGATAGGTTAGAAGCACAACTGAGTCAATTGGTCAACATTCATAGGAATGAAAAAACTCACTCTTATTAACTTTTGAGCAATCCAGATATCTCTAACTCTATCAATCTAGACTAGGAATCATGTTGTTTTGGAAACCAAGATTCAATTTCAGCACACCCATTTGAACTTGACCAAAATCAAAATTTTGAGAACCACTTTGATATTTTGGCAAGTTATCCCTTTCCTGAGATTGAACCTGAGAATGAATGTGATCTTGAACATCAAATTGATAATTCAATTCCACTTCTTGATTCAATATTGACTCTGATATCTTTACCTCACTTCAAACGTTTTCCTAAGTTAGTTTTGAATCTTATGCCCATACATCATGAAATTAAATTACCCAACTTTTACGATTTACATCTGAAACTTGTCTAATACATAACTTCTAAGAGTCCCATTAACAAATTGGCAAGTTTTCCATACAAAGAAATTGAAGCAGACAAGAATGTGGCTTCGATTCTCAAATTTGTGATCCAGTTCAAATCTTTGAATCAATAATGACTCCTGTTTTACTACCCGATTTGAGCAATATTTTAAAGTCAGTTTTGATTCCTAGACCTGTCATTCTCGAACTTGAATCGCCAATCTTAAAAAGTCACATTTCGTTGGGGGAAAATGAATGTGGACTAGAGTTTCAACTTCTTAATTGGACCCACTTCCTGAACAAATTTCGACTCCTGAACCTTCACTTGATTTCAGTCAATTTTGAAGTCCGTATTAGTTCATGTACTTTCTGAGTACAAATCAATCATTCCATCTTTCACACTCAATTTTGGGATAAAGGTGTTGATAATGACTCTAAAATTATTTTTAAAATTTGAAAATTAGATGGGGTAAAATTCATAATAAAAATCATTCATGTTCACATCATAATAGTGTGTTGTATTATAGAGATCAATGGTGGGTTCCTAGGAACTCCAAGTAAACTTGATTGGGCCGCATTCTGTGCATCAATCAGACCACCACCAGAACCACCACCTTGAGGTGATTTTTCCTTTCCTCTCTATGCATACATACATTCACAATGCATGAGATAAGTGTGGGGGAGGAACCACTAACGTAGAGTTTTTAGATTTTTTTTCTTTTTCACTCCTTTTAGGATATTTTTAGAAATCTTCTATTTTGTATAGGATTTTTCCTTTCTTTAAAAATTTTTTGAAACAAGAGACAAATTTTTGATCTATTTTTAAGAAATTAAGATGATCTTAGAAATTAAGGAAGCCTTAATTATGACATCTTAAACCTAGTCGAAATAATGGATCTTATTTAAAATTATAGGCTAAGTGAGATAAATTGGAAAGATAATTTGATCCTGAATTTTTTGCCTTAGATAGTATGCACTTCACACTTACACATTTTTGGGATAGAAACAAAGATCTAAATATCATAAAAAATAAAAAAATAAATCAAAGTATATATGAAAAAGACCACTTATTAAGCTAGTTAATTGTGCCTTGGGAAGTATGGTTAACCAGCCGAATGGTGGCCAAAAGAAACAAATAATCCCCCTAAGTTTTGTAGCCTTATTTACTCGAGTCCTTAAGTTCGAGGGATGTTTTCTCATCTGGTGCCCTAAGATCGTCTGATTTGAGAGTCATCGGCTAAAGGCTCACTACCCAGGTACAAAATTTGATCGAGATTTAACCGGCACACAAAAAATCCAGAATTTCATAACTTTATAATAGTAGTACAAGGTACTCAATGCTACCGTGATAGCAAGTGGTTATGTGGGTCATGATCCTCAAGGAGAGACTAGTGATGGAAGCTTTTAGTAAGTTCTCTTTTAAGTTACAAAAAACGATTAAAGTTCTCCTTTTAGTTCTTGAACAGAAAAGGAAAAAATAAGTTATGTTAAATTGTGAAAGTGGTAGCTAGAAGGAGATGGTGATTTTGTACAAAGAAAGTGAAAAATGGTGGAGATTTGGTGATGGAGGTGATCTAAACTAAAGATTAAAAGAAAAAAATAAAAACTAAAAGAACTTACCTACCTCTTCCGGTTGATGACCTACTTGGAATCCTTGCATGTTTACCTTGATCTGGAGGCGATCAGTGCATAACTCATAAGAATAACTTAGTCCCAATATACATTACATCATCAAGGCTTCTTCAAGCAAGTATGAAATGATACAAACATAGGGAAGAATCCATGTCATGAGCTATTGATGGCACTCGCTAAGGCAAGGCAATACCAATGCTATTTGACTCACTTGGACTATCATCAAAACCAAAAGAGGAAGTGTAGAAAGAAGAAAAAGAAAATGAAAATAAAGAAGAACATAAAAAAGTTACCTTTTTATTGCTTGCAGAAACGATGGAAGAAAGGAGGAGGTTACATCGATGTCACTCTCAACATAAATCTCTCTCTTACTTACATGAATCTTAGTCTAACCTATGCTTACAAAGAAATAAAAATTACATATAATGAATATAAAAATCTACACTAAAAAGAATGAAAAACTAGCCTAAGAATCCTTCTCTGTTTGATCATTCCCTATACACTGAGAATTTGCAGGTATTTATAGCAAATATGGAATGGAGGAGAGCGTCTGAAGATAGGGGGAGCGTCCAACAGATTTAACCAAGCCGCAAATCTGTGGCCAGGATCCGGCCATTTGGCCAGATCTAGGGCCCGTGGTCCATTGATGCTTTGATACGTCGTTTTATCCAATTGGATTTTTATTATATTCCCTGGATTTGACGATATTTCTGTTTATCCTCAAGCTAACTGAATAAATTCAAATAATTCTGATTTTAACCAGTTTCTATTTGATATTATCTGTCCGATTTGCTCTCATCACCTTTAATCTTCTGTCAATCCTTGATTTTGAATTAAGTTCATTTAAATCTGAATTAAAGTGGGCTTTTGGGCTCGTTTTCTCTCCTTTTCCTTGGTAAAGCCCTGCATAATTTAAATGGTAAAAATTAATTAATTAGCAGAGTTTATTTAAAATAAATTGTAGGAATGTGACAATGTATATGAAATATTAGTGACCGATCACACCCTCACACCTATCTTTTACTCATCCTCGAGCAAAACAACAAAACTAAACCAAAGAATATTAGACCACTTTCGCAGGTCACGCGATTGCACTGAGCATGTGCAATAAGCCATTAAACCTCTAGGTTCCCCCTAGAGGACGAGTTTTATCTCGTGAGGGTTTTCAGTGGATTACGCCCACAAAATCCATAAACAAAGAGAAACAAAGTGTTAGGATTTTGAAAACACATTTTTAAAGAGAAAAATATTTGAAGTATTATTTTAAGAATTAAGTAATCTATAAGTTATAGTAAAATCGAACTTTTCATTCTTAAACTTAGTCTTTATTCAAAAACTTGTTATCAATCAAGGCAAGAAGTCAAACTGTATTTCTCATCTAGTCTATTATTTTACCCTAAGTTATAAGCACCTTTGTGACCGTGAAGTTTTGACTCGGGGTTCTTTAGCTCTAACTCTTTTGCCTTATTATTTTTTTTTGTCTTTTGTTTTCTTTTAATTTTTGGTGATATTATTCCTTGGTTCTATTATGCTTTCTAATTTGCTCATGTAACAAGCCTTTAATCGGTGACTCCCAAGCCAAACGGTCTTAGGAAACCGGGTGAGAAAACACCCCAAGGACTTAAGGACTCGAGCAAATAAGGGCACAAAATTAAGAATTTTATTATATGAACTGCTTTTAGGCGTGAATACTTATACTTTATGAGGCACAAATACCTAACTTAATCAAAAGATTTTTAATATATTATATATTTTTTTCTTTTTTCTTTTTTAATAAGCCATAAGAATTTTTGTTTTTTGAACCCTAAGTGTGTAAGTGTATAAAGCATGCATATTTCATCAAGGTAAAAATCAAGACTAAATTACTTTTTCAAATTTTCTTCCTAACTCTAAAAATCAAATAAATAATCTTATCTTGACCAAGTATAAGAAATCTTAATTATGATTCTCCTATTCCTTAAAATTAACTTAATTTCTTACAAAAAAATATGTCAAAATATTGCTCTCTTTTCAAAAAGTTCTTTTTTTAAAGAAAGAAAAATGTTAATTTTTTTATTTTAAATAAAAAACTTATGTTATGTTAGAACCCTCCCCTGCACCTATCTCATGCATTATCCTCAATGTATGAATGAATGCATAAATGCATGAAAAAAAAAAGAAAAGGAAGGAAAATATTACCTTAAGGTTGTGGTTCCGGTGGTGGTTGGATTGGGTCAATTGCTGCTACCCAATCAAGATAATGTGGTGGTTCACGGAACCCACCTTTATTGACCTCTTTTCTATTTACATATTTATAGTCCCCAATATGAATAGGATCATGAAAGATCCTACCCTGAAACTTATTCCCTTTACATGACCAGTCTTGAAAAATCATCACATAGTCATCATGGTCTATACCTATGTCCAACAAAAGAATGTGATTTGGTGGAATGGTTGACTTGGGCTCAAGAATGATAAGTTTGGGAACCAATATTAACTCCAGAAAATCAACTTTGGGTTAGAGAGTCAGTTGTGGTTCAAGAGTTGAGTCCAAATCTAAGAATTGAAATTCACGTTCTTTTTCAATCAATGGAATGTGACTATCCAAAATTGGTGATTCAATTTCTAGATTTATGGGTACAGGAATAAATGTTGGCTCGAGAAATTAGTCCAAATTGGGTAAAGATATCGAAGTCAGCATAGATTTGAAGATGGGAACTGAATCACAAGGTTGGGGATCGGGTTCACATTCATAATCAAGTTCAATCTCATTAAAATGAAAACTTGCCAATTCATCAATGGGTTGATATTGGTCAAGTTTAAGGTTTTATGGTAAAATTGAATCTTGGTCAAAGTCTTCAAGATACCATGATTCTTGGTTTTAATCAATATGGCTAGAAGTGTCGGAAATAGTCAAAAATTAGGTAGGGAGAGTTTCCTTATTCCTACGCATGTTTTCCAATCGACTAAGTCTTGCTTCTATCATATCGAGTGGATCACCTTAGAATTAAATCATGGATTTTATACTCTTTTCTAAGTCGATATGTTTTTCTTGTTGTAGGACTTGGAAAATGGAGTAAAGGTCTTGGATTTGAACAGTTTTATGGAATTTCAAGTCTTCTAGATTTTGAATTCGTCGCTCGAGCTATTTTAAGGCTTCCATCCTCTTTTTTCAGTCAATTGATTCTTCTATTCAGGAGGAGTATATGAAGTTGGATGTTAGTAAGATTGTTGAAAATATGACTCAGGGGAGTTGTATCCCCAGTGACTCTATGAAAAGCGGTGATGATTGTTCCAGTCTTGTTCATAGTATTGAGACTAGGGCATATATTGATTCGGATAAGACCAATCTTGTATATTTAGTTGGTTAATGTTATGATATGACGGGTTGGTAATATCCAAGTCAAAAGAGGTCCGGGTGAAATATGGATTACTATTTGCATATGAATAATTATAATTATAATCCATATCACCAAGATGTCAAAAACAAAAAACAAGCAAACAATAAAACAAACAAACAAATAAAAAGGAAAAATCTAGCCTAAGTTAGGATAGACTTTAGACTTAGACGACTGCTAACTTGTTAGATTGTCCATGGGGGGTATATTTTCAAATCTGACCACAAGTTAATCGGCCAATTAGGGGTAAGATTGGTAGGAGGTAACCGTGCTTAAAAGCAATGGGACTAATTAAGCCAAACCACCAGCCTTCGGGGTTTCGCCCCTCAATCCCCAATTTTTGACACCGATTTAGCAAGAGCCAAATTCTAATTAACTTTCCCCTTAGATCAGTATCCTATTGAGTCCGAGATGTCCCTAGGGCCAATGTCTACTCAGTTTTGTTAGGCTTGAGTTAGTGAGTGAGGAGATTGTTTGTGGGCTAAGGGAGGGTATTAACTTTCTCACCTTATCTTGTTTAGAGGACAAGCCCTTAATTCAATTTAGTGCAATGTGTACATGTATATGAAAAGCAACACTTAAGCAATGCAAACAATTCAAAAGTATTCCTATACTACATGCTATGCACACGTACCTTTACTCCAGCACTCTTCAACAGTAATGTAAAATATAAACGAAATTAGACAAATGCCAAAATGCAAAGTCTAAACCGTTTTTAGTATTTAACAAATATCAATTTACTGTTGAGATTAGAAAGTATGTACAGTGAGTTAATAAAAAAATAAATAGCTACAAAAACTTTACTTTACAATTCAACCAACCTGCAAAAAATACAGGTAAGTAGTTCACTCAAATTATCGTGAGAATGCAGCAAATCTGAGGGCTTCCGGGCTCTGCTTTCTTGAGCAGAGTCCAAGGCCACTTATATGTCCAATGCAACAAAAAAAATTCTTGTTGCTAAACCTATACACCAAGAACAGAGAAGAAAGTTAATCAATAAAGTAAACAAAAAAGAGTTACTTGTCGTCCTTCCCCGGTAATGGCGCCAAAATTTGATCGAGGTTTAACTTGCACACAAAAAATACAGAATTTTAGAAGTTTATAATAGTAGTGCAAGGTACTCAATGCTACCGCGATAGCAAGTGGCTATGCGGGTCGTGATCCTCAAGGAGGGACTAGCGATAAAAGTTTTTAGTAAGTTCTCTTTTAAGTTACAAAAAATGGTTAAAGTTCTCCTTTTAGTTCCTGGAAAGAAAAGGAAAAAATAAGTTATGTTAAATTGTGAAAGTGGTAGATAGAAGGAGATGGTTATTTTGTACAAAGAAAGTGAAAAATGGTAGAGATTTGGTGATGGAGGTGATCTAAACTAAGGATTAAAGGAAAAGAAAAAAACTAAAAGAACTTACCTACCTCTTCCGGTTGATGACTTACCTGGAATCCTTGCATGTTTATCTTGATCTGGAGGCGATCAGCGCATAACTCATAAGATTAACTCAATCCCAATTCACATTACATCATCAAGGCTTCTTCGAGCAAGTATGAAATGATACAAACTAAGGGAAGAAAAAAGAAAAAAAATATATATATATATAAATAAATGGCTTGATGGCTAAAGTTGAAATCCTAAAAATCTTTACATCACAAAGTGCATATTATCTAGGTTTTATAAAGGATAAAATTATTCTATCAAATTTTAAATTCTTATCTTAATTGAAGACAAGTTCTTGCATATAGACTAAGTTTAAGAAAGAATAATTTTTGGTGGACTTATGATCTTAGATCACTTAAATTTTTGCAAAAATATTATAAAAACTTGTCTCTCTTTCAAAATGCATTTTCAAAACACTAATTTTTGTTCTCTTTCTTTATAGATTTTGTGGGTGCAATCTGCTGAAAACTCTCAGGAGATAAAATTCCTCTTTTAGGGAAAATCTAATAGTTTAACGGCTTATTACAGATGCTCAGTGCAATCACGTCACCTGCCAAAGTGGTGCAATAACATTCTTAGTTTAGTTTTTTCTTTTCTTGTTTTGCTCATGACGAGCAAAAGATAAGTGTGGGAGTGTGATTAGTCTACGATTCTGCATCATTACATCGCATTTTCCTACCAATTTATAAATAAAATGACTCTTCTCACCCATGTTTGGGTCTATTTTGCAGATAATCAAGAGTATGAGGCAAAAGAATAATAAGAGCCTAATTAAACCCAATTTCAGTTAGTTAAATCTCATTTCTTGGAGGCTAAGCTAGAGAGCTTTTAGAAGATGCATTGGATCCAAAAATACCGGGTGAATCTGACGAAAATTCGGATCCAAATACCCAAATCCGAGACAATACAGAAGCTTTCGAGACCAGACGAAGCCCTAGACCAAAACCAGGGACATAAGTTCCTGGTATTGCCTTGGAATGCGGCAATTTAGCGGAGGCACACGTTGATTTTCGACACGTGGCCTCGTCTCGTTAAATCCTAGCTCTTTCGCCTATAAATATGGCATTTTCAGACCTGAGATGGGAGAGATAGAACGAGTAGGCTAGGATTTCTCTCTTCTAGTTGTAGAATAAGATTTTCTTCTCTTTTATTTTGTATTTTTTTCTTTCTTTTAGATCTTGTAGTAAGGCTGAGTTGATTCTGGAGGGGGGAGAAAGAGAGAGATTGATGTAATAGAGAGTGACAATATATGTAAAGGTGTCTCATTTCTCCTCTATTGTAATCTTCTCCATCTTCTTCATAATGCTTAGCTAACTTTTTTCTCATAACATCTAACACTAACCACTAACTAGTTAACCACTTACTTGATAATCAACATAAATCTAATAACCTCTACTAGACCTTGCTCTTGCAAGAGTCATTAATGGTCATGATGATAGATTCTAACATTCTAACATTATAACTTCTACTAACAAGCTAATTTGCAATGTCTTCTTTATTTCATGCTCACCTCTACTTTGTTTTGATGATCTAATAGTAGCTTGCACCTTGTTGGGCGGAATGGATGTGCTTGAATGTGAAAAATAATTTCATGTACCATGCTTGTAATACTCTTTATGCCGAGGACTAATGATGGCCAAGGATCCATATGAGACAACTATCACTAAAAGGTTAGCATAATTAGTGGAGCAATTAGTAGTTAGTAGCCATGAATTTTATTTCATAGGTTTTTTCTTTTCTTTTTACTTTATTTTTTAAATATCAATTTCAAAATCTTTTATCATTTTCCTATCGTTGTTTTTCACCATCTTCTTAATTTACCTTTGTTTTCATCTTTTTCACCACTAGTTCTTTTCTTTTCTATTTTTCAAATCCACTTTCTAAATCACTTCTTAAAGTTTTTCACTTTGTTTCTTGTTTCTTGTTTCTACTTCACCTCTATTTTCGTGTTTTGTTTTACCGATTTTACAACCACGTCTCCATTGTTTTCACATCATTGTTTTCATCGCCTTCTCTATCTATCACTTCTAGTTTTCTTTTCTTTTTCTTTTCTCTTTCTTTAACAAAGAAGGACTTGTTAACAACTGACGTGAATAAGAACTATTAAAGCTTCCATCGCCTCTTATCCCTATGGATTCGACCCATTGAGCCAATGCTATAATGGAAGTATCGAGGGAACATTAGCACACACGCTTTTACGGTGATTTCAAAATACACATTTTTCGAGTACTGGTTTTTACCCCGATCACTCTCTTTCTCTCTTTAAATCTTCTCTCTTTCTCTCTTCTCTTTCTCTCTTTTTGCGTACATATGTGCTAATGCCTATAGTGTTCCTCTGAGCCTAGTACCGTGCCCGAGATTGTCATTAGGCGAGTACTGTTCCTTGATTTTGTGAGTATATGTGTGTATTTAGGCGAGTAATTATATATGTGGTTTAGTTGCGAGTACCAATTCTTGATTTTAGTGTATGTTTTCACTTTACTTGTGTGCTTCCCCGATTCAACGGGTGAATATTAAATTTTTGGGGATTTGTGTAATTATCTAGTTTGTGGATTTGTATTTATATCTGTGGATTTGTATTTGTATCGGTGATAGGAGCACTACTTGTTTACTTGTATGTATTTGGACTTGTATAGGTGATTGTTATAATTATTGTGATTTAAATGCATGTTTATACTAACATTTGTGTAAATTGTAGGTACTCCGGCTATAGCCCTCGGACGAACCTACCCAATAGCAACTGGCCTTATACCCTTTGGGCTTCGTGGTAGCGTCGTCACGTGATAACGGCTCTGCAAGTTATCCAATAGGAACTGGCTTATACCCTCTAGGTTTCGTGGTAGCTTTGTGGAGTGGTTCACCTACTCAGCCCTCGGGTTGGGCTATCCAATAGGCGCTGGCCTTATATCCTCTCGCTTTAGTGGTAGCCCTGCCGCGAGGTTGACTGCTCTGCAGTTCTCCATTTATTATTTTTATATATGTGTGTATGTGTTGTTTGCCAACACTTATGCAGGTACCTACTCATCTGTCGGGCTACGCTCCATTTACAGGCTATCCAATAGGCACTTGCTTTATACCTTCTGGGTTTAGTGATAGCTGTAAGAGGTAAGTTTAACCGCTCCGCGGTTTCACTATTCAGCATCCGGGCTTAACCTCTCTGAGGTTCATACATGTAACACCCCGACCCGGGTACGGAGACGTTACTGCGACGTATATACGTAGGTCAAAAATACCCTCACATATATACGCTAAGCATTAGTACAAGCAAAAATCAGAGTACAAAAGTATGTATGCATTATACATTCCAACATATTAGTACAATTACAAAGTTATCACAGGATTTGACACAATATTACAAGAATACTACATCATCGATAGGCGCAAATGCGAGAAAACAAAGAGATATACAATTATGAACAGTACAAAAGGCGCTCACGAGTCACAAAAGAAAAACTCAAGAGTCGAACAGGGGGCCTGAAAGGATAGGTCCTCAGACGATATGGCGATGATACACGCTTCCACTGCGCATCTTTGTTCAGCATCCGGGAAATCCACAAGCTCCAAGCTCTGAAATCTAGACATGCAGATTCAGGGGAGTCAGAACTCCCCAATGAGTGGTGTGGTGAATGCCAAGTGGCATGCAGGGACAAGCACACGTGTATCGATAAATCCGAATCAAAAGAGCATGCACTGAAAATCATGTCATGGACACAAGCATGCATGAGTATACAGTGAGACATCAAGTAATGTATCAAATATAAATGTGGACAAAACTAGTTATACAAGCTCAGACTTTGGATTTATGAGATTGACATGTTGAGGGAATAATCCATACAAGGAAACCCTCATTTATATACCATATACCTCATGTCACCATCATCTGAGTTCATAAAACCTGAGTTGCACTCAGCGTAGCAGAACAAGATGTCAGGAGTAATTATTGTGTCACAGAGATCCTATACTAGTGATAGATAGGATAACTTAATTGTACAATAATAACAATTAGTGTCACTTGTTATTATAATCATTTCCTTCTAGTGTCCTATACCACTGGCAGTTCACATCGGATCCGCACTCCGTTAGAACCCAATCTGAATTCTGATATACGGACACTATTATTCGGACGAGGAAGTAATTCAATAACACCTACTCCTGATTTTATTATTGTTTGGAAATTAAGTTGTATCTGATGCAGGGTCATTAGCAGAGTCACAAGCATGCTGGTTCAATCAGTAAATAGGAAATCCCGTGTAGCAATCTAGAATCATATATAATAAAACAGAATGCCCAGCTCAAGTTATACAACATGAGTGTTAGTATCGAACACACACATATAATAAAGCAGTAATAGGCAATATCACAAGCATGTAATGTGTGCAGGAAGTAAACTACACCAATACAGACATTCGTCACAGATATGATATATGCAGTCATAGGCACTTGGCCATAAACAATTAAAATAGGGGAATACAAAACATAATATCCCCAAAATACATATCAACTCGACAATGCAGGAAAACCCAAATATGAGGCGAGAATACTCGCCTAAGATTCCACAGAAAATCCCGTGAAATCCTGGAGTCCAAAACACGTGCACGCACCACAATATATTAATATATATTAGAGAGAGAATTAGAGAGTGAATCAGTTAGAAAGAGAAGAGAGAGAGAGAATCAGTTAGAGATAGAAGGAGAGTTAGAAAGAAACAAGAGAGAGATTCAGAGAGAAAGAGAGAAAAAATCAACAGGAGAGAGAAAGAGAGAGTACAAGAGAGAGAGAAAGAAAAAGAGAAACCATAAGGGGAAATGGCCATGGCCAGGCTGTGGTTTGGCTCACGGCCTGGGGTCGTCGGCCCAGGTGGCCTGGCTGGCCTCTAGCGGCGCGTTGGCCGCGCCGCAGTCACCCCAAGGAGGAAGGAGAGAAGTTGGGTGGTGTTGGTGTTTTTGAAGATGGTGGAG
Source organism: Agave tequilana (assembly GCA_038442645.1). Taxonomy (NCBI): domain Eukaryota; kingdom Viridiplantae; phylum Streptophyta; class Magnoliopsida; order Asparagales; family Asparagaceae; genus Agave; species Agave tequilana. Next base: position 143,498 of record JAVJIF010002062.1, on the reverse strand, counting down.
GTAAAGGTGTTGTGGTGGTGATCTTGGTTGAGGTGGAGGAGATGGAGGAAGTTGGAGATGTTGGTAGTGATGGTGTAGTGGTGAAGAAGGTGGTGGTGGAGAAGATGGTGGAAGTGGTGATGTTGGTGATGGATTAAAGAAGAAGAAGTTGAAGATAGTGGTGGTGCTAGGTGGAGTGGATGGAGGAGGAGGAGATTTGGGTGGAGATGGTGGACGCTGGAGCTTGGGTGGCTGGTGGTGACACATGTGCAAGCCCAGGTCATCAGCGGTGAGAGGTGTCGATATTGGCGGGGGGAGAGAGAGAACAAGAGGAAAAATTGGTGAGAGATTTAGAGAAAGTGGGGAGAGAGAGTGTGGGAATTTTAGGGAGAACGATGGAGATGGTGAGAGAGAGGGAGATTTGAGAGGGGGAGGGCTGGGTGTTGCTTTCATTGGCCAGGGGAAGGAGGAAGAAAATGGGAAAGAAAAAGAAAAGAAAAGGGAAAAGGAAATAAAAAGAAAAAATGAGGAAGATATTTTGGTTTGTTTGTGTGGAGGAGAAAAAGAGGAAGAAAAAAATGAAAAGAAAAACTAAAATAGGGAAAAAGTAGTGGAGGAGAATAATAGAAGAAAGAAAGAAAAATAGAAGAGCAAAATATCTAGATAAGACTCCAAACTCGGGAAAACACCGAAATACTAGAAAAGCTCAGAAAATGAAGTAGCTCGAAAAGATTCCCAAAAATTCACAAAAATAGTAAATATTATATTAAGGTATATGGAAAGATCAAATTTCAGAAATTCAATCTCATGTTCAAAATAAAATCCTGAAATCAACCGGCGATACAGGTCGACACCGAATCCGGCCAAATCTTGATAAATTCAAAATAATTCCCAAAAATGCTTTTTGATAGAAATGTGATTCTAAGAAATAATGTGACAGCAAATTTTAGAAATTCAAGTCCGTTTGTAAATTAAAAATTCTGGAATCGACCAGCGATATCGGTCGACACCGATTTTGAAGATTTTGCAATTTAATTCAGAAAAATTTCAAAAAATCATGAAAAATATAAAATATTAAAAATGATGTTTGAAACTGAAATCGATCAAATCTGACTATCAAAAAGACCAAATCGAGCAATATACTGGGATCGGGTCCCCGGTTCAGACTAGGACTGACTCCGAGTCCACGAATCTGAATCCAATGCAAGACAATAGCATAAATAATCATAAAATAAATACAAATTCGGAAACCAAATTGAAAAATATAATCAAAAAATCAGAACACGTGTCTAAGTACGTATTTCAGGAACGGGGTGTTACATTCTGCCCGCCTTACAATAATTTCGTCCTCGAAATTTCGAGAGGGGAAGATGAACACGAAAAATATAAGGACAGAGATTATACCAATTAAGATATGAATAACTATGGGTGATGCTTTCAAATGACTGAATAATAACCTCGGGATCTAGACGTCTTCTGCACTTCCCTTTCGTATAAATATTCGGATGGTGTCATACCACTACTGATCTGATATTTGATAAGAACGATACTGTCAGAACTTCTATAGTCTGAGACACTCTGAATAATATGAAGTGATCCGACTTCAGAACTGGTCAAACTTTCACTACCTGAATTCTGCTAGAATCGACGGAGATAACTTCTTTCTGAAATGATGTGACCTAAGAATACGACACTTACCTATTCAGAATGCATACTTACTTTGTTGGACGTGAAGATGTTCCTGACGGGAGCCTGTAAGGAGACTACTAGATGTTCTGCCTGTTTTGATCACTCTGGGAATAGATCAAAATATCGTAGATAAAGAAAACCCAATAAACTTATCACAATTAAGTAAAAAAACTGATAATAATAAGTTCTGAAAGCTGGATGTTGATTACTCTGAAAAGTATAACCAAGAATTCATAAGAACTGCCCCCTGGATGTTAATCCCGACTGTAGATTAAATATCTTGTGAACACCCAAGTCCCGCAAGGTTGGCCAAATAGATCGTCAATATAGGTTGTGACTAGTTTATTCAAATACCGCGAGAGAACCCGATTCATTCAATCCATGAAAATACGTTAGGCGGGAGAAATTCGGGGAACGAAGCTATAATACTAAACTCTGCCGGAACTAACCACGAGTGAACTCAAGGCTAGATGAAGCCATTTTGTAACACAACATCAGGAGCTAAGCACTAGGGTACGGTGAAACTAACACTTTGCGAGGCTCACACTTGGTGAAGCCAACGCGGCGAAGCCAGCGCGTAACACAGCTATGAATGCTAAGCGCCAGGGTGCAGCAAAGCCCATGTCCGATTAAGCTCGCGTGGTTAGAACATGACTCACTTGGTGAGATTAGCGGGTTCGTGGTACATCAAATCCATAAAAACTGCTGGGCATTGTGGCTCAGAAGGATATGATCAAGAATTCACAATAACCGAAGTGAGCTCTGAATGTTGTTTTCTGGATGTCAATTGGATGTCAACTTTATAACAAATTAATTCCATAAATATCTCACTCCATGAAGTTGATAGAAGAGATCATGACAGCTGCTGGAATAATATAAATAGAGAATACTATAGCCTTGTCTGACAGAAGTCCTGATTTTGGAATTTGTTTCATAACTGACATTCCTTATGCAGCAGTACAGTCTATCTATCGCTGCATCTCCTGTTTATTCATATTTTAAGTTGGTATAAAGAAGACGAGAAAAAGTGAAAAGATGGAATGGAGACGAACATTGAAAAGATAGGAACATGAAAAAAGAAGGTAATTACGAAAGACTAAGATTGAGGATAATGTGTGATAAAGTGGATATGATATAAAAATCTGCCAACTCAAAGCATGACAAAATGGGGATAATAGTTATGGGTGACACCATCAGGGTTTCTGTCCTAAATATCGGGCATCGCTTCCTGCTTTCACCTCATCCGATACTCTGGCTTCCTCTTTGGTCGAATCATATGCTTACCTCCTGCCATCTGCTCTAGCTCTTAGTCTTCTCTGTACTTAGCTATATGCTTGCTACTAGGGTTGAAGTGGGGCTCTTCTACCAGTAGGTCCTGGATTCTTTCTTGATAGTGGTACTGGATGTGATGATATCGAACCGGTGCAGCGTTCTTTGCCTTCTTGAATGGACAATCACCCTTCAAATGATTCAGATCCGCACACAAAACATAATCCATAGGCCTTCTGATAGTTATGATGTGGGTGGTCATGTTTCTAGCAGAATTCACATATTACTTGCTGAGGGAAAGGTTGAAGAGGACATATGGCCAATGGGTCACCAATGGGTCTCGCTGAATCCTCTACATCCATCAACCGGAAAGGCCTCTTTACCGACTTCTTATGTATTTTATCCTAACGCTTCTTTTCTAATCCATATTCTAACTCACGAGCGATGGTAAGAACCTGAGAATACGTCGTGAGTTGCTGGGGTATAAGAAACATTTGAATTTTTATTCTCAGACCTTGGAATCTACTTGCTCGATTTTCCTCATCGGCTACCATGTACGATGCAAACTGGCTAAGACAGAAACTCAGCAGCATACTCATTCGCAGTTTGGTCCTTCTGCTACAATCTGATAAATTATTCTTCCATCTTTTTCTGCGTTGTCTTCGGAAAGAACCTCTCGTAGAAACTTATCGAGAACTTGTCCCAAGCAATGGGCTTCTCTAGTCTCGCTTCTTCTGCCAACCACCAAGTTATTGCTACATCTCTTAGTTGTATCTTAGTCACTTCTACCTGGTTCTTGTCTGAGACTCAAGCTACCTTCAAGAGATCCGTCGTGTTGATTGGCCACTGCTCGGTATTCAATGGACTTTCGGTTTCAGAAAACATAGATGAATGCAGTCTCTTAAAATCGGTCACATTTTCTAGTCTCGGTTCACCCCGACCGTCAATAAACCCTGGTGTAAGATCCCATCTGCTTCTGCTAATTTTTCCATCATACCCTGCAGGAGTCACATCTGATCATCGTTCCTCCCACCAGAGTCACCTTGAGAAGGGCCAGAACCATCATGATTTCCCCGTCTTTCATGTTTGAGTTGGTCTAAAGATAACGGTGAAAATAAGCAGATGGAAGGGTTTCAGGAGTCAAAGGATGGAATATCAGGAAAGAACAAATAACTTTGTACTTGTGGTTGGAATGTATAGCCAAGGACTCATGCGCTCTAGTTGCAAATTAATATCCCAGTAATATCTCGACTGGTTGTATTGAAAATGTGAGAACCTAGGCTCTGATACCACCTGTAACGCCCCGACTCTGCGGGTACGGAGACGTTACTGCGACGTATATATGTAGGTCAGAAGTACCCTCACATATATATGCTAAGCATCAGTACTGGTAAGAATCAGAGTACGAACGTACGTGGTGCATTATACATTCAAATATATGAGTACAATTACAAAGTTATCATAGGATATGACACAATATTATAAGAATATTACATCACCGATAGGCACAAATGCAAGAATATAAAGAGATATACAATTATGAACAGTACAAAAGGCGCTCATGTGTCACAAAAGGAAAACTCGTGAGCCGAGCAAGGAGCCTCAAAGGATAGGTCCTCAGACGGTTTGTTTATGATCCATGCTTCCATTGCGTATCTCGACCAGCAACCGGCAGAATCCACAAGTTTCAAGTTCTAGGATCTGGACATGCAGATCCAGGGGAGTCAGAACTCCCCAACGAGTGGTGTGGTAAATTCCAAGTGACGTGCAGGGACAAGCATACGTGTATCAATAAATCTGAATCAAAAGAGCATGCATTGAAAATCATGTCATGAACACAGGCATGCAGGAGTATACAGTGAGACATCAAGTAATGTATCAAATACAAATGTGGATAAAATTAGTTATACAAGCTTAGACTTTGGACTTATGAGGTTGACACGTCGAGAGGATAATCTAAATAAGGAAACCCTTATCTATATACCATATACCTCATGTTACCATCATCTGAGTTCATACAACTTGAGTTGCCCTCAGTGTAGCAGAACAGGAATGTCGGGAGTAATTATTGTGTCATAGAGATCCTATACTGGTGATGAATAGGATAACTTAATTTTACAATAATAACAATCAGTGTCGCATGTTATTCTAATCATTTCCTTCCACTGTCCCATACCACTGGCAGTTCACACCGGGTCTGCACTCTGGTAGAACCCAATCTGAATTCTAATACATGGACACCATTATTCGGACGAGAAAGTAATTCAATAACACCCGCTCCTGGTTTTATTATTGTTTGGTATTTAAGTTATATCTAATGCAGGGTCATGTGTTAAGTCACAAGCATGCCGGTACAATCAGTAAATAGGAAATCTCGTGTAGCAATCTAGAACATACATAATAAAGCAGAATGTCCAGCTCAAGTTATACAACATGAATTGTTGGATTATAATAATAGGGCAAGGCATGTGTAGGAGTAAGTTAATGTACTACAATTTAGGTTATCCAATAATAAATATTAGTACCGTCTGATATTTCAATCATCTCCCTTCCAGTGTCTCACATCACTAGTAGTCCATACTAGGATGTGTACTCCAGTAGAACTCATTTGAATCTAATATGTGAGTACCAGCACCCAAATGAAGGAGAGACCAAATATCCTATGTTCCTAATATTATTATTGTTACGGCCAGGTGCTGGATCAGGAGGGCAGGAAAACCACGGACGCGGTTGTGGATACCAAGAGGTGGCCCCTACGGAAACCAAGAGGTGGCCCCCACCACGTGTGTGGTGTGGCACCTTGCTCCGTATGGCACCTAGCTCCACACCAAATGCATTCTAGGTAACAGGAGCAAAGAGGACGCGATGTAGATACCTAGAGGTGGCCCCACGGATACCAAGAGGTGGCCCCCACTGTAGGTTCACCTAGAGGGGGTGAATAGGTGACAAGCTAATCAAATGCAAAACTAATGTGGGATTAAAACTAATTTTATTTTTCAAGGAGTCGTTTTCTTTCAAAACAATCCCCTTTTCTTTTCCACCAAAATAATTTTCTTATTCAATGAATTGTTTCCTTCAGAAACTTCATTCAATTTTGAAGACAAGAAAACATTCTCCTTTTTTTAAAATTCATTTTCTTCTGAAATAATTTCAAATTCATTTTTAAAAGAATCTTTTTCTTTTAAAACCAAATCATTTTCATTTTTCAATCTCTTATTTTTCATTTTTAACAAATCATATTTTTCAAGAAGTTTTTGGGAAAAAGATGCAAGATCATCATATGGCATCTCAACTTCGTCATCTAGCTCGAATTCGGAGTTTACATTAAGGGGGTCATCCCCTTGGAGCATATCACATGTTGAAAGTAGCACTTTCATCATCCGAGTCACTCCCTTTGTTATGTGGCGTTTTTTCACCGAGAATGATGAGAGTGTTCCAAACTACAAAAACCGATTCAATGTTAGATACCTTAGATAAATAATTATCATTTAGGGTACTTTTTAAAGCATGAAGGGCTTTTGCATTAGCCTCTAGATGTTTGTAATTAACAAAATAAGAATCCTAAATGGTGGCAAGATAAACATGAATACCTAGGGTCTTAAGATACATAGACATCTTAACTTTCCAATTTTGAAAGTCAAGAATGTAAAACAAGGGAGGTGTCATGAGATCCATATGTGTGTGTACAAATATTGTGATTAGCAAAATAAGGATCTTTAACTTTAGGTTGTTAGACCAAATATTGTGAATAGGTGACTAGCTAATCAAATGCAAACAATGCGGAATTAAAAACTATTTATGCAAACTAAAACTACACACATAATTGAAGAGTAGTTGAATTTTCGGTGAAGAGCTCTGAACTATCTCCTCAAGATTCTTCTAAATTAAGAGTTGAGGTGCCACTATGGCTCTCTTGGTTGAATACAAGTGTGATCACCCAAACAACCCAAGCATATAACAATTAAGCACAAGTATATCAAACATATAAAGATATGAAAAATATAAGCATACAAGATATAAAACACAAGTGAGAGAGAGATAAAAATCGCAAACACGGGAGAATTGTTTCGAGGTTCGAGCACACTTGCTCTACGTCCCCGCCTTCAAAACTATGAAGGATTTTCACTAAAATTGATCCTGCATGATCACTCGATGCCGCAACACCTACAACGAGCTCCCTCAAAAATTCTTAGACCCGCAAGTCCCTCACTCGTTTCCGTAAGAATAACACACGGAAGTACACTAGCTTGCCAAGGCCGCACCTCTACAATGAGCTCCCTCAAGAACTCTTCACAACACGAACCCGCAAGTTCGCCTCCACAAATACAAAGATGAGAACTTGGTGATCTCTTCACTTTGATCACCAACAAACACTCCTCACAACAAGGATTCATATAGGATGGATATAGCAATAGAAAGGCTCAAGCTTGTATGAGAAAAACTAGATAGAATTTGTGGTAGAAAACTCAAGAAATCTCTTTTAAAAACACTAATAAACACTCTAGAAAAACACTCTTTTGATATGGAAGTTAAGCTCCAAAACTTGTAGAGAAAACTCTGTTAAATGTGAAAAAAAAACTAGCTCCAAAACTTCTCTCAAAATCTTAACCAAAAACTGGCCAAAACGCCCTTTTTATGAGGCATCAGAAAACTAGCCATTATATGCCAGAAAGACCTGTCGGTCGACCGGCCAACGGTCATATTTCAAACCGTTGGGCTTGTCAGTCGATCGCCCGGTCAACTGCACCCAGGTCATTGACCTATCGGCAAACCGCTCGGTCGACCGAGGCAAGAATCAGAGAGCATTGCTCTTTGGTCGGATGACCGGGGCTAGATCTAGATAGCAAGCTCTCTGGATCAATCGACCAACAGGTCGACCGGCCCTCAAGCCAGGGCTTGTGCACATTGTTGTGTACATCGGTCGACCTCTCGGTCGACCGCTCAGTCTACCGAGCTCTGATTCAGTCGACAGGTCGATCGACCGCCAGAAGCCCAGAACAAGGTTTTAAGGAATTGAAACTGTCTTTGAAAGCCCATAAAAATTCTGTTAAATCCCTAAAATTCACAAAAATAAGTTCATTGAAACACTTTGAAGTATAAATATGTGCGATCAAAAATCAACACATATTATAAATAATTTGAACTATTTTTGTGATATAGAAATTTAGCTTTAAACCAAAAACTGTTTTTTTTCAAAAATAAACTTTGAAATTGAAAAACCTATTTTTCTAAAACTTGTTTAGATAAAAAAAAATAAGATATTAAAACTCATTTGAAGCATAGTGTGTATGGATAGAATCCAATACACATATAAGATGAAATATACTTATTTTTGACAATAAGCTCTAAATAAGTTTTGATGAATACAAAACTTAAAACCATGATCTAAACTTATCAAAATAAGTTTTTTAAATAATATAAAGCAACAATGTGTATGGATGAAATCCAATACAACTTGTTTTGATGAAATCTATTCATAAAATTGAAAGATGTATTCTTTAAAATCAAAAAACCAAAACTATATTTTTCAAAAACTAAAACTGTTAAACTTGAAATATTTTGTATGTGTATATGAGCTTGAGCAATTCACAACTAATCTACCCTTTACATTTTATCTAAAAATAAAAATCTTAACACTTACAAACATAACACAAGTCTTTAAAATCTTCTCTTGAAAATCTTCTTCTCCACTTGATTTGGTCCAAACTTTGATCCATGAGCTGACTCCTCTTGAGTACTTAATGCGATCTTGAAGCGCGAGCTCTTGAATCAATACGTACTAGCTTAAAACTTGACTTCGAATCTTTCGTTGAAGTTAAATACCGACTAAGATTTTAATAGAAAATCTGAAACTAAATGAGCTTAAGATCATCAGTACTATAACTACATAAATTAATCATCATCAACACTAGAGTGATGGGCCTTTAGGCCAACAATCTCTCCTTTTTGATAATGAGAAAACTCATGGAGTTATATATGTATGGATTAAAGATAAGCTTCATAGAAGCTTCCCTTAACTCATGCATAACAAATAAAGATATTCAATGAAACATATGAATAAAATATTAAACAAAATTAAACATATATGCATAAACAACAAATATTAGACATGCATATATAAACTAATCTAAATTCTTCTCTCCCTTTTGTCAACTCATCAACAAAAGGATAAAGATAAACAAATAAGAAAAATGTATATGCGATATAAATTCATAAAGAGGAGAGACTGTTAGGTGAACTCCCCCTACATACATGCATTACATAGAAAAGGGATGACTAGACCCTAACCCACATATGCATAATATACAATGTATAGACGGAGATGTTAAGCTCCCCCTACACACGTGTATCACATAAAAAAGAAAGGTCAAGCTCCTCAATATGTAAAATATACTCAACATGAATCTATACATAGAGGAGATGTTAAGCTTCCCTTGCATATAGGCAATATATTTCAAAAAAAATTTAAAAACCGATTAAAACAAATATTTGATACTACTTAAAGTAAAATTTGAAACAACTTATAATCAACATAACAAATTTTAATACCAATTGTAATTGGCAAAACAAACGTTGATATACACATGTAGGTAAACATAAATATTATAGATGAAATCATTTTAAGTTTTAGAAAACTTTTTCTCCCCTTTTTTTTGAAATAACAACAAAACACATGCATAATCTTGTAAAAGATGTTGATTATCATTTAGAACAAAATCAATCTTAGCATAAAAATAATTTGTGCTTTAAAACATGTATGGACATTGTTAATCTTAGCACAAAAAATCATATATATGCATGTATGAAAATGAAAATACCACTTGAAATTTGATGCATACATATATAAGAAAATACATATGGGTATACAAAAATCAATTTTTATTAAAATCATGGATATCTCATAACATCCACCCTTTCATGCCCATGTTTAAAAAACATTCAATTAAGGAGCATACAAGGCATTGTCGCCCAATCAACCGCCCTTAAAGGGTAGAAGTTTTCAAAAATAAGATTTTGAAAGTAATTATAGATTGAAAAAACTGCCAAGTGAAGAATAGATAACAAGTTCAAAATAGTTTTTGAAAAACTAGTTAAAGATCCTTCGAACATGAAACCAAAATATATATCTCATGAAATATGTATATTACTCAAAAAATTGTCACTCAAGATCTATAAAGCTCATAATGCTCATGAAAACATAGTCATAAGAACATAGTCATAAGTAAACATAAAAAATGTGAGTGCACAAGAATCATGTGAATAGCTTATTCATGAAGATAAGGCAATGAAGCTCAAAAATCAAAACTAAATATCTCTTTTTTTAAAAAAAAATATTATATATCGAATATTCATGTAAGAATCATTAAAACTAGGGCATACAATGTACAATCAAATAAATAATTGAGTATATAAAAAATAGAGCATGTAAAGCATGTATCTCAAAAATTGTACATGTATACACGAGTTTTAATAAGATTTGCATATCAACATGATATAGACATATAATGCAAAAAAAAGGCATGTAAATTCATTGAAAAGTTTTTCAAAAATATATGCATAACTAACAACCAATTAACTCACCATTAAGCATAAAACACATATGATTGAGTCTAGATTACTATATTAACATATAAACATTTAAAGTATTTTAAAAAAGGAGGAAGAAATGGTTACCAAAACTGATGTAGCCAATTTATTTCTCCTAAACAAGAAGTGGTCCTCCCACCATGCTTCCTTGATAGTGATGCATCAAATGGGTGTATCTTTCAAGTTCCAAACGCATCCACCATCAAGGCACCAATCCTCTCACGTCTTGTGAGAGCCCACACCTACATCAAACACAAAAGGTGAGAATTTTGGTATCCATATCCTTTTGGGTCCATGAGGGTTAGTGGCAATAGAAATCCAAATATTTTTATGTGCAAAATTTAATGAATTTAATTTATCAAAATAAATTTTGCGAGATGGCCTTTGCGGCCACAATGTGTACATGTATACACTCTAGCATACAAAGATGAGTAAGTATGATCATGATGTCCATGTATATTTCATGGGGTATATGCATGAATATGTGAAACTTATTTCCTGCGAAAAATAAATTTCAATCTACTATGGTTAAATGCACATTGGCTCAAAGTGGAGCCCAAACAATCAATTTTCTTCTTCACAATGCAAATATCATTATCAATTTGGAAGAAGAAACATGAGAAAAAAATTCATTTTCTTTTTAGAAAATTTTCTTTTTCTTTCAAAACTATTTTCTTTTTCAAGGAGTCGTTTTCTTTCAAAACAATCTCCTTTTCTTTTTTCACCAAAATAATTTTCATTTTCAAAGATTCATTTTTCTTTGAAACACTTTCAAATTTATTTTTAAACAAATTTTTTCTTTTAAAACAAAATCATTTTCTTTCTTCAACTTCTCATTTTCAATTTTAATAAATAATAGTTTTTAAGAAGTTTTTGACAAAATAAAGCAAGGTCATCATATGGCATGTCAATTCTTCTTCTAGCTCGGCTTCAAAATTTACCTCAAGGGGATCATCTCCTTAGACCATGTAGCACATGTTGGAAGCATCACTTCCATCATCTGAGTCACTCTCCTTATGATATTGCATTTGTTCACCAAGGGAGAGAAGAGTGTTCCATACGACAAAAGTCGAATCAAAGTTAAAGACCCTAGATAAATATTCATCATTTTGGGTTAGCTTCAAAGCATGAATGGCTTTTACATAGCCTCAAGATGCTTGTCATTAACAAAATATGAATCTTTAATAGTGGCAAAATAAACATGAATACCAAGGGCTTTAGGTACTTAACTTGCCAAGTTTGGAGGTTAAGAATGTCAAACATGGGAGGTTTTATAAAATCCATGAGTGTGTGTACAAATATTGTGATTAGCTAAAAAGAGAAACAAGAGCACCAAGTTCTGATACCAATTGTAGGTTCACCTAGAGGGGGGTGAATAGGTGACTAGCTAATCAAATATAAATAATACAGAATTAAAAACTATTTATGCAAACTAAAACTACACACAACGTATAACCAAAAAGTTATAGCCGACGGTGAAGGGCTCTGGACTATCTCCTTAAGATTTTTCTAGATTAAGAGTTGAGGTGTAACTATGGCTCTCTTGGTTGAATTCAAGTGTGAGCACACAAACAACCCAAGCATATAACAATTAAGCACAAGTATATCAAGCATATAAAGATATGAACAATATAAGCATGCAAGATATAAAACACAAGTGAGAGAGAGATAAGCAATCGCAAACACTAGAGAATTGTTTCAAGATTCGAGCACACTTACTTTACGTCCCCGCCTTCATACTATAAAGGATTTCCACTAAAATCGATCCCACAAGATCACTCGATGCCACAACACCTACAACGAGCTTCCTCAAGAACTCTTAGACCCGCAAGTTCCTCACTTGTTCCTGTAAGAACAACACACGCAAGCATACTAGCTTGCCGAGGCCGCACCTCTACAACGAGCTCCCTCAAGAACTCTTCACAATACGAACCCGCAAGTTCGCCTCCATAAATACAAAGATGAAAACTCGATGATCTCTTCACTTTGATCACCAATAAGAACTCCCCACAACAAGTATCCCTATAGGATGGATATAGCAATAGAAAGGCTCAAGCTTGTGTGAGAAAAACTAGAGAGAATTTGTGGTGGAAATCTCAAGAAATATCTTTTGAAAACACTAGATAAAAACTGTTGAAAAATATTCTTTTGATATGGAAATTAAGCTCAAAATTTTATAGAAAAAACTCTGTTAAAAGTGGGAAAAACTTGCTCTAAAACTTCTCTCAAAATCTCACCCAAAAACTGGCCAAAACACCCTTTTTATAAGGCATCAGAAAACTAGCCGTTATAGGCCTGAATGGTCTGTCGGTCGGCTGGCCGGTCGACAGGCCAATGGTCATATTTCACACTGTTGGGGTTGTCGGCCGGTCACCCAGTCAACCACACCCAGGTCATTGACCAATCGGTCAATTGCTCGATCGACCGAGGCAAGAACCAGAGAGCACTGCTCATTGGTCGGTCGACTACTCGGTCGACCGTCCAGTCGACTGGCCCTCAAGTCAGGGCTTGTGTATGTTTTTATGCACATCAGTCGACCGTTCGATCAACCGAGTGTGGTTCGGTCGACAAGTCGGTCGCCGCCAGAAGCCCAAAACAGGGTTTTAAGAAATTGAACTTGGACTTTGAAAACCCATAAAAATTCTGTTAAATCCCATAAAATTTGCAAAAATAAGTTCATTGAAATACTTTGAAGTACAAATATGTGTGATCAAAAATCAACACATATTACAAACAATTTGAACTATTTATGCGATATAGAAATTTAGCCTTAAACCAAAAATCGTATTATTCAAAATTAAACTTTGAAATGGAAATTTTAATTTTTCCAAAACTTGTTCGAATACAAAAATAAGATATTAAAACTCATTTGAAGCATAGTTTATATGTTGGCCCAAAGGCCAATCGCTCTAGTTTTGATGATGATTAACTCATGTTGTTATTATACTAATGATCTTGTATTTATTTAGTTTCAGATATTTGATCAAGAACTTAGTAGGTCTTTAGCTTCAATAAAAGATTTGAAGTCAAGTTTTTGAAGCTAGCACGTATTGATTCAAGAGCTCACGCATCAAGATCGCATCAAGTACTCAAGAGGAGTCTAACTCATGGATCAAGGTTTGGACCAAGTCAAGAAGAAGAAGAAGAAGATTTTCTAGAAAAGATTTTCAGAAGACTTGTGTCGTATTTGTAAGTGTTAAGATTTATTTTTAGATAAAATATAAAGGATAGATTAGTTGTGGATTACTCAAGTTCATATACACACACAAAAAATTAATATGTGTTTTCAAAAGATAGTTTTGTGTTTAGAAAAATATCATTTTGGATTTATCAAAACCTATTTTAGAGCTTATTATCAAAAACATAGATATTTCATCTCATATGTGTAGTGGATCATATCCATACACACTAAGTTCAATAGTGTTTAAAATATCTTGTTTTTGTATTTGGAGAAGTTTTGAAAAAAATCATTTTTCAATTTGGAGATTGTTTTTAAAAAATACAGATTTTTGTTTAAGGCAAAATTTCTATATTACAAAAATAGTTCAAAATGTTTATAATATGTGTTGAATTTTAATCAAACATATTTGTACTTAAAAGTATTTCAAAGAACTCATTTTTGTAGATTTTATGTGTTTTTATGAGATTTTATTGAAATTAAAAGACCAAGTTTTAATCCCAAAAAGATGTCTGACCTGGCCTTCTGCTGGTCGACCGGACTATCGACTGCGCCAGAAGTCAGTCGACCGGGCGGTCGACCAATGCGCACAAAATGTGCACGACCAACTGGCTGGTGGGCCGGTCGACCGGCGGTCGACCGGTAGGTCAAAGCCCAGGCACGGTCGACCGCCGGCAGGCTGCAACGGTCAAAAATATGATCGTTGGCTGGTCGACCGGCCGGTCGACCGAGAGCAAGATTTCCTGCTGAGTTGGCTCCAACGGCTACATTTTTTAAGCTTATTTATATGGGGTTGTTTTGGGCTGTTTTAGATAAGATTTTAAAAGAGTTTTGTGCTAATTTTTCCTACCTCTCTAAGTGTTTTTCTCCACTTGTTTTAGAGCAAATACTTCCATATCAAAAGGACAGTTTTCAAGAGTGGTTTTCAAGAGAGTTTTCAAGAGTGGTTTTCAAGAGAGTTTCAAAGGGTAGTTTTCAAAAGAGTTTTCTTGAGTTTTTCCTTCACTACTCTATCTAGTTTTTCTCACACAAACTTGAGATTTCTATTGCTATACCAATCCTCCTAGGATCTTTGCTGTGAGAGCGTTTTTAGGTGATCCAAGTGTAGAGATCACCAAGTATTCATCTTTATATTTGAGGAGGCGAACTTGCAGGTTCGTATTGTTTTGAGTTCTTGTGGGAGCTCGGTGTGGAGGTGCGGCCTAGGGAAGTTAGTGTACTTGCATGTGTTGTTCTTGCGGGAACAAGTGAGGGGACTAATAAGTCCAAGAGTTCTAGTATGAACTCATTATAGGTGTTACGGCACCGAGTGATCCAGTGTGATCGATTCTAGTGAAAATCCTTCATAGTGTTGAAGGCAGGAACGTAGAGCAAGGGTGCTCGAACCTCGAAATAAATCTCCCGTGTTTGCAATTGCTCTCTCTCTCTCTCTCTCTCTCAGTTGTGTTTACATATCTTGCATGCTTATATTGCTTATATCTTTATATGCTTGATATATCTTGTGCTCTATTGTTATATGTTTGGGATTGTGTGATCACACTTGTATTCAACCAAAAGAGCCATAGCGGCACCTCAACTCTTAATCTAGAGGAATCTTGAGGAGATAGTCCAGAGCCCTTCACCGGGAATTCGGCTACACTCTTGTGTTATACGTTGTGTGTTTAGCTTAATAGTTTTAGTTTTGCTTAATAATTTTTAATTCCGCATTATTCATCATTAGGTTAGTTTGTCACCTATTTACCCCCCTCTAGGTGACCTACAAGTGGTATCAGAGCTTGGTGCTCTTGATTTGGGTCTAATAACCTTGAATTAAAGATCCTCATTTTAGCTAATCACAATATTTATTTACATACACATGGATTTCATGACACCTCCCATGTTTGATATTCTTAACATCCAAATTTGAAAAGTTAAAATGTCTATGTACCTCAAAGCCCTAGGTATTCATGTTTATCTTGCCACTATTAAAGATTCATATTGTTTAAATGGAAAACATTTATAGGCTAATGCAAAAGCCCTTCATGCGTTAATATCTACCTAAATGATGAATATCTATTTAGGGTTGCTAACTTTGATTCGACTTTTGTAGTATGGAACACTCTAGTCTCCCTTGGTGAACAAAAACAATACTATGCGGGGAGCGACTCGGATGATGGAAGTGATGCTTCCAACATATGCTACATGGTCCTAGGGGTAATCTCCTTAAGGTAAATTCTGAATCCGAGCATGATGAGGATGTTGACATGTCATATGATGAACATGCTTTATTTTGTCAACAAATTCTTAAAAAATATGATGTGCTTAAAAAGAATAGTAAAAGATTGAAAAATAAATTTGAATGCATTTCAAAAGAAAATGAATTTTTGAAAAAAGGAGAATATTTCCTTATCTTCAAAATTAAATGATCTTTGTGAAGGAAATAATTCTTTGAAAAATAAAATTAATTTGGTGGAAAAAGAAAAAGAAATTATTTTGGAAGAAATTAACTCTTGAAAAGAAAAATTGTTTCAAAAGAAAAAGAAAACATTTCTAAAAGGAAAAAGATTGTTGATTCTCATTCTTGCCATGATCTTCATATTACTATTGATAAAAATGAGATTCATGTTTTGAAAAATAGAATTGATTGTTTAAGCTCAACTTTGAGCAATTGTGCATTTAACCATTCTAGATTGAAAAACTTGTTTCAAAAGAAACAAGCTCCACATGTTCATGCACATAACCCACGGCATACATATGCACACTATGCTCACATTCACACCACTCATATGCATGCTAGAGTGTACAAATGTACACATTGCGGCTGCAAAGGCCATCTTGCAAGATTTTGCTTTGATAGATTAAATCATGTAAATTTTGCAAATAATAATGTTTGGGTTCCTTACAAAACTAACCCCCGTGGACCCAAAAGAAAATGGGTACCAAAATCCCCACCTCTTGTGTTTGATGTAGGTGTGGGCTCTCACATGACGTGAGAGGTATGGTGCCTTGGTGGTGGATGCATGTGGAGCTAGATGGACATATCCTATTGATGCATTGCTATCAACGAAGTTTGGTGGAAGGACCACCATGGATTGGAGACTTAGAGAATAGTTCATACAGTTTGGTAACTATCTCTAAACTTCTATTTTATTTACATGCTTTTGTATAAATATTTTTAGCATGTTTTGATTTTGTACTTCATGAGGTGAATACTTGTTTAGATGTAGTTTTCATTAAAACTTGTGTCAATACATGTACAAGTAGTGAGCTACACTTGATTATTATATGTTTGTTCTTCAATGCTCATTTGTACTCATTACATGTACATGTATAACCTAGTTTTGATGATTCTTTCATTTATACTTGTTTTCCGTATTTTTTGTAAATGTTTAACTCATGTATATATTACTTTTGTTTAAATCTAATAAATATACATGTATACTCTTGAGTCACTAGTCTTCATGCAAATTCTATTATGGACTCGTTTGCGTTTGGAATATGTATGTATATTTTTAGTTTTGATAAAACATACATATACCTTGAAGTTTGTTTAAATTTAATGAAAATTAATTTTTTATGATGCTTTGGCATTTTGAGCTTTATTGATTATTTTCATGAATATGCTATTCACATGATTGTTGTGCACTCACATTTTTTGTTTACTCATAACTTTATTTCATGAGCACATTTTTTAGCTTTATAGATTTCGAGTGTCAACTCTTGTGTATTTAGCAATATTTCATGGGATATATGATTTATTTTCATATTTGAAGGATCTTTAACTGGTTATTCAAAAATTACTTTAAACTAGTTATTTATTCTTCATTTGATAGTGTTTTCAATTTACAATTATTTTCACATCTATTTTGAAAACTTCTATCCTTTAAGGGCGAATGGTTGGGTGACCATGCCCCGTGTGGTTTATTGAAAATCTATTTATCATGTGCATGATAAGGATGGTAGTTATGAGTTATACAATGATCTTCATGGAATCTTATGTATGTATACTCATATTTGTTTCTTATATATGTATACTTCAAAATCTCAATTAATATCAATTTCAATTGGTATTATCACTTTCATTCATATATATGATTTGATTGTGCTTGGTTTATAATATCCTTACATGTTTAAAGCACAAATTATGTTTATGCTAAGCTTGACAAATCTTTTAAATGTAAATTGGTATCTTTATAAGCTTAAGCATTGTTTTCAATTGGTATTTCAATTGACATTTAATTGGTATCTTAAAATTTTGTTTATTTACAAGTGGTACCAACTTTTATTTTATCAACTACAATTTGATTTATTTTGTTGACTTAAGAAATTTTAAATTTTTGTTTTAAGTTTTATCAAAAATTTTGTTTCAAAATTTGTTGATATATATTGCCTATATGCAAGAGGAGCTTAACATCTTCTCTATATATAGATTCATGTTGAGTGTATCTCACATTGAGGAGTTTGACATCTCTTCTTTATGTCATACACGTGTGTAGGAGAGCTTAACATCTCCGCTTATACATTATATATATGTTTTATGTGGGTTAGGGTCTTGTCATCCCTTCTTCATGTAATGCATGTATGCAGGGGGATCTAACTTAACGTCTCTCCTCTTCATGAATGTATATCGCATATATATCTTTATTGTTTGGATTGTTTCTCCCCTTTGTTGATGAATTGACAAAAAGGGGGAGAAGAATTTTGAGAGTTTATATATGCATGTTTATTTCTCCTTGTTTATGCAAAAGGGGAAAGAAGAATTTAGTGAGTTTATTTCATTGTTTATGCATATATGTTTGTGTTTATGCACTTTATTGAATATCCTTATTGCTTATTGTTATGCATGAGTTAAGTGGGAGCTTCTATGAAGCTTATCTTTAATCCATGCATATATAACTCCACGAGTTTTGTTATCATCAAAAAGAAGGAGATTGTTGGCCCAAAGGCCCATCGCTCTAGTTTTGATGATGATTAACTCATGTAGTTATTGTACTAATGATCTTGTGTTTATTTAGTTTCAGATATTTGATCAAGATCTTAGTAGGTGTTTAGCTTCAACAAAAGATTTGAAATCAAGTTTTAAAGCTAGCACGTGTTGATTCAAGAGCTCGTGCATCAGGATCGCATCAAGTACTCAAGAGGAGTCTAACTCATGGATCAAGGTTTGGACCAAGTCAAGAAGAAGAAGAAGATTTTCAAGAAAAGATTTTCAGAAGACTTGTGTCGTGTTTGTAAGTGTTAAGATTTATTTTTAGATAAAATGTAAAGGATAGATTAGTTGTGGGTTGCTCAATTTCTTATACATACACACAAAATTTATATGTGTTTTCATGAGATAGTTTTGTGTTTAGAAAAATATCGTTTTGGATTTATCAAAACCTATTTTAGAGCTTACTATCAAAAATATAGATATTTCATCTCATATGTGTAGTGGATCATATCCATATACACTAAGCTTCAAAAGTGTTTAAAATATCTTGTTTTTGTATTTGGAGAAGTTTTGAAAAAAATAATTTTTAATTTGGAGATTGTTTTTGAAAAATATAGATTTTTGTTTAAGGCAAAATTTCTATATTACAAAAATGGTTCAAAATGTTTATAATATGTGTTGAATTTTGATCAAACATATTTGTACTTTAAAGTATATCAAAGAACTCATTTTTGTAGATTTTATGTGTTTTTATGGGATTTTATTGAAGTTAAAAAGACCAAGTTTAAATCCCAAAAAAATATCTGACCTGGCCTTCTGCCGGTCGACCTATGTGCACAAAACGTGCACGGCCAACTAGCTGGTAGGCCAGTCGACCGGGCGGTCGACCGTCCAGTCGACCGTCCAGAGTGCTTTGCTCTCTGGATCTGGCCTCAGTCTACCGGGTGGTCGACCGGTAGGTCAAAGCCCAGGCACGGTCGACCGCCGGCAGGCTGCAATGGTCAAAAATAAGACCGTTGGCTGGTCGACCGCCAGTAGGATTTCCTGCTGAGTTGGCTCCAACGGCTATATTTTTAAACTTATTTATATGGGGCTGTTTTGGGCTGTTTTAGATAAGATTTTAAGAGAGTTTTTGTGCCAGTTTTTCCTACCTCTCTAAGTATTTTTCTCCACTTGTTTTAGAGCAAATTCTTCCATATCAAAAGGAGAGTTTTCAAGAGTGATTTTCAAAAGAGTTTTTTGAGTTTTTCCTCCACTACTCTATCAAGTTTTCTCACACAAACTTGAGATTTCCATTGCTATACCAATCCTCCTAGGATTTTTGTTGTGAGAGTGTTTTTAGGTCATCCAAGTGTAGAAATCACCAAGTGTTCATCTTTATATTTGAGGAGGCAAACTTGCGGGTTCGTGTTGTTTCGAATTCCTGTGGGAGTTCGGTGTAGAGGTGCGGCCTCGGCAAGCTAGTGTCCTTGCGTGTGTTGTTCTTGCGGGAACAAGTGAGGGGACTAATGAGTCCAAGAGTTCTAGTATGAACTCGTTTAGGTGTTGCGGTACCGAGTGATCCAGTGGGATCGATTCTAGTGGAAATCCTTCATAGTGTTGAAGGCGGGGACGTAGAGCATGGGTGCTCGAATCTCAAAATAAATCTCTCGTGTTTGCGATTGATCCTCTCTCTCTCAGTTGTGTTTACATATCTTGCATGCTTACATTGCTTATATCTTTATATGCTTGATATATCTTGTGCTCTATTGTTATATGTTTGGGATTGTGTGCTCACACTTGTATTCAACCAAGAGAGCCATAGCGGCACCTCAACTCTTAATCTAGAGGAATCTTGAGGAGATAGTTCAGAGCCCTTCATCGGGAATTCGGCTACACTCTTGTGTTATACGTTGTGTGTTTAGCTTAATAGTTTTAATTTCTATAAATAGTTTTTAATTCCGCATCATTAGCATTAGATTAGCTTGTACACCTATTCATCCCCCCTCTAGATGTATTTTCAGTATATGGATAGAATCCAATACACATATAAGATGAATATACTTGTTTTTGACAATATGCTCTAAATAAGTTTTGATGAATATAAAACTTAAAACCATGATATAAACTCATCAAAATAAGTTTTTTAAACAATATGAAGTAACAATGTATATGGATGAAATCCAATACACATATAAACCATGTAAACTTGTTTTGATGAAATCTATTCATGAAACCGAAAGATGTATTCTTTAAAATCCAAAAACCAAAACTATATTTTCCAAAAACTAAAACTGTTAAACTTGAAATATTTTGTGTGTGTATATGAGCTTGGGCAATCCACAACTAATCTATCCTTTATATTTTATCTAAAAATAAAAATTTTAACACTTACAAACATGATACAAGTCTTTAAAATCTTCTTCTCCATCTTTACTTGGTCCAAATTTTGATCCATGAGCTAGACTCCTCTTGAGTAATTGATGCGATCTTAAAGCGCGAGCTCCTGAATTAACATGTGCTGGCTTCAAATCTTGACTTCGAATCTTTCGCTGAAGCTACCGACTAAGACCTTGATGGAAAATCTGAAACTAAATGAGCACAAGATCATTAATACTATAACTACATGAGTTAATCATCATCAAAACTAGAGTGATGGGCCTTTGGACCAACACCCACCACGTGTGTAGTGTGACACTTCGCTCTGTGTGGCACTTAGCTCCACTCGCCATCCCTCTGAGTTCAGGTACATGAGCTGTGATGCCAGTAACATGTCAGGAGTCAGATATCAGTTGACAGGTGATTAACAGGTCAGGTGATATGACACCGGAAAATATATAATTAAACATTTCAAACTCTTCACAACCAGCAAAAGAATATATATCATGATAGTCAAGCACAATCAAGCGGAGCTAAACAAGATGAAGGCACGTTTAACGAACAGTGTTTAATCACTAAAGTGCTTGTTGGAGCTACCGAGATGACTCAACTTAAAATGTGAGTCTAATCTGGCAAAATTTCGCTTAGGCGAATCTAATGATAAAGCGTTGAGCACTAAGAACGCCCATCGGGCGGAGCTAAGAGACCCAGAGGATCTAGGTGCACTCTTCTTTCGAGAAAGTGGGTGAGAGCCCGGAGGCTGAAGTACCTGCAATAGGTGTTAGTACCAAACACACATATACACATGATAACAGAACATGATAGGCAACAATAGCTAGCGATCAAACAAGCGAAGCTAGACAAGCTGGAGCGAGGCTAGCGTACAATGCTAGAGGCTATCATACTCGGTATAGTTCCCACTCGTGATGATGCCACGATAACGTACAGCTATCGCTCACGGTGTAACTACACTAGAGTGAAGTTAGCAGAAAAGCGTTGTGCGATAGACTCGCCTCCTAGGAGGAGCATAAGAGCTCGGAGGCTAAACGCAACCCGAAAGTTGGACATAGAAAGCCCAAAGGTTGAACGCTACCCGAAGGCTGGGTATAATACCTGCAGGAGTGTTAGTGTCAAATACACACATATAATAAAGCAGTAATAGGCAACATTACAGACATGTCATGTGCACAGGAAGTAAACTACACTAATACAGACATTCGTCACAAATCTGATACATGTAGTCCCAAGCACTTGGCCACAAACAAATACAGGTATACAAAATATAATTACAATAGGGGAATACAAAACATAATATCCCCAACATACAAATCAACCCGATGAAGCAGGGAAACCCAAATATGAGGCGAGAACACTCGCCTAAATTTCCACAGAAAATCCCACGACATCACGGAATCCAAAACACGTGCACGCACCATAATATATATATATATATATATATATATATATATATATATATATATATTAGAGAGAGAATTAGAGAGAGGATCAGTTAGAGAAGAGAGAGAATCAGTTAGAGAGATAGAGAGTTAGAAAGAGAAACAAGAGAGATTCAAGGAGAAAAAGAGAAGAAATCAGCAGGAGAGAGAAAAAAAGAGATAGAGGTACAAGAGAGAGAAAGAAAAAAAGAAAGGAGAAGGGAAATGGCCACGGCAAGGTCATGGCCTGGCTTACGGCCTGGGCCCGTAGGCCCAGGTGGCCTGGCTGGCCTTTGACGACGCGCTGGCCGCGTTGCCGGCCAAGGGTGGCCGCTGGCCACCCCAAGGAGGAAGGAGAGAAGTTGGGGTGGTGTTCGTGTTTTTGAAGATGGTGGAGGTGAAGGTGGCGGTGGTGGTGATCTTGGTGGAAGTGAAGGAGATGGGGGAAGTTAGGGATGTTGGTGGTGATGGTGTAGTGGTGGAGAAGGTGGTGGTGGAGAAGGTGGTGGAAGTGGTGAGGGTGGTGATGGATTGAACATGAAGAAGTTGGAGATGGTGGTGGTGCTAGGGGGAGTGGATGGAGGAGGAGAAGGAGATTTAGGTGGAGATGGTAGCCGCCAGAGCTTGGGTGGCCGACGGTGGCGCGTGTGCAGGCCCAGGTCGTCAGCGGTGCAGGCCCAGGTGTCAGTATTGTTGGGAAGAGAGTGAGAATAAGAGAAAAATTAGAGAGAGATTTAGAGAGAGTAGGGAGAGAGTGTGAATTTTGGGGAGAGGGATGGAGACGGTGAGAGAAAGGGAGAATTTGAGAGGGAGAGGGCTGCGTGCTGCTGTCATTGGCCAGGGGAAGGAGGAAGAAAATGGGAAAGAGGGAAAAAAGAAGGGAAAAGGAAATAAAAAGAAAAAAGGAAGAAGATATTTTGGTTTGTTTATGTGAAGGAGAAAAAGAGGAGAAAAGAAAAAGAAAAAAGGTAAAATAGGAAAAAAATGCGTGGAGTAGAATAATAGAAGAAAAAAAGAAGATTAGAAAAACAAAATATCTAGATAAGACTCCAAATTCGGGAAAACACCGAAAAAACCTCGAAAATGAAGTAACTCAGAACGATCCTCAAAAATTCATAAAAATAGTAAATATTATGTTAAGGTAAAGGGAAAAAATCAGATTTTAGAAATTCAATCCCATTTTCAAAATAAAAATTCTGGAATCAACCAACGATACTGGTCGACAATGAATCCAGCCGAATCTTGATAAATTCAGAAAAATCTATAAAAATGTGTTTTGATAGAAAATGTGATTCTAAAAAATCATGTGAAAGTGGATTTTAGAGTTCAACTTCATTTATAAATTAAAAATCTTAGAATCGACCAGCGATATTGGTCGACACTAATTTTGAAGATTTTGTAGTTTAATTCAGAAAATCATGAAAAATCTAAAATATTAAAAAATGATGTTTGAAACTGAAATTGGTCAAATCTAACTATCGGAAAGACCAAATCAAGTGATACACTGGGATCATGTCCCTGGATCAAAGTAGGGCTGACTCCGAGTCCATGAATACGAATCAATGCAAAACAATAGCATAAATAGTCATAAAATAAAAATAAATACAGAAACCAAATTGAAAAATGCAATCAAAAAATCAGAACACGTAGCTAAGTATGTATTTCGCGAACGGAGTGTTACAATACAAGTCCTCTGGACTTTTCATATACTACGCCTGGTAGGCAGGTCACGCTCAGCTCTTTTGTCGCTGGCTCTATCCGAGTGTAGTTATACCATGAGCGTGGCTTCACCACATGTGTTAGCTGGATATTTTATACGTCGCTGTATATGTTTTGCTACGCCGCGAGTGGTAATCACGCCGAGCGTGATTGCATCTAGTGTTGTACGTTAGCTTCGCTCTAGTCTTGCTTAAACTTTGCTTGGTTGTTTGCTTAAACTCTGCTTGGTTGTTTAATAATAATAATTATTATTAATATAATAGTTGTGGAGAGTTTGAAATATATCATTTTATATTGTTTTCTTGTACTTGGTTATATGATTTGCTTCGATATAATGATATATATTGTATTTACTTGTATTGTTGTGTTGTTATACTCCAACTGGCATTGTGACACTGACCTGTTTCATGTATCACATCATATAATATTCAAGTAACCAGAAGATAGCGGAACAGTGTGTGGAGCTACGTATCGCACCACACACGTGGTGGGTGAACCTCAAGAGTCTCCACATCGTATCCATAATACACCTGTTAACCAGTACGCACATGATATGCGGATCTAAGTACCACACGGGGCTAAGTATCGCACCACCCATGTGGTGGGGGTGCCTCTAGAGTCCGTGGGGGTGTCTTTAGAGTCCAATATCACGTTCTTGGTATACCAGCCTTCCTGACCTATCACTTGACACATTACACAATAATAATATTAAGAACATGTGATATTTGATCTCTCCTTCGTACGGGAATTGGTATTCACATATCAGATCCAAATGAGTTCTCCTAGAGTACGAGTTTTAATATGGACTGCCAGTGGTGTGAGATACTGGTAGGGGAATGATTAAAATATTAGGTGGTACTCATTATTATTATTGCATAACTTTAAATAAACATACCTCTCCCTGATCGAGTTATAACTTAATTACCTAAATAATAATAAGTCAGGAGCGGATGTTATTCGGTTACTCTCCTATTCGAATAATAATATCTGCATATCAAAGTTCGAATGTGTTCTACTAGAAGTACGGGTTCCAGTGTAAACTGTCAATGGTATGGCACACTGGTGGGGAATGATTAAAATAATAAATGATACCGATTGTTATTATTGCTATTATTATTACTACTACTATACCTTGCTTGCCATTTATGTGATTCCATTCTTGTGCTGTCATAGTTGATTCATGTTATTCTTATTTACTAATTGTACCTGCATGATTGAGTCCTGACATGTTATCCTGCACCAGATATAACTTAATTACAAATAATAATAAAGTCAAGAGTGGGTGTTATTGAGTCATTTCCTCGCTCGAATAATGATATTCGCGTATCAGGATTCAGATGTATTCTACCAGATTGCGGACTCTAGTACAAACTACCATTGGTATGGGACACTGGAAAAAAATGATTAGAATAACAAACGACACTGATGATTATTATTGTATGATTAACTTATCATTTCTGCCACTTATATATAATTTCTACAGTGATTATACTTGATACTCTTACTTCGAAGACAAGTCGGATTGTATATACTCAGTTGATGGTGACATGAGGTATAAGATATATATATATATATATATATATATATATATATATATATATATATATATATATATATATATATATATATATATATACACACATATATATATCATATATATATATATATCTATATATATATATATATATATATATATATATGTATATATATATATATATGTATATGAGGGTTTTCTTATTTGAATAATCCCTTCGACGTACTAATCTCATGAATCTGTAAACTGAGATTGTACAACTGGTCTTGCCTACATTTACTTTACTTGATGCCTCATTGCATACTTGTGTGTTTGCTCAACACGATTTTAGATACATGATTTCTAATTCAGATTTATTAATACACGTGTGATTGTTTGTGTACGCCGCTTGGCTTCATTTTACGTGCACGTTAGGTTGCTTCCTGACAATCCCTGGACCTACATGTCCAGATCCCAGAGCTCCGACTGAAGCAAACCCCTACCTTGGAGATTCTTTGCGCAAGGAAGCATGGTAGACGTGTCGATGCTTGTTCTCCTTTCAATCTTCTTTGATCAATTCTCGAGATTTTCTTATGCTGCTTGTAAGCTTCTACCAGTTTTGTACCCTATAAATCTCTTTATAAATCATACTTTTGTATCACTTGGTGATGTGATATTATAACCCCTATACTTTCTAATCCTAAATATGTTTTATAATTGTATTAAAATATTTTTCTAACTTTCAAAACTATTTTTTAACAAATATTTGATTTTTTATTTTTTGGGTTGATTCGGGACGGATACGGACTAACACGCTCATTTATGTTCTGAGTTAGATTTCCATGTAATTAAACTTTTTGATTCTCATAATTTTTCAGATTTTCTAAAATTTTTCAGATTTTTCTGAGAATATTTTATTTGGCGGAAGGTATTTCAGTCAATTAGGCTTTAATACGGGATTGGGGACTAATACCCCAGTTTTCCCTTCACTCCTTAAATATTTCAGCCACCAATTTCTATTAGCAACACCTTGGAGATTAGGGTTTAAAGATGAGAGACTTGCCGGCCACCGAAGACGCTTTCTCGCTGGATTTCGACGCGATTTTCTTCTCATCTTCTTCTCCCTTTCTGAAACTTCGCAAGGCAAGCATTATTTTTTTCCTTGTCTACTGAATTGGTTAGTCCTCACCAGCACCTCTGGTCCATCATAGGAGTTTTAATCTCTGTAAGATAAGTTTCCCCTTGAATCTATTCTAAGAACTTTTCTGAACATTGACATAAATTGCAAGCATTTTTCTCTTTTCTACTGATTTGGATGGTTCAGTGGATTTATTTTATTGTTTATCTTTTATTATATTGAGCTCTATTAGGTATTGGATCAATGTAATTGTAATAGTGGTGGAGCATTAATAAAATTTTTTGTCCTGGGTCTCATTGTTTCGATTTTTTATAATTTTTTGGTACGTAATTAGGAAGATTATCAGTTTATGGGTTCATGTGTATGTAAACTTAATGGATAAATTTAATTAAGATTTCTATGTCGCTTTCATATAACTCATGCAAGAAATGCTACATGCAGCATTCTTTTTCATTTGAATCAATGCATGCAATAAATACTCCTCTCTATTTATAATTAACCTAACTACTTAAAACACTTGCACATCAATTTCTCAATCTAATTCTGCACCTGATCTGAGTTATGGAAGGATAAAAATATAAAAGATGTCATAGGACATTCACAGGACTTACATGTGACTCCTAACTCAAGAACTTAAATCAATAGAATCATGTGTTAGTAAAAAGGCTCTCTGCTCAATCAACAACATATGTTGGAAGGGTTTCTTGGAGTTTATTATTCCACTTCTTTTTTTTTTTTTTTTTTTTGGTTTTCTAGATATTCTTGTTTCTTTTTGAGCTACTTTTCGTACTTATGCCAGCATGCAACTGAATGTATATTCCAAACCATAACGATCACCCTCTGGACAGTTAATTTCTGGTGATGTTTTACATACATTTTCATTTTCATTTTGATTGCCTCATTGACTTTTTATGAAACCCGATTCACATAGCTGGCATGTTAAGGCACTACAACCCGGGGGGAAAAGGTGATTGTCTGATAACACATGTTGTGTATTTTAGAAAGACTTAGGATCGTTAACCGAGTTTAGGTTCTACCATGGGGAACCAAGGTAGTACTGGTTACTTTGCTATTCAGTTATTGGGCTTTGCCCAGATTATAACGCCACACTAGTTATTATTTTGAGTAGAGTCGTGGTCTTAATTATTAGGGCTTTGCGGTCCGTCCTGATTCAGTGCCAAGAATGTTAGATTGTGGTATCGAGCATGTACGATACCCTTTCAAAAACACATGCACTACATTGGCAGACAATTACAACAAAAGAGAATATTGTTTGTTATGTGGGAAAATAGTTGTGGTATGAGACAAGCTAAGTATCACATTAATTAGGTTAATAATAATCGACAAGATTAGAGATATATATTAGGTCACACATCCTTGAGTATCAGTTATTACTTTACAATGATGAATAAAATTTCATATAATGTCCTTTTCATGACTTTCTTATTTAGCATTTCTTTTATAGTAAAATTATAGAATGTACACATCTAGCATATACTTACATTTTTCCTCATTTTACATGCTTGTGGAAGATTTTGACTCTCCTGGATTTGCATTGCTCAGGTCCTGCAGACAGTACACGTTACTTTGTGGAAGGGGACAAAACTCTCTACGAGGATCCAGTTGAGCATCAGTAATTGTGATTTTCCATCCCATTTCTTTTCTGATTTTGATCCTAGTTGTTCATTTGATTTATGTGAGAGTTTATGTATTGCTACTCTAGTTTATTTTTACTCTTATGAGGATGCTATAGGGCCTGTTTAGTTAAGGGTGGAAGTGAGGAAGTGAGGAATTGAGAAAGTAGTAATAATTCCTTTTGGAACTTAGGAATTGGTTAATAAGTTTTCCGGTGTTTGGATGTTGTTGGGAAGTGTTATTTGAAAAATATTTTGTCTTTTCCGACGTTTGGATGGTAATGTGAAAGTGGAAATGGAAAAGTTGACCACAAAGTTGACCATAAAATAATATTAAAATAAAAATAATAAGAAAAATAAAAAATAGACTATAATTAGAATGTAAGTGAGATTTATATGGTTAAAAAATTAATTATTTTGTGCTACAATTTATTACAAATGTGATTTACATGACTACAAAATTAACTGTTGCACTCTGAAAGTGAGGAAATGGTTGTGTAAAAGAGAAAAGATAAAAGGAAAAGAAGTTTTTCTTATTTCCTTTTCCGGTGTTTGGATAGATAGGGAAGTGAGCAATTATACTTCCCTATTTCCTTACTTCCGCCCACTTCCTTGCAGCCAAACAGCCCCTATGTTGAGTTTGGATCTGGATATTTGCTTCGTTTATTAGGCCACTTCATTGGTCACTCGATCTATCTTAAAATTTGATTAAATATTCCTTGTCATAATGTATGTGTTATATATACTATTATTATTGCAGCAGATTTAAGTGTACAGCTTAGATGGCATAGCACTCTATATGGGCCAGTTCACCCTATGGATGTGTCGTTGGCCTTCGTCATGTGCCTTTGTCCTTAGTTTTGGACACCGGGTCATGACAGATATTCCTATAATATTAGATCATGTTCTATGATAACAGCGTACTTGTACTATAATGTTGGAATGCATATTACCACTGTGCTTCCGTACTCTGATCATGCCTGCACTGATGTTTAGCGTGCGTATGTGGGAGTATTTTCGTCCTGCATATGTATGTTGCAGTAGCGTCTCTGTACTCGGTGAGGCGGGGTGTTACAAAACTCAGTACATATCATCCAATTCTAGTAATTCTTGTAAACTCGCAAACTATAGTGAACTTTCCTCCTCATTGTTTTTTTCCCGATTTGGGTTTCCACGTAAAATTCCTGTCTTCATCTCCTTTTTTGTGTTGTGATTATTATTTTACACTGACACTCTAATCTCCATATTCTTGTTGTATGGATCGATCGTCTAATCACTCACAATGAAAAATCTCCACTACAAACTGGTGCTTTCGTTGAGATCTGAGTACCATTCAAAATCTCTAACCTAAAAACCCTCCTCAAAAGCCTCTTTCCACATCGACGATGGCCCCAAGAAAGTGAGCCGTCAACATCGCAATATCCAAAGGCAAGGCCATCAGAACCTCTGAGGGCACGATCCCTCCACCAACCAATGATTAGCCATATACAAATGAGGATACCGACTCCTCGCCTTAAGGAACACCGTCGATGTCCAACCACTGCAGCAGCAAGAAGACCAACTCCTTCAGATGCTTGCCGACATGAAAGAGCAGATGAAGGAACAATAAGCCCAATCAGATTGTGATCGAGAGCAGATGGCTCTCGACCACAAGAACACCATCTGTCAGCAGGAGGCATTGATGTGGTTCAATGCTAACTCCAGGCTCAAATCGCTGCCCTACAGAACAACTAGTTGTCGACACAATCAGAAAGCCAGCCTGAAGTCAGTGGATCTCCTAACCTCTGAGTCCTTGATGAGCTGATCCCAAGAGGGATCGTGAAATCCAAGCTGCAAGGCCACCCAACGCCTTGAGTTCCAAGATCTCCGACCTCCCCTCGCCAAGGAAATTCTTGAGTATAAGTTTTTAAAGAAGTTCTCAACTCTGACCTTTGACTACAACTTTAAGTGAGCAACCCCGTCTAGCACATCAGGCATTTTCGGGATAAGATGGTGGTCTATTCCAGCAATGATCCACTCTTGTGCCTCTCTTTCCTCTTCAGTCTAAATCATATGGCATCAAATTGGTTCTATTCTCTACTGTCTTGCTCTCTCTACAGCTTCGAGGAGGTCATCAAAGCATTCTCCACTCAGTACACTTCTCGCCAGGAGGCCATGAAGAATAACCATCACCTCCTCCCATCAAGATGAGGTAAGGTGATGGCCTCAAGTCTCACATCAGCTTCTTCCAAAGCAAACTCTTCAAAGTCCCTAACTGCAGTGAGAATGTCTCTGCACTCGCGTTCATCAGCGGACTGCAGGTTTCTCACCCCATACAAAGCACCTCCTAAAGCACAATGTCACTCGAATAAGCGAGCTCTTGTCATGAGCTCAACCCTACATCTAACTGGAGGAAGCTATGAAGATTTTCTTCAACCATACCACGAAGAACAACAACCTCAGAGGAAAGTCAAAGTCTTCACACAAAACCTCCGCCCATACCCAAGATTGGAACTGGGGACAACCTACCTTCAAGAGATAAGTGCTTCTGATTGAGATTTTATAGATTGAAATAGAGTTCAGAATTCTTAGTCTCAATGCGAATCCGAGCAAGAGCTCAAGCGGGTCGTGATCCTCAGGGAAGGATGCGATGAAAGCTTTTCGACTCGATTCCTCTGTATGCTTCAAGTAAGAAAAGAGAGATTAGATTGGTGATGAAAATATGAGATTAAAGACGTGGTTTTGCTGATCTTCTACCACAACCCTATTGCAAGTTAAGGAGCTTGATCTTCATCTTAAGATTGATATGATTCACCCTAGGTCATTACAAATGATTCAAGCAAGAAAAATCAATGCTAGATTCTTGCTAAGTTACATAATCTAAAAACTAAACTATGGTTCATCCTAACATCTAGGTGCAGCCTAATAAAAGACGAATCTCAAACTTATGCTGTCCTAGTTCTTAAGTTGAAGTCATGAAAAGCCTTTTTAATATGCAACCTAGATTAGGATTTCTAGGTATTTGTTTAATCTTCTAGAAAAATTGTTTTTAATACCTAGGGTTTCGATTGATGTTCCTTAATCAGATCTAGGCTTAACTGCTCTAGGGTTGCTTCAAGAGTCTCAGCAAACCACTAGAGAGATTTAGTTCTTCATTATTTTTTTCTTTTCAAATTATTTATTTTTTTTATTATTTTTTTATGAGAAAGATTGCAAGGAAAAGAAAACGAAAACAGGAAGAGATCACAGATTAAAACCAAGAGAGATCACAAAGAAATAAAGTAAAATTGCAGAAATTAAAAGAGAACAAAAGAGTGACCTTTATTTCGTTGAATCTCCGGTTACACAATCGTCTCCTTCTTCTCCACAAATAGCATGAAATAAAAATTACAACTTGTGCAGAAATTTAGAAAAAATAGCTAAAGAAAACCCTTGTCGTCTCTGCATGCCCTCCCTGTTGCGACTGCTCGGATATTTATAGTGCAAAATGTAGAGGAGTCCCGGATAGAGTTGCCAACGAAATCTGGTAGCCAGACTCATCAACTTTGCCGCGCCTTGCCGAGCTTCCGCGGCACTTTTGTGGCTTCTGGCCGCGCGCTTTGGCGCGTGGCCTCTCCTGGTCCTTCCATGTGGGCTCTGCTTCTAGAAGTGTGATCCTGGCCTTTTAATCTGGATTTTCGAGATAACTTAGTAATCAAGTTATCCTTAATCCAGATTTCTTCAAATCTTCTTCCCACGAATTTCCTTCTTATCTTGGCCTTTTATCCTCATCCTGCAGGTGTTTAGAGCTGGATAGAAGTCTATCCTTCCCTAATCTCTGATATTTGCAACTTTTAGCCCTTGTATTTGCATTTTGACTCTTTGTATTGCGCTTTTTCACCTGGGCTTCAAACATGGGCTTGGATCTGGGCTTTTGGGCTCTTTAAGCTTTATTCTTTATTAAATTGATAATTTGAGG
The DNA here is from genome assembly GCA_038442645.1 of Agave tequilana. Classification (NCBI taxonomy): domain Eukaryota; kingdom Viridiplantae; phylum Streptophyta; class Magnoliopsida; order Asparagales; family Asparagaceae; genus Agave; species Agave tequilana. Next base: position 111,152 of record JAVJIF010002062.1, on the reverse strand, counting down.
CCTGCACATATTAAATAAAGAAATATTAATAAATGTGCATTATAATATGAATAAACGTGCGAATGTGATGGTAAATATGATGACAATTATGCAATTTTTCACTACTATCACACCCCCACACTTATCTTTTTGCTCGTCCTCGAGTAAAAATCAAAAAGAAAAGGAAAGTCTAACCTAGCTAACTCACTTTAGTAGGAATCACGGTTGCACTTAGCATGTGCAACAAGCCGTTAAACCCCTAGGTTACCCTAGAGGACGAGTGTTGTCTCGTGAGGGTTTTCAGCGGATTACACCCACAAAATCCATAAAAAGAAAAATATTTGAATTATTATTGAAGAGACTAAGTAGTCTATAAGTTTTAGGATTATCATTTTATTCATTCTTCAAACCTAGTCTTTATAAAGTCAATTGTTATTCATTTTAGGTAAGGGTCAAAATTGAACTTCTAATATAGTCTTTTTCGTTACCAAAAATCATATGCATCCTTATGAATCTAGGAATTCCTTAACTTGGACTCTCATGCCTCTTTATTATTTTTATAACATCATCTAATTTTCTTTCGTGTAAGTATCAAGGCTTCTTGAGGCCCTCATACCTAACTAATTGACTATTAGATGTGTTAATATATATTTTTTTTTTGGCATGTATAACTCATCTAATTTTCTTTCGTATAAGTATCAAGGCTTCTTGAGGCCCTCATACCTAACTAATTGATTATTAGATGTGTTAATACATATATTATATTTCTTAGTCTTCTTAGGCTTTCTAATCCACCCATGTAACGAACTTAAAGTCGATGACTCCCAAACCGGTTGGCTTTAGGGCACCAGGTGAGAAAACACCCCGCGGACTCAAATTCGAGTGAACTAGGCCCCAAAACTAAGGACTTTATTTTATTTACTCACCTTTAGGCATGAATACTTATGCTTCTTGAGGCACATGTATCAGCTTAATTGGTGATTTTTTTTTTTTTTTTATGAGGCACAAGGTCTTTGTCTTAGAATCCTAGATATGCATTTGGTATGCATACTTCATTAAGGTAAAAATCAAGACTAACTAATTATTCAATTTCTCCTCCTATACCTAAAATTTAAACAATTTATTTATTTTGACCAAGTTTTTAGAAATCCTAATCATGATTTTCCTAATTCTTAAAACTAACTTAGATTTCTTTCAAAAAAATAAGTCAAAGTATTATCCTTTTTATAAAAATTTTTTTTTAAATTTTTTTTTTTTTTTCATATACATACCCTTCCCCCACACTTGTTTCATGCATTGTCCCTAATGTATGAATGAAATGTATGGATGCATGAACTGGCAGAAAGATATAATCACCGATACAGTGGGTCAAAAAGACCCATCGCCGCATTAGCTTCCGGCACAGACTCCAAAAAGATTTTAAGACGTTGACCATTTACCTTGAATGAATTGCCATTTTTGGGATCGTAGATCTCTATGGCTCCGTGTGGAAACACCGTCTTAACAATGAATGGTCCTGTCCATCTTGACTTCAATTTGCCAGGAAAGAGATGAAGTCTAGAGTTGTAGAGTAAAACTTTTTGTCCTTGGATAAAAGTTTTTCTCGTGATGAATTTATCGTGAAAAACCTTAACTCTATCCTTCGCAATCTTTGCATTCTCGTATGCATCATTCCTCAACTCTTCTAGTTCAGAAATTTGTAATTTTCGAAACTCACCGGCCTTATCTAAATCGAAATTTAGCTGCTTAATTGCCCAAAGGGCCCGGTGCTCTAGCTCGACAGGAAGGTGGCAAGCCTTTCCAAAGACCAGTCTGTAGGGAGACATTCCTAGAATCGTCTTAAAGGCAGTCCTATATGCCCATAGGGCATCCACCAGTTTGGTGGACCAGTCCTTCCTATTCTGATTCACAGTATCTCCAAATGAGCTTGACTTGCCTATTAGAAACTTCTACCTGCCCGCTAGTTTGAGGATGGTAGGGCGTAGACAACTTGTGGGTAATGGCATATTTTCACATAAGAGCTTCAAAAGTTCTATTGCAAAAATGTGTGCCATTGTCGCTAATGATGGCTCGAGGGATTCCAAAGCGTGAGATGATATTATCTTTCAAGAATTTGACAACAACTTTGTTGTCATTTGTCTTGCAAGGGACAGCTTCTACCCACTTTGACACGTAGTCTACGGCCAACAAGATGTACTGTGCCCAAACGAATTAGGGAAGTGTCCCATAAAATCAATGCCCCATACGTCGAAAAGTTCTACTTCTAGAATGGGATTTAGGGGCATCATATTTCGTTTGGAAATTCTTCCTATCATTTGACATCTTGTGCAAGTTTTGCAATACTCAAATGCATCTCTAAACACAGTTGGCCAATAAAAGCCACTTTGCAGAATTTTCTCGGCAGTTTTCCGGGGACCAAAATGTCCACCGCAAGCGAACTCATGACAAAAAGCTAGCACGCTTCTAGTCTCCTCGTCGGGGACACATCTCCTAATGATTTGGTCGCTACAATATTTGAAAAGATAAGGATCTTCCCACATGTAATACCGAACTTGAGACAAGAATCGGTATCTATCCTGTTTAGACCAACTAGGTGGTGTTTGGTTTGTGACTAAGTAATTTACTATGTCAGCAAACCATGGCTTCTTAGAGATGGTTAGAAGTTGCTCATCAGGAAAATTGTCATTGATGGGCAGCTCGTCAGAAGGTGCGTTTGGCACACGAGAGAGATGGTCAGCTACGACATTTTCGACACCTTTTTTATCTCGAATTTCGAGATCGAATTCTTGAAGGAGAAGGATCCAACGAATGAGTCGGGCCTTCGCATCTTTTTTAAGCATAAGGTATCGAAGAGCAGAATGGTCAGTGAAAATCGTGGTCTTGGTCCCAAGTAGGTATGGGCGGAATTTCTCCAAAGCGAACACTACTGCCAAGAATTCCTTCTCGGTTGTAGTATAGTTCATTTGGGCGTCATTGAGCGTCCTACTCGAATAATAGATCACGCGTTGCTTGCTGTCCTTACGCTGTCCTAAGACAGCACCTATCGCAAAATCTGAGGCATCGCACATGATCTCAAAAGGCTTGGACCAGTCCGGAGGTGAGATGATAGGAGCAGAGATAAGTTCCATTTTCAATTTCTCCCATGCAGTATGGCACCTATCATCAAAGATGAAGGACACGTTTTTAGCTAGAAGGTTTGTAAGGGGTCTAGCAATTTTGCTAAAGTCCTTAATGAACCTACGATAAAATCCGGCGTGTCCTAAGAAAGACCGAATGTCCTTCACGCATCGCGGAAGTGAAAGTTTCGCTATGATCTCAACCTTGGCCTTGTCTACCTTAATCCCTTCCCTAGATATCTCGTGACCTAGGACAATCCCATGTTGCACCATGAAATGACACTTTTCCCAATTGAGGGTCAAGTTCTTTTCGGTGCACCTACTCAGCACTAGCTCCAAGTGATGGAGACACTGGTCAAATGAATTTCCATAGACGGAGAAGTCGTCCATGAAAATTTCTAGGAAACGCTCGACCATATCAGAAAACAGGCTTAACATACAACGTTGGAATGTGGCGGGGGCATTGCACAAGCCGAAAGGCATTCGACGGTAGGCAAATGTCCCAAATGGACACGTGAACGTTGTCTTCTCTTGATCCTCCGGCGCTATAGGAATTTGGTTATACCCTGAATAACCGTCCAAAAAGCAGTAATACTCATGACCTGCTAATCTTTCCAACATTTGGTCAATGAAAGGGAGGGGAAAATGATCTTTCCTAGTGGCTGCGTTCAACTTGCGGTAGTCTATGCATACTCTCACCTTGGTAGGCAATCGTGTTTGCACTAACTCATGCTTGTCGTTCTCTACCACAGTAAAACTAGACTTCTTAGGGACCACATGCATTGGGCTAACCCATTCGCTATCGGAAATGGGATAAATGATCCCATTATCTAACAGTTTCACTATTTCGGCGTGTACAGCCTCCTGCATGAGTGGGTTTAGCCTACGCTGTGGATCCCTCTTCGGTCTAACCCTTCCTCTAGATGGATACGATGCTGGACTATCGTAGGGCTCAGTCCCTTGATATCTGCCATAGTCCAACCAATGGCTTCCCTATGTCTCCTAAGGGTTGCCAGCAGGTCCTCCTCTTGCCTATTGGTCAAATTAGATGCAAGTATGACCGGTAACGTCTCTTGTTCACCTAGGTAGGCGTACTTAAGATGTTTGGGCAAGGCTTTTAACTCCAAAGAAAGAGTTGGCTCGATGGGTGGAGGAGTTAAGCTAGAATCTCCCATCTCTATAGAACTCAGATTTGATTCCCATTCGATCTCATCAAGACTGATATCACTTGTTTCTAACTCTTCCTCTTCCTCTGACTCAAATATGATCTCATCATTATGCTTACTCGTCATGTTCTCAATGGAGTTAACCTCAAAAGGTTGGTCGGTCACATCGTAGGGATGCTTACCTAGGTTGAAAACATTGACTTCCTTGGTCATATCCCCAAAAGTCAGTCTCATGGAACCGTTTCTACAATTTATAATTGCATTAGCGGTTGCTAGGAACGGTCTTCCTAAGATAACGGGAGTTTGGGACCTAGGATTAGACACAGGTTGTGTCTCTAAGACAATGAAATCTACTGGGTAAATGAATTCTCCTACCCGTATGAGAACGTCATTGATTTCTCCCTTAGGAACTTTGATAGAGCGGTCAGCCAACTGAATAGTAACTTGGGTCGGGTTGAGTTCACCTAATCCAAGTTGTTGATACACGGAGAAAGGGAGCAAATTGATGCTGGCTCCTAAATCGAGGAGTGCTCGATTGATTTCGGCTCGACCTATGGTGCAAGAAATGGTGGGGCAACCTGGGTCCTTATACTTGATAGGGATCTGGTTGGACAGTAGCTCACTAATGTTAGTGGCTAGAAAAACCTTCTTAGGCACATTAGTCTTTCTTTTCTTGGTGCACATGTCCTTAATGAATTTGGCATAACTAGGGACCTGTTGGATTGCATCAAGAAGTGGAATGTTGAGCCTAACTTGATTGAACACCTCTAATAATTTCTCCATGTGTGCATTGTTGTTGCTTCTAAGCCTATTTGGAAATGGAGCTATAGGCTGGTGCAACCGATCTGCTGACTTTTCAGCTTCAGTTTCATTGGGGCTGGATGGAGCAGGAGTGGAGCTAGATGGAATGGAAGTGGAGCTATGTGGAATGGATGGCTGAGATGGATCCGATGGCATGGATACTTGATTATCAACTTGTTTCCCCGATCTGAGTGTATGAACCATGTGACACTGATTTGGGTCTTGAACCTCATTGGCTGGCCTAGGATTCCTAGGATTTGGCAATGGTTGACTCGGTAGGGTACCCCTCTGTCTCTCTTGCTGGTTCAATTGGAGCTCTATCCTACTTAGGACTTGAGCCAGCGTGTCTTGGCTTTTGACTAGGGTATCCACCTTTCTTTCCAAATTTGAAAGTCTTGTCTCCATTTGTGAATTTTGGAAAGGCGGTGGAGGATTAGGGAAATTTTGTTGATAGGGCGGATTTTGGAAGTTGTTGGAGAATTTGGGCCTCACTTGATCATTGTTGCTTGGGCCCCATGAAAAATTGGGATGGTTTCTCCAACCGGGATTGTAGGTGGGCGAATAAGGATTGTTGGCAGGCCTTGTGAAGGCCGCACTCATATGTTCGGGTAAGCTTTGATGCGCGATGAAGACAGGACATTCCTCAAACACATGGTTCATATCTTGACAATAAGTACAGCCCGCCAAAGATGTTGGGCTGACTTGGTTCACAGAGACTGGCTCTTTCGTTTCAAGAGCCTCTAGTCTACGCATAACAGCAGCTAACTTAGCATCGGTTGCTACGTTGGCCTCAATGGAATGGATACCTCCTTTAGAAGAAGTAGGGTCATTAGTCCTAGATTTTTCAGGAGTAGGGTCCCATTGAATGGATTTTTCAGCTAATTCCTCAAACAATGTCCATCCTTCATCTTCATTCTTTTGCAGAAATCCTCCTTGACACATGGATTCTAACAGTGTTTTAGTAGAATAATCTAATCCATCATAGAGAACTTGGCAAAGTCGCCATTTCTCTATCCCATGGTGAGGACATTGGGCAAGGAGATCCTTAAAACGCTCGAAGTATTTCCAAAAAGGTTCATTGGCTGTTTGCTTAAACTGGAGGATATTCTTCCTAATCAGTGCAGTCTTGTGAACGGGATAAAATTTCTTTAAGAAGGCCTTAATGAAATTATCCCAAGAAGATATTGAACCGGCCTCTAGACTGTAGAGCCATTTCTTTGCTAAATCCTTCAAAGCAAAGGGGATAAACCTAAGTTTGATAGCATCGTCTCCTAACTTAGGTATATTCATCATTTGACATACTTCTTCAAATTCTCTTATGAAGAAGTATGCATCCTCAGATTCAAGTCCATGAAATTTGGGAAGAGTGTTGATGTATTGTGGCTTGAGTTCATATGGGTCAACACTTTCGATAGTGAGCTGGATGCAAGAAGGAAGAGAGGTTCTAATAGGATAGAACCTATCTTGGAGTGACTGTGGTTGTGCCATGTGTGAGTCGGGCTTGAGCTCGGGTGGTGAACTAGTTCTAGTTAGCCTGGATGTAAGTGGGTCTCTCGACCAAGCGGTCATGCACAATCAGCAAACAAGTTCACCCAATCAATCAAAAAAGAAAAACAATCAAAAATCCTAATCTAGGGTAAGCCTTGACCTAGACGACTCCTAACTTTAGACTGTCCTTAGGAGGTCTACTGTCGACGTTAACCACAAGCTAATCGGCCAGGTAGGTGGCAAGACCGGTGGGAGGTTTTCCGTCAGAGACGTTCCTTAATTAAATAACCACCGTTCTTCGGGCTTTCGGCCCTCAATCCCCTGCTTAGACACCGATTTGACAAGAGTTAATTTCGAACAATTTTCCTCCTTCGGTCAATCTCCTATTGAGTCCGAGTTAACCTAGGGCCAACGTCTAGTCAAATTTTACTTAAGGTTAGGGTTGTGAGTGTGACGGATATGATTTGTGGGCCAAGGAAGGGTGATGAAATCCCCACCTTATCTTGCTTATGGGTTATGCCCTTAAGATGAATTAGTGTACGTGTAAAGCGGTAGAAAAGTAATCACTCAAGAAAGCAGTAAACAACCAAGAGTGTTTCCTAATCTATATGCTATGCAAACGTACCTTGTCACCAGCACTCTTCAACAGAATTAAAAGAATGTAAATAGACACGTGCCCTAAATGCAAGAGTCTAAAATTTTTTTTTTTTTTCAACAAATGGGTTAATGTTATTAATTAGCAGTTGCAGAGTGATCACAGAGAAATAATGTCACAGCAGAAAATAGAATTTTGCACTGCAGAGCAACCTGCAGAAAAATGTATCAGTAGTCCACTACAATTGCCGCGGATTCGCGGCTTTTGCCGCGTTACTGCGGCAAAGTTGTAGGTCCAGGTGCTCTGCCTTCGAGGGCAGAGGCACTGGATAGCTATATGTGCTTTCTGCTGCTCTGTTTTTGCTTCCTGTTCTCTGTACCTGCAACAGAAAAGAAAGAATGATTAGAACGAGGAAATCGTGCCGTTCCTTCCCCGGCAACGGCACCAAAATTTTGATTGAGATTTTATAGATTGAAATAGAGTTCAGAATTCTTAGTCTCAATGCGAATCCGCTGTAGCAAGGGCTCAAGCGGGTCGTGATCCTCAGGGAAGGATGCGATGAAAGCTTTTCGACTCGATTCCTCTGTATGCTTCAAGTAAGAAAAGAGAGATTAGATTGGTGATGAAAATATGAGATTAAAGACGTGGTTTTGCTGATCTTCTACCACAACCCTATTGCAAGTTAAGGAGCTTGATCTTCATCTTAAGATTGATATGATTCACCCTAGGTCATTACAAATGATTCAAGCAAGAAAAATCAATGCTAGATTCTTGCTAAGTTACATAATCTAAAAACTAAACTATGGTTCATCCTAACATCTAGGTGCAGCCTAATAAAAGACGAATCTCAAACTTATGCTGTCCTAGTTCTTAAGTTGAAGTCATGAAAAGCCTTTTTAATATGCAACCTAGATTAGGATTTCTAGGTATTTGTTTAATCTTCTAGAAAAATTGTTTTTAATACCTAGGGTTTCGATTGATGTTCCTTAATCAGATCTAGGCTTAACTGCTCTAGGGTTGCTTCAAGAGTCTCAGCAAACCACTAGAGAGATTTAGTTCTTCATTATTTTTTTTCTTTTCAAATTATTTATTTTTTTTATTATTTTTTTATGAGAAAGATTGCAAGGAAAAGAAAACGAAAACAGGAAGAGATCACAGATTAAAACCAAGAGAGATCACAAAAGAAATAAAGTAAAATTGCAGAAATTAAAAGAGAACAAAAGAGTGACCTTTATTTCGTTGAATCTCCGGTTACACAATCGTCTCCTTCTTCTCCACAAATAGCATGAAATAAAAATTACAACTTGTGCAGAAATTTAGAAAAAATAGCTAAAGAAAACCCTTGTCGTCTCTGCATGCCCCTCCCTGTTGCGACTGCTCGGATATTTATAGTGCAGAATGTAGAGGAGTCCCGGATAGAGTTGCCAACGAAATCTGGTAGCCAGACTCATCAACTTTGCCGCGCCTTGCCGAGCTTCCGCGGCACTTTTGTGGCTTCTGGCCGCGCGCTTTGGCGCGTGGCCTCTCCTGGTCCTTCCATGTGGGCTTCTGCTTCTAGAAGTGTGATCCTGGCCTTTTAATCTGGATTTTCGAGATAACTTAGTAATCAAGTTATCCTTAATCCAGATTTCTTCAAATCTTCTTCCCACGAATTTCCTTCTTATCTTGGCCTTTTATCCTCATCCTGCAGGTGTTTAGAGCTGGATAGAAGTCTATCCTTCCCTAATCTCTGATATTTGCAACTTTTAGCCCTTGTATTTGCATTTTGACTCTTTGTATTTGCGCTTTTTCACCTGGGCTTCAAACATGGGCTTGGATCTGGGCTTTTGGGCTCTTTAAGCTTTATTCTTTATTAAATTGATAATTTGAGGCCTGCACATATTAAATAAAGAAATATTAATAAATGTGCATTATAATATGAATAAACGTGCGAATGTGATGGTAAATATGATGACAATTATGCAATTTTTCACTACTATCAGCTTCCCATCCTTTCACCGAATCCACTCTGAACCCACAAGCCGATGGAATAATATATCACTCTATTGAGGCTCTCTATCAATGAGATCTTCAACACCATCAAGGGCCAACCTTGGGTCATGCGCCCAAAGCCAATCCAGCATGATCCTACTCTCTCCACGGCAGAGGAGTACTGCTTCTTCCATGATAGCAAGGAGCATAAGACTGTCCACTGCAGAAGCCTATGATGGTACCTAAAAGATCTTGTCCGCTAAGGCTTTCTCAGAAAGTACATTCTTACCCCATGAGCGGCCTCTAGATCAGGACGGCTCAACGCTCCATTTCTTACCCAGCCACAACATGCAATCACTTAGTACAAGACAACTGAGTGAACTGATTCCTCCTCCAAGGATAGGAAAGTACCTTAACTAATAACACTCCATGTGTTTCTTTTAAAGCACATGTATTTTATTTTAAATCAATAAAATGCATTTTTGCTCCTAACCATTTCCGCCAACTCCATCCTCTCCCTTTTTCCCACCACTGGACGAAGAAGAAGAATGATATAACAACCCGGCAGAGCAAAGAAATTGGAAGCAAAGGTTTTTTCAGAGAAGAAGATAAGCAATTTCTACCCTAATTTTTCACCCTATTCATTGATGGAGGAGTAGTCGAGACATCTCCAATTCAAATCCATAATCCTCGAAAAAGACGGTCCACATCCCACAGTCCTCGGTTAACCAAATCAGCAGGATATCAGTTGCCTCTACTACACGATCTCAGTCATTGTGATGTCGGGATTCGAAAAGACGACAATTATAGAATTCAAAGCAAACTAGTCAATTGATGTGCCAGCTATCAACCAACCATGTAATCTCCAGACAAATCAAAGAGATCCACATTTATGGTTCAAATCTTGCTCTGCTCAGACATCAAGAAGAATTTAAAGCATATCTTACCAACCCTGCTCTTCCATTTCCCTTTCGCAGGTTCCAACAAGCGAAAGAGCTGGGGCATTTGCAGTGATAAAAAATTAACCACCATCAAGATCTTGACATATGTCTGAGTAAGCGTTCACTCCATTCAAGGCGACCACGTCATCCAACTCATTCAGTAGCCCCCGTCGTTCCAGATCCTCTCGGAGTTCCACACATCCCGGTAGCATTTCCATCTCAAAGGTTCGCCTCATCCTGAAGCTACCTCCCATTTTGGAGACATCACCCTCCGGAGTCATCTGCAGTCCAAGATTCCCGACTTCATCACAAACCAGAAGTTTCCAGTAATGACCACCAAGATCTCCGCCTGCAATTACGCCGCGTCCCTCTCCCACGTTGAAGACGTATAATGCCTCTGCATTCAAGCTGGATAGTTATGGACAGTGAAGATATTTACGGCATGTAATCCCAACAGTCCAATACCCATAATCACTGCCATTACGACGAACCCACACGTGAAGATCATGGAGAGACCCCATCAAATCTCCTTCACCATCAATAATTCAGTACAAATAGACTCTATCCTCTAGCGAGAAGGATGGGCCTTCTTTCCTTCTGCTCAATCCAAACTAAGTACACATCATCCAATTCCTGTAATTCTTATAAACTCGTGAATTATAGTAAACTTTCCTCCTCCTCCCCGTGGTTTTCTCGATTTCACATAAAAATCCTGCGTCTTCATCTCTTTTTCTGTATTGTGATTATTATTTACTGTAACGCCCTGACCCGGAGGGTACGGAGACGTTACTGCGACGTATATACGCAGGTCGGAATTACCCCCATGTATATACGCTAAGCTTCAGTACAGGCAAGAATCAGAGGCGGAAGCACAGTGGTAACATACATTCCAACAGAAATAGCGCAAATACATGGTTATCACAGAGAATGATAGAACATTACATGAATGTTGCATTACTAGAAAATAGAAAAGTACATAACACATGAAGAGATATACAAAAAAACAGGGAGGTGCTCACGAGTAGCAAGAGGGCCTCGAGAGCCAAATAGGAGAGGTGTACTGGAGGAAGAACTACTGCTATGTCCGAGATTCTGCTGCACTCTAATCACCACGGGAGGATCCACTGCGCGCCCTGATCTACTACAGCCAAGCCACCATGATCCAGGCTCTAAAATCTGAACATGAGAATTCAGGGTTATTAGCAATCCCAGCGAGTACATATTATAATGCCAAATGGCGTGCATAACAGGCACACGTGTACATGATCAAGTGTTGTGGTCCAAGCATGCAGGTACAGGAAATGACAAGTAATATAAGGAAAATGACAGTAAGTCCGAGATCAAGTAAGTACATGTATATCAGTAAATCTGAATCGGAAAACATGTATGGAAACGGTATAGAGAGCATATGTACACATAAGCATGCGACAAATAAAACATTAAACATGTGATAAATACACTAAATACATGATAAATATAAGTATTGATAATTCTAGTTGTATAAGCTTGGATTATGGATTCATGGAGTGATACGTCAAGGGGATAATGCAAACAAGGAAACCCTCATCTATATACCACATATCCGGTGTCACCATCATCTGAGTTCATACAACTTGAGTTGCCTTCAGGATAACAGATCTAGAGTGTGTCAGTAGTAATCCTTGTGCTACATATATCGTATGTCATAATGCAGGGTGTCAACTCAGAACATAACACTGTAACTGAAATATAGAGATATAGCATTTTAATTTATCCAATAATAATAGTCCGTACCGTTTGATATTTCAATCGCCTCCCTACCAGCGCCTCACATCACCGATAGTCCATACTAGAGTTCGCACTCTGTAGAACTTACCCGGGTCTGATATGTGAGTACCAGGACCCGAACAAAGGAGAGACCAAATATCACACGTTCCTAACATTATTATTGTTTGGTTGTTTTATGTTATTCATCCGATTCATATGCTTTTGTATGTGCTACCGGTACACATACATCCACTTATGAATAAGACAAGTTATTATTTAGAAACTGATAAATCTGATGGCTCATATTTATAGTGGGTCCCGTCTCTGCCCGGGACTGGCTCAGGAGTACAGGCTACTGCTTCCAGAGACTTATCATTACGCGCCCCACACGACACTTCAGATTCAGGCTTGTTGGTCCCGAGATGATGTCAAATGCGGAACTATCTCTGTTGGCAATTATAGATCTAAAAATACCCAAGTCAACACAAAACTAAAACAAGAAGGATTAACGTTAAGCAAATAAATAAACTTGCAACAAGGAAAATAAATCTCAAAGAATAGACAAACGCAAACAAGAGAGATTTATCCTGATTCGGTCCTTGTGACCTACATCCAGTCCCCAAGCCACCCGCTGGAGATTTTCCTTTATCCTTGATTTTGTACACCCAAAATTACAACCATGCACACACTTGACAAATCCCCTTTGCCAAATGTGTACACTTTCTCTCTACACCAAGAGAACACCTTCACCTTATACAACTGCCTCTACACCAAGAAGCCACCCGTGTACAATGCTTGCTTTGAGTATTACAACTTTCCTATAAACCTTGGTATTGTGTATGAACGTGGACAAGGTCTAGTATAGGAGAAACTTCAGAGAACTTCACAATGGAAATGACTTTTGGTGAAGAACAGAAGTTGGAAAAACAGTTTTCAGATTTTGACAGAATTTTGGCTTTGGAAAACTGAAGATTTTTCTTGATATTTGGCCTTTGGACTAACCACCCTTTATATAGCTGAAGACTAGGGTTAGTTAGGGTAGTTATAGGAGCAATTCAAACAATTAGAACGTTAGAATTCGTTGCACAAAAGACCAGATAACAGAAACTGTCCAACAGTCAGAAACTGCCTATAGTCGACTTGCCTATAGAGTTAGTCGATTATACTAGGCAATTTTCCTACTATTAGTCGACTAGGTTTGACTATAAGTCGACTAGGTCAAGTTAGTTCAAGTGACAGTTTTCTGGTTTAACTGAATCAAGTCGACTGCAACTACTTATAAGTCGACTGGACCAGATATTAGTCGACTAGGGGCAAGGGATTAGTCGACTACAAATGCTATTAGTCGACTACATTTTACTGTCAAGTCGACTAATGCAGAAACAAAGAGTTGGGTCTGTTTTGGACACAAGACTTAGTCGACTAGGGTTTGGGTCAAGTCGACTACACATGTTATTAGTCGACTATATGGGACTGTAAGTCGACTAACAGGACTATGATATGTGTGTATGTGTCAAGGCTTTTTACATGCTATTTCATCTTTACAAAATACATCATATCAACTCTCCTTAGGACATCTTGATCATGTTGAACACTTGATTCGTCATATGTTAGAGCTCCAAATGACATGCTTCACAAAAGTCTTCATCAAAACAAGTTTCAACATTCTCCCCCTTTTTGATGATGACGCTTTGTGTGCACAAGTGCTCCCCCTGCAGAAAATATGTTATATTTTCCTCCCCCTGCAGAAATTGGGTTATAACAAATATGAAAAGACTTTGTTCTCCCCCTGCAACAAATATATTAGTAAATATATATATATATGTTCTTATCAATTTTTACATGGTACCTGCAAGATAAACGTTAGATGGTACCAAACATAAAAGAGCATATTAACCTGTAGGAGTCCAAATCCATTTAGAATTTGGTTTCCACCTGTTAGTATACACATAGTTGCAAGAATCACATATATCATGAATGTATGAAGCAATATATGTATTTTTATCATGAAAACTTAAATTCTTAGGAATCCATATAAACTTTGTCTTAATTCTTTTTGGAACATGATTAGACTTTCTTTTCACATATGGATTACTAACATATGAAGACTTTTCATTATATCTAATACCATAATGATTATCATGTGACAACTTCTGAATGATAATAAATCATTCAATTTTTCTTTTTCCTTTATTGAACTTAGTCACATTTTACAAAAGATCTTCATATTTCTTTTTGAAAACTGAAATATCTTTCTCTAAAATAGAAATCTTTTTATTCAAAGATTCAGTTTCCTTTTTCAGAAAAATGTTCTCTTTTATAAACTTCTCATTTTCATCTTTCAAAGATGATATGACTTTTTCAAACTCATCTTGTTGAGAATTTATAGAAGAATATTGTAAAGCATAACATGAATTTTCCTTTAAAAGTTTTTCATTTCTTTTGATAAAACTTTATTTTTCAATTTTTTATTTTTCAGATCAATAAACAATTCATGAAATGCATCAGAAAGTTCAGAAAATGATACCTCTTCATCTTCTATGGCCATGTAACATAGGTTGACACGTTCAGTGGATTCTTCTTCGTCAGAAGATGAGGAATCACTGTTCTCCCATGAGGCTTCATAGTTTTTCTTCTTTCTGAACTTTTTGCTCATATATTTATCTTTATTTTTGAGCAATGGGCAATCCATCTTCATATGACCTGGTTTATTGCAATTAAAGCATTTGAATTTACCTTGCTTTAGAAATCTCCTGAATTTCTTTGAAAGCATTGCCATCTCCTTTTCATCGTCATTGGAATCATCCGTGTCGAAAGATGCATGGAAGGCAATTTCTTTCTTCTTTGAGCGGCGTTGTCGTTCGTTCTTCTTTCTTTCTTCTAACTGCACTTCATATGCCATTAGATTACCGATTAGGTTTTCTAATGTCATAGTTGAGAGATCATTCGCCTCTTCAATGGCGGTTGTCTTCTTCTCCCATTCTGGTGTTATGCACGAAGGATCTTACGAACTCTTTCAACTTGGGTATAGTCCTTTCCAAGATATGCTAATGAATTGGTAATGTCGGTGAATCTTGTAACCATTTCGGATATGGTTTCATTCTCCTCCATTTTGAATAATTCAAACCTGTGGACAAAAATAGATATTTTAGATTCCTTAACTTTATTTGTGCCTTCGTGTGTTACCTGAAGAGTATGCCATATTTGATGTGCAGAAGTGGCTGTTGACACACGGTTGAACTCTTCTTTGGTTAAGGCACAGAACAAGGCATTCATTGCTTTGGCGTCAAGGTTCGCGTTCTTCTTTTGATCTTCACTCCAAGCGTTGTAGTTGGTTGTTAGCTTGGTGAATGATGCTTCTACGATGTTCCAAAGGTCGTAGTTCAGCGATTGTAAGTAGATCTTCATTCTACACTTCCAATAGTTGTAGTTGGATCCGTCAAATAGCGGTGGACGTTGTGTAGAATGTCCTTCTTTGAATTGGGATGATGAGAACTCCGTTGCCATCTTTGTTGTTGACTTGTACCCGCTCTGATACCAATTGTTGGTCCCAAGATGATGTCAAATGCGGAACTATCTCTGTTGGCAATTATAGATCTAAAAATACCCAAGTCAACACAAAACTAAAACAAGAAGGATTAACGTTAAGCAAATAAATAAACTTGCAAAAAGGAAAATAAATCTCAGAGAATAGACAAACGCAAACAAGAGAGATTTATCCTGGTTCGGTCCTTGTGACCTACATCCAGTCCCCAAGCCACCCGCTTGAGATTTTCCTTTATCCTTGATTTTGTACACCCAAAATCACAACCATGCACACCACTTGACAAATCCCCTTTGCCAAATGTATACACCTTCTCTCTACACCAAGAGAACACCTTCACCTTATACAACCGCCTCTACACCAAGAAGCCACCCGTGTACAATGCTTGCTTTGAGTATTACAACTTTCCTATAAGCCTTGGTATTGTGTATGAACGTGGATAAGGTCTAGTATAGGAGAAACTTCAGAGAACTTCACAATGGAAATGACTTTTGGTGAAGAACAGAAGTTGGAAAAACAGTTTTCAGATTTTGACAGAATTTTGGCTTTGGAAAACTGAAGATTTTTCTTGATATTTGGCCTTTGGACTAACCACCCTTTATATAGCTGAAGACTAGGGTTAGTTAGGGTAGTTATAGGAGCAATTCAAACAATTAGAACGTTGGAATTCGTTGCACAAAAGACCAGATAACAGAAACTGTCCAACAGTTCAGAAACTGCCTATAGTCGACTTGCCTATAGAGTTAGTCGACTATACTAGGCAATTTTCCTACTATTAGTCGACTAGGTTTGACTATAAGTCAACTAGGTCAAGTTAGTTCAAGTGACAGTTTTCTGGTTTAACTGAATCAAGTCGACTGCAACTACTTATAAGTCGACTGGACCAGATATTAGTCGACTAGGGGCAAGGGATTAGTCGACTACAAATGCTATTAGTCGACTACATTTTACTGTCAAGTCGACTAATGCAGAAACAGAGAGTTGGGTCTGTTTTGGACACAAGACTTAGTCGACTAGGGTTTGGGTCAAGTCGACTACACATGTTACTAGTCGACTATATGGGACTGTAAGTCGACTAACAGGACTATGATATGTGTGTATGTGTCAAGGCTTTTTACATGCTATTTCATCTTTACAAAATACATCATATCAACTCTCCTTGGGACATCTTAATCATGTAGAACTCTTGATTCGTCATGTGTTAGAGCTCCAAATGACATGCTTCACAAAAGTCTTCATCAAAACAAGTTTCAACAAGGCTACTGCTTCCGGGGACTTATCATTACTCGCCCCACTCGACACTTCAGAAATATCACCATTATAAATATAACATCATACCGGTTTCCATCAGTTTCCCCCACCCAGTGTAAGTTCAGTATTTTTATTATATATATTGCCCAAGGATAATGTCCACAAGTGTATACAGTATAACCATGATTATCCAACTACAAGAATTAACAGGAGTATAATATCAGGAGTATAATATCAGGAGTCACCCTTTTTCAGGGGTTCAGGAGTATAGGAGTTCAGTAGTACAGGAGTTCAGGAGATACAGGAGTACAGGAGTACAGGAGATACAGGAGTGCCAGATGTCTGGTCACATAATAATCATGAATATGTCAAGTAATACAGGTGCCAGGTGTCGGGTATCAGGTGTTATATATATCAGGTGGCAAATATAGCATTTCAAATACCAGTGTCATATATCAAGTGTCAAATATAGCATAGCAAGTACCGATGTCGGTTATCATGTGTCAAATATAGCATGGCAAGTACTGGTGTTAGGTATCATTTGTCAAATATAGCATGAAAAGTACCGGTGTCAAATACCGTGTGCCGGTCTAAATACCAAGTGCCGGTGTCATAAATCATATATCAAGTATAGCATGCTAAGTGCCAATGTAAATACTAAGTGCCAGTTGTAGGCTGTCTAAAAATCACTAATAGACAAGCCATTAAAAGGCAGAGTCTCAGCATCAAGGCGCGTGGGCTCGACACCCGCGTCTCAGCATCAAGGCGCGTGGGCTCGACACCCGCGTCTCAGCATCAAGGCGCGTGGGCACGACACCCGCGTCTCAGTTATAACCGCCCTGGTTATGGGGCCAGTCGCCGCCCACATAGCGGGGAGGTCAGCCCCTCATCGTGGAGCATTTTTAGGGGGCATGTTCACCCCCTAGGACCTCTATAAATAACCTCGTTTGCTATGAGAAGGGAAAGACTATAAATAGCCTCGTTTGCTATGAGAAGGGAAAGAGGAGAGAAGAGGGGACGATAAGAGGAGAGTGGCAATTGGCGATCAGCAATCAAAGGCATCGGCAATCAGACGACCAGACACGGCAGAAAAAGGAGAGAGCTCAACTCTTCGTCAAGCTTACTGCGTACAAGCTACTCTTTACCTACCTTCTCTTTGAGAGTTTTGGTAGACAAGAGCTGTGCTACTCTTTCTACCAGCCGAAGAGAAGATCCCTGACGATCCCGACGGTCATCCGGTCAACGGAGAACAAGATTCACTCTCCACCGCCACACGAAGAACCCAGCATTAAACAAAGGGAGGATTCAAGACTCAACATCCTCCCTCCCTTGTAACTAGAAGGAAAAGTTTTTTTTTTGTTGTAATCTTTTCATCTGATTCAAGGAAAACTTTACAGCAAAGACCTTCTTTCTCCTTTTTCCGGCGCGTACAAGAGATGGCGACTCCGCTGGGGACTCTATTTGTCACTGACGAGCAAATCGTGGCGCAGGATGACGTCCTCCGTAAGGGGAAGATGGTCGAATCGCTCATTGTCGAGTTCGACCAGGCGAAGTACGAAGAGTTTCTCTCTTCCGGCTCCAAGAGCCCAAAGACCCGCGTCTGCCCCCGGGTCTCGACGGGGAATGGCCCTGAAGCCCGATCTGTGGCTCTCTCGGGCACCCTGCTGCCAACTGTGCCAAGCAAGGTGCACGCGCCAACGCCTCTCAGAAGGCCCGCGTGGTCCCAGGCACAACTGCCTTTGCGACCAACCGCGTCGCACAGAATACCAGCGTCAGCGTCTCTCAGGAGACCCGCGTGGTTAAAATCTCTGATGTTCAGCATCAGGATATTGTTGGTCTCTCTCCACCTCCGCGACGCAACCGGAACGCTGAGCGTCGACAGAGGAGACGTGCGCGTCAGCTGCAAGTTGGAACCTCTGGTTGTCTGACTGAGGCTGGATGCGACGTACAATCTGGCGCCCTGCCCGCGCCACGTCCGGCCTGTAAAGTCCGCATTTGGCGACCCAAGCGCGAGACTCCTCAAGCTAGGTCCTCTGAAGACCAACTTACCCAACGCCAAGGTGAAGCCTCTGCGCCTCATCAAGCGCGAGAGGCACACGCCCATAGGCGTGGGGCCCAGCAGCCCACTCTCTCTCAAGTGTCTCTGCCCCGACACACCAAGCAGCAACGCGACAGGCGCGTCTTGTCGCAACAAAGGCGCCAAACGCGCGCTGAACAGCTGCGGCGCGAGAACCGCGTCCCTGAAGCCTGCATCCAGGATGTAC
Organism: Agave tequilana; assembly: GCA_038442645.1. Classification (NCBI taxonomy): domain Eukaryota; kingdom Viridiplantae; phylum Streptophyta; class Magnoliopsida; order Asparagales; family Asparagaceae; genus Agave; species Agave tequilana. Next base: position 92,290 of record JAVJIF010002062.1, on the reverse strand, counting down.
AGCACATGGATGCCTCCCGTCTTCGACATTGCGAGGCTAACCTTTTCAATCCCCCTCCCATGGATTTGAGGGATTATTTGACGAAGAAAAGAAGTATCAATCAGGCCACTTTGTCATGTTGCTGCCAACGGCTCATCCATATGCTCTCTGAGTGCCGTTGCGGATCAGGCGTGCACCAGCAGTCTTTAGTCAGACAGCTGACCCTGATTCCCCCGTCAGCTAAAAGAAGACGCTCCCACAGAAGGAGAACCTTCTCTGACGTTGAGTACCCGGAGCTCACTGCGAATATGACAAGCAGGAGCAAGGGAAAACAACCTGCAGTCAGCTCTGACGAGTCTGACTCTGAACCGGAAGGAGTGTACCGACACACTCGCACCCGGACTGGGGCCATTCCCCCAATTGACTATAATGCCTTAGCCCATGGCATTAACGATTCTCACTCCGCCGTAGCGGAATCAAGGGCTTCGAACTCTTCCGTCGAGAATGAGACCTCTGCCTACATGACAGGCACTCCTGAGGAGACGGCTAAACATTTAGAGCAGATCCAGAAGGCACAAATGGATATGATTCTTTCTCAGCAGAAATCTATCAACTCCCTCAAGCAGGCGATTGCACAGCTGCTCGAAGACAGGAGGAGGTCCCCTCCTAAAAAGTCAAAGGGCAAAGGGAGAAAGGGAGAAAGCTCATCTTCCGAACCTTCTGGGGAGACGCGGCGATCTACTTCCGGCTCGTCCAAGTCCTCGTCGCAAGTAAAGGGCGACCAAGACCCGAGGAAGGCTCATGCTAAAAGAATGAGTCAACTGGAATGACGCCTCGAGGCCCTTGCCAATCGCAAAGACCTCCAAGAAGCAGGAGTAGTCCGGCCCTATCCGGCTGAATGGGACTTGGTTCCGTACCCGCCCAAGTTCAAAGCTCCAACTCTCCAAGCCTTTGATGGGAAGGGGTCACCCAACCAGCACATCTACTACTTCAAATCCCAAACCGGGAATGTAGTAGATAATGACGCCATCCTGGCGCACCTGTTCATCGGCACCCTGAAAGGGTTGGCCTTTGAATGGTTTATGAAGCTCCCAGAAGGTTCTATCAAGAACTGGGGCGATTTGGAGAAGCTGTTCTTAACACGCTTCTTCGAGGATGACTCCGAAGTCACAATGCCCACTCTTTTGGCTACCAAACAGCGAAAAGGGGAGTCTGTCAAATCTTTCGTGGAAAGGTTTCGGAACGTGGCACTCCGGTGTCCAAGCGGTATGACCCAGGCCACCCTGGTGGAAACATGCCGCCACAATCTCCAAACCTCACTCCTTGCTCAAATAGGAGTTGCTGAAAGCCGCACCTGAAAGCAATTAGTCCAACAAGGTGAACAGGCTGAGGAGATTGTCGCCCGCGTCAGAGCGGAGGAAGGTAAGCCTAGGCCGGAAAGGTCGACAAGGCGTGCGCCAGACACATCCCTCCAAACAAAGCGGAAGGATAATTTGGCAACGGAGACCAAATCTCCCGCCAAGCCTCAATCAGGCAAGGCGAGTGGCTCTTTGAGCCAGCCACGCGCCAACAAGCAATATTCCTTCAAGGAGGAACATGTCGATTCGCTCTTTAAACTACTCAACAAGAGCAACCGACTGAAGCTCCCTGAAGCTAGGCGCCCCGAGGAAGTCGGCAAGACCGACAATCCCACCTATTGTTTGTACCACAGGATGCTGGGACATCCACTAAGAGCTGCTACGTCTTCAAGGACATCCTTCAAGCTCTGATTGACACGGAGGTGTTAAAGCTCCGACCAGAGCAGAAGAAGGTGACGGCTAATGTGACGTCAGTTCTCCAGTTTGGAAGACAACCCCCAACGCCTGCGGGGGTGGCCCCTATTCCAAGAGGAGAGCTGAGAGTGGTCATGACAGACCCTCACCAGCAGCAAGAGAAAGGCTTGGTACCTGTCCCTGCACCTCAAGGGGAAATCATGTGGGTCCACCCTGACCTTGTCAATGAACAGCAATGGACTACTGTGACCAACAGGAAATCCAAAGGCAAGGCAAAGGCCTCATCCTGCAATGTGGTGGGTGCCTCCTCTCGAGAAGCCGAGACTGATGTTCCCTCGTTAACCGACTCAGAGGAGGAAACAATAGTCTTGGCCGCAGAACCCAATCAACCGATGGCGGGAACCCGTTCAGGACAGGCGTACTTGAAACAGTACGGCGAGACGGCAGTAGCCCCTCCACAACCAACTACAGAGCCAATCAGGCCCTCCACAAAGCCACGGTGGAGAAGTAGAAAGAAACTCGGTTTTCTCGAGTTCTTTCGAAAGGTATGGCGGAAGGATCCACGACACCTTACCGCTTTGATGTCCTGGCTCAACTAGCCAACATCCCGGCACGCATTACCTTGTATGAACTTCTTAGACTATCAAAGTCGACCAGAGAAGCTCTACAAGAAGCTCTGGCAAATGCCGAGGTCTTCATGACCCAGGTGCCGAAGGAGGAAGATGTAGAGGATTGCCTCCACACCTCCCCAAATGCTCCCTGCATTACCTTCACAACAGATGATATGCAGGTTAAAGGGAAGCATGATCGACTCCTGTATTTCACAGGGTATATCGGATCGTCTGAGGTGAACCGCATTCAGGTAGATCCAGGGTCCGCATTGAGCATCATGCCTCGCCGGGTCATACAACACCTAGGCATTCCTACTCATCGTTTGAGCCCTACTCAGACAACTATCTATGGGTTCAATGCCAACCAGACCCGTCCGATGGGGAAAATCAAGCTCAAATGCCAGATTGGAAGCTCAAGTCGGAAGTGACATGCTATATCATCGACGCTGACACTTCCTACAACCTATTGCTGGGACGGTCGTGGATTCACCGCAACTCCATCGTTCCCTCTACTCTCCATCAAGTCATGAAATACATTGACGAGAATGGAAAGGTGCAGACGTTGATTGCCGAAAGGCATCCGTTCAAAGGGGTCGAGAATTATTTCACTGACTCTTTGTTGTACCAAGATCCGGTGGAGACGGATGAAGTCCCGCGACCAGAGGAGCCAGACTCTGGTAACGAAGCTGACACCGAGCCCGAGAAAGAAGAGTGCCTGTGGGAGTTAGAACCACTTGTAAAGAGCACCAATAAGCTCGATGTTGATAATACCACCGACGATGTAGGCGGTTGGTATATTAATGAAGATTTAGATTTTGCGTATTTCTCTGTGTTTGCTTCTGATTCAGTACCATCAGACACTAGCACCGAAGTAGACGATGACCCCTGGTCGGCAGTAGATGCTTTGACATCGTTGCATGTACCAGTGAAGTCGTCCTTCGAGACATACCAAGATAATGGTAATGCGCAAGAATCTATATTTATGGTTCCAGCAAGACGAAAAGGCCAAAAACCAATTCTTTTTGGGCGAATCTCGTCTGAGCCAATGCCCTGCGAAGACTCGGGAAGTGAGGGGGAGTCCCCTCAGTTCGGTCATTATGAACCAAAAGCACTCAAAATGATGAGATGCATGGGATACAACCTGACCAACAGACCCGGGTTGAACTTCGGCAAAGGAAGGAGGACGCTGATTCGATCCTTTGTGCCGAAAGGGAAGGCCCCTGATTATTATCATCAGACGCGCCGGGGGTTGGGCTATGTATCGACTCGGTCCAATCAGCCTCCGATTCTCAAGAATTGTTGAGCAACGATTACTCTTCAGATACATCATCTTGAGAGTCAGATGTCAGTGTCGGCAACATCTTCAAGGAACTTTCAGTGAACATGGTTTCGACAAGCCATCTGGAAGATGGAAATGAAGAAATGATCCAATCTGATACAGATCCTTGGATCAAACATTTAAATGCTCTTTGGGATACTCGCTTTGAACAGCGCGAGCCACCCACAGAAGACAAGGTTGTTCAAGTCAACCTAGGAGATGAGGCTAACCCTAAGCCCATCTTCATAAGTGACGGCCTGTCACCTTCGGAGAAAAAGGATCTAATATCTCTAGTACAAGAGTATATAGACGTCTTCGCCTGGAATTACGAGGACATGCCTGGACTTGATCCTCAAGTGGCTATGCACCGCCTCAACATCAATCCGGACGCAAAACCTGTCAAACAACAGCAGCGACGGTTCCATCCAGAGATAATGGAGGCAATTCAATCAGAAGTCAGAAAACTTATTGATTCTGGCTTCATCAGGGAAGAACAACATCCCGACTGGGTAGCCAACATCGTCCCCGTCGCCAAGAAGAACGGGAAGATCCGGATCTGCATCGACTTCCGTGATCTAAACGAGGCCTGCCCCAAGGACGAATTCCCATTGCTGATCACAGATGTCATGATTGACAATACTTATGGATTCGAACGAATGTCCTTCATGGACGGATTCTCAGGATACAATCAAATCAAAATGTATCCTGATGACGAAAAGCATACTTCCTTCAGGACACCTCTAGGGGTATATTGCTACACCGTCATGCCCTTCGGACTGAAAAATGCAGGGGCAACCTATCAAAGGGCCATGAACGCCATTTTCCATCAGCAAATACGCAAAACGGTGGAATGTTATGTTGATGACATCGCGATAAAAAGCCGCACTAAAGGTGATCACATAGCGGACCTGAGGGTGGTCTTCGACATCATGCGGGCTCATCAATTGAAGATGAATCCCACAAAGTCCTTCCTGGGGGTGGCCAGTGGTAAATTCTTAGGATTTGTTGTAACATCCACCGGAATTCACTTGGACCCGGAAAAGGTCCGCGCTATCCAGGAGATGCAACCCCGAGAAATCTTAAAGAACTCAGGGGATTGCAAGGACGATTGGCGTACATCCGCAGGTTCATCTCAAACCTTTCCGGAAGATGCCAACCTTCGCTAAGCTGATGAAGAAGGGTGTCTCGTTCATTTGGGATGACGCTTGCCAACAAGCGTTCGAGGAAATCAAGCAATACCTCACCCAACCACCAGTCCTTGCAGCTCCGGTATCCGGGAAGCCTTTCCTGGTATACGTCCGAGCAATGGATCATTCTTTGGGAGCTTTACTAGCTCAGAACGACGACCAAGGACGAGAGCAAGCAATCTACTATTTGAGTAGAACAATGATCGGAGCCGAACATCGGTATAACCCGATCGAGAAGGAATGTTTGGCATTAGTGTTCGCTATTCAGAAAATGCGGCACTATCTGGTACGCCAAACTATAAACGTCATATCAAAAGTCAACCCCCTGAGGTTACTTATGACCAAGCCTTCATCATTAAACGGCCGACTGGCAAAATGGGCCATATTGCTCTCCCAATATAAGATGCACTTTTTACCACAAAAGGCCATTAAGGGACAAGCGGTGGCAGATTTCTAGCTGAGCACCCAGATCCGAGGGCGACAAAGTCTACGAGGATCTCCCAGATGAAGTTGCTGAAGTTTGCCTGACTCAGACATCGTTCAAAAGTCAAGTATGGCAACTTTTCTTCGACGGTGCATCAAGAACAAGCCCAAAGGGACACGTAGTAGCAGGGGTAGGAGTAGTACTCGTATCCCCACAAAATTATGTGATTCCCGAGCTGTCTCATTAACTGAGCCTTGTTCCAACAATGTGGCGGAGTACAACGCTCTTTTGACTGGGATGCAATTCGCCGATGAGATTGGCGTTAAAAATCTCGAGGCATATGGGGACTCTAAACTCATCGTCAGCCAAGTTCGCGGGGAGTACGAAGTCAGACATGAGGACCTAGTACCCTACCACAACGCAACTATCCGCATGGTCGAGGGATTTACAAACTTCTACATCAACCATGTACCGCGCAGGCAAAATGCGCACGCGGATGCACTCGCATCCCTCGCGGCCTCCTTAGCTCTTCCAGCCGGAGCAATGGAGAAGATATTCGTCTACAGTCACGACCTGTATTGCCCGAGAAATGCTCTCGAGAGCTATCAGGAGTCAAAGGGAGATTGTCAAGGCAAAGAAGCACTGGAATTGTCAACCGGTCCAGAGCTTAAAGACTAGCGATTCCCCTACATTGATTTCGTCTTATACGACATTCTCCCTGAAGACACCAAAGAGGCGGCTGCCATTCGATAGAAAGCCCCCAAATTCTACTATAATGCGATTACGCGAACATTGTATCGTCGATCGCATGACGGGATCTTGCTCCGGTGCCTCTCACCAAAAAAAAGCCCAAGAGGTATTGAGAGAAGCCCACGACGATATGTGTGGAGCCCATCAACCTGGCCCAAAACTGGCACATCGACTCCAAAGATTGGGTTACTATTGGCCCAAGATGGTTGCCGACTCCGTCACCTATGCTAAAAGATGCCACGCTTGTCAAGTGCATGGGGATTTCATCCATCAAGCACCAGGGTATCTCCACTCTACAACCTTTACCTAGCCATTTGAAATGTGGGGGATGGATGTGGTTGGCCCTATCAGCCCACCATCATCAAAAGGACATCGGTTTATTTTGACAATAACCGATTATTTCTCTAAGTGGGCTGAGGCCATTCCTTTGAAGGAGGTCAAATTGTCGAACGTGATCAAGTTCGTGAAACATCACGTTATTTACCGTTTCAGTGTACCTCGGCGAATCGTCCATGACAATGGACCTCAGTTCATCAGTCAGGCTTTCCAGAGATTCTGCGCTAAGTTCAGAATCCAGAGTGTATCCTCGACGGCATACTATCCTGCCGCTAATGGCCTCGCAGAAGCTTTCAACAAGACTATTGGCAAGCTTCTCAAGAAGTTCGTCTCGAAAAGTCAACGAGACTGGGACGACAAGTTGGGTGAATGCTTATGGCTTATCGCACAACTGTGCGAACCCCAATAAAGCTACGCCATTTTCTTTAGTATACGGATGTGAAGCCGTGCTCCCACTGGAAATCCAAATTCCATCTCTACGCGTCGCCTTGACAGCGGAGATGACAACAGAGGAGAAGCATCGACAGCGACTCCAGGAACTGGAGGCCTTAGATGATAACGCCTGCAGGCCCAACAACAAATCGAGCTCTACCAAGCTCGTATTACCAGAGCCTTCAACAAGAAAGTTAAAGTGCGAACTTTCAAGAAAGGCGATCTTGTCTTAGCCGTCAGAAGACCCATGGTAATGACGCATAAGACAAAAGGAAAATTCCAACCAAATGGGAAGGACCATTTGTAGTAGAGTCAGTCTACTCAAATGGGTCATATCGCCTCATAACCTCAAATGGCGATACACTCATGATGCCGATCAATGGCAGATTCCTGAAGAAATACTATCCTTAGATAGTATTCTTCCGCTGATCAAGTTAAAAGTACACCTCTGATCAAAGTAAGAAGAATTTCTTCATTATAACACCCGACGCCCCCGACGGCTAAGGACAGAGGAAAATGTTGGCTTTTAAGCCCAACATAAGTCTTCGACAACTCATCATGCTGAGGGGAATAGCATGGCTAGCCCAACTCAAACGGTAGTTGGTAAAGGCACCTCAAATCCGTTGATAGCTGAGGGTTTGCTAAAAATCCTAAGTAGACTTGGCTCCACTCTTTCCTCCAAAATCCCTTACCAATTCTCATCCACAGAACGGTAGGTCTACAAAATACAACCGTTACTAAGTTAACACTATACCTCTGGTAATGGAAACTTTTCAATATTCCTTGTCGAGTACAAATTTTGTTTGTCAACTCTACACGGAGTATCGAACTTTCAAATTTGCCAAGTTAACACTATACCTCTGGCACTTCAAATTTTCACTTGTCAATTCTCACCAATAGAATGACAGGTCCTCAAATTGCTCTTATCATGAGTCAATCTTTGTCAAGTTAATACTACACCTCTGACAAATTACTGTTAAAGTTTAACACCACACCTCTAAACAGTAATCAGGTTTCTGTCAGGTTTAATATTACACCTCTGACAGTCTCTTTTCTTCAGACTTCCATATCGAAGCTGAAATGGATGATGCTAAGTTAACATTACACCTCTAGCATCAAGTCATTGCTAAGTTAAACAATACACCTATGGCCATGACTTTCCCTCGGACTTCCTTATATAAGCCGAGATGACCAATGCCAAGTTCAACATTACACCTCTAGCATTACCCTCACTGTCAAGTTAAACATTACACCTATGACAGTGACACTTCTGAGTTAAGTTAATATCACACCTCTGACTCACATCCTTGTCAAGTTAACATTACACTTCTGACAAGACCACTTTCAACCCGTTAAGTTAATATCACACCTCTAACGGTAACAAACTTTCCTAGATTCCCCACGAGTCTAGTCTCACTTGTTATCCTCTTCAACAGAATAACAAGTCTACCTAAAAATATTGTTAGGTTAATACTACACCATCAACAGTGTTTCCATCAAATCCCCAGTTGAGCTCAATCAAGTTAATCCTAAACACTTGATAAAAGTTCACCCTCCCTGGGGGTACCAATTCTACTTGTCACTTTCTCTTATAAAGTGGCAGGTCCACCAAAAAATTATTTCATCTCTGTCAAGTTAATATTACACCTCTGACAGTATTGTGAGAGTTCCTGAAATAGGATCTTCCTTACAAAGTTTGACTTATTAAGATTATCATCATAATTTTAACAAAGTCAAAGATTCTTTGCTTCTACGAGTCCAACTGAAGACAAAAAAGGTTCAAGACAATGAAAGAGGCAAAGAGGAAAGTGTCACTTTTATTTATTTTCAAGCATATGAAAGTGATACAAAATGCTCTCTTATACAATAAGATTGAGTGTTACAGTAAAAACGCTCTCTTATACAATAAGATTGAGTGTTACAATTAAGGAGTACAAAGAAGTCCCTCTCTCTCTCAGAGGTTGCACTCACTCCTTGAAATCGCATCTAATTCCAAGTGCACGGTGGCTGAAGAAGTGCCAAATTGTGGCCACGATCAGAAGCTGGTTGCACCACGATGCATGATGTAAACACCGAAAGAGCCCTAGCTGACTAAGCTAAGAGCAATGGTGTTCTTGAGGTCTGGTGGCAGCAGAAAGTCCTGCAACCCTTCGTTCATGAGCATCTCTTTCCCCAGCTGACCATCCAACAAACATGGAGTGTCCTCGATGTTACTTCTGGGGTGAGAGAGGAAGGGGATGCTAACCACCACTATATCCACCGTAACCCCCTCGCCGCCATCCTTACCCTGACCATCCCTTGCCAGCAGGCATGACTGGTGCGTCGCATTCAAAGAGATCTTGGCGAGGGTTAAGTCCCCGACAAGGGCCATGACTTCTTCCCTTGTAGACGACGAGGACCATGACTTCTTCCCTTGTAGATGAACATCGAACGAGTTCGCCGACCGGAATATTCTCCCAGGGGCCCAGCGAACCTGAAAAAGGACAATCAAGCCTACCTACAAGGAGTAAATAGGGGGTTAGAAAATCTGGAACTTAGTATACTTCAATAAAGAAAACTAAGTGACAGACGCGGTTATTGTCGAAGACTTCAGACGCGGGAATGAACCCGCGCAGTGAGTCAAAATACCGCCTCAACAGAAACAGACGCAATATTAAAACTGTGATAACACACAGGATTCAAACGCAGTCTAAGATTTGCATCAGCGAGACGCGAAAAGACTCAGACGCCGAAAATTGCCATCTCCCTGTTGAATGAACAGGGTTGCAAAATTCGGGTCTGAAACCTTCGGCCCGAGTTGGAATTCATCCAAGTCAGTGGCCTTAAAACGCGAGCTTCATGAGCAAAGTCAGCGTTAAGCGCCAAAGACTTCTGTACTCGCGTCCAGCGAAGTTTAAGTCGGCGGTGCAAATTCCAGAAGGAATGCACCAACTCAGACTTCATAAGGAAATCCAGAGGATGGTGATGCCAAAGTGCAAACTTGGGTGGACTAGAAACATCACGGCAAGTCGGGACGGCATACCAGCAGAGGCCTCTGTCAAAAGTTTAACTCTCTGCATCAGAGTATGGACATGGAAGGTGATCAGAGAGACACTTTGTCCTGAAGAGACCAAACAGAAGCATGAAAGCTCTGGGTCACCTTCATCCATGGAGGCAAACCCCTGGTGAAGTCCTTTGAAGGGGAAGGCAAAAACTCTCAGAGCACTCGCTCTCAAAAAGAACACAGTATGGACTGTTAAAGGGAGAGAAGGAACCCCTATTTATAGGCAGCCCCTGATCGCTGTCATTAATGGTTCATTAATCAAAACCGTCGGCCTTAATGACCGCACGACCGTCAAAGTCCAATAGGAGTCTGACGCGTGGAACGTTGCTTTGGGAACCGTCGCAGGCGCTGGTCTCAAACCGCCAGCGCCGGTTTTGCATTAAAAGGCATTAACGCCTGAGTCCAATGAGGAACCAACGCGTGGACAACTGCTTCGGGAAACAACTGATGACCCGGTTTCCCAATCGTCAGCAAAGACTTGACGTTCAAAGATCTCATAAAATCTTTATGTCAGGCCGCATGTAACCTCTACATCGATACGCAGATGGGAAAACCGCGTCCCGGAACCCGCGTCTCCTTTTTTCAGAATGAATAACGTCCACCTGCGTTCCAAAGGAAAGTCCGTGTGACTTAGAATCGTGTCCCTTCAGCAAACAGGGCCCATTTTAAGGGAAAGCACTTGATTCAGCAAAGGACTTAGCCCATTCTGAGATTAATGGGAAAATACACAAGGCTGCGTCCCTCGCGTCGCGTCTTCATTGGCAGGACAGACTCGCGTTACTCAAAGCCGCGTTTCTCTCTGCGAGTTGACGCCGCCGCATCTCCCTATGGATTGACGCTGCGTCTCATCAAAAGGACTTAGTTTTATCTGAGTTCTTATGAACTGATGACCGCGTCTCTCCATGAATTGACGCCGCGTCTCATCAAAAGGACTTAGTTCTACCTAAGTCCCTATGAACCAATGCCGTGTCTCATCAAAAGGGCTTAGTTCCGCCTAAGGTCCTATGGGTCAAACGCCGCGCTTCACTTAAAGAACTTAGTCTCACCTAAGTTCAGCATTCACAGTCAGTTAATCAAAGATTGTGATCAAGAGGTCAAATTCATCCACAGCGAGGCAACAAAGGAGGTGGAACCAAAAACTTCAAAGACTTTTATTTCAAAAATGATAAAAGTTAATACAGAGTGTCCTTTTCTAAAAAAAAAAAGAGAGAGAAGGCTACAAGTCCTGGTCCGCCAAAGAACGGATTTGCTCTCTAAGGCGATGTATCTTATGTTGACGCGCCTTCTCAACCTCCATGAGAGCTCAGGCCCGCAGATCCGCTTCAGACAAAAATCCCTGCGCTTGCACTCGGAGGGATTCCAGCTCGGACGAACAAACAGAGAAGTTCGCTTCGGCTTGCGCCTTGACAACCTCTAATTCCGCTAGCCTCTTTTCAGAGGTAGCAAGCCTCTGTTCGTTGAAGACAATCATGGCCTCAGCCCTGGCTATAACAGCCCGAGAGTCAAGGATAGCCTGCTTTGCGGCCTGTATGATCGTCTCTGACTCCTCGGACTCAATCGCCAGCCTTTGGCGATCAGCCTGGGCACGTTCAAGAAGACGAGTGCTATCGGCAATCCTCTCCTCCACCTCTTTTCGCTCCTGCTCTTGAGCAGCAAGGAGCCTGTTCAGCGTTTCTTGGGCTTCGTGGGATGAACCGCCATCATCCTCCAGAGAACGAAGCTCTCTCAAATGCTGTCCCAACTGATCCACCAGCAGCTGACTCGCCTGGGCTAGCGAAGGGCCTCCGGCCAACTTGATGTTCTCGACTTGGTTTCCGAGAAACATCTGGGCAAAGTCAAGGGAGCTACCCCTAGTCAGGACGAAATCGATGCATGTTCGCATCGAGGTAAGGAACTGCTGCACCGCCTGGCGTGTCAAAAGCTCCATGATATCATCATCCGAAGTGCTCCCCGATCCCCTCTCTATCACGGGGTGGGGGATGTAGATCAGCTCTGTTGGTGCAAAAGTTGAACTGACCACGGGTACGGCAAGAGCAGAAGCAGCCAATGGCGCTTCTGGGGGTACCACCTCTGCAGGAACCTCCACAGCCGATGACAGGGTAGTGAGCTCGACCTCCTCAGAAACCTCAGCCAAGGCTTGGGCCGTGTGGCCTTCCGGAGGGACACTGACCGTCAGACTCTCTACCTGGGCCCCCTCGGTTCTCTCTGCAAGTTATCTCAACATTAGCCAGAATGGTAAGAAGAGAAACATCCGAGACATCAAAACTTCCTTACCAAGCTGGAGGTCCAGAGATGTCGAATCCTTGGGCGAACCCTGCAGAGGAGAAGTCTCCCTGACTTCAGTAATGGCCTCCTCTTCCTGCAGAGTAGAAGCCTCCCCGATTTCGGTAGTTGCCTCGGCAGCTAGAGTCTCAACTCCTTCCGGCTGGGTCAACTCTTGCACCATCTCCTCGATATGCGAGGAGGTTGCAGCCTCGATATCCTCAGCCAATCCTGCAGCATAAAAGGAGAATGTTAAAGCCTCCTCGTCAAAATGAAAAAGGAAATCGGGTCAGAAGGTGAAAAGAGTACCTTCAGCAGGAGCAACCGCTGGTGGTGACGTCGTCGCCGGCCCACACCCATGTATTTCCTCCTCCGAGATGTGTGAGAATTTGCTCGGATCGGGAGGAGCGGGTTCGTCACCATAGTCGACCTCATCCTCAAAATCGCTTTCCTCTGCGGATAAGGAAGACGACGGTTCAACATGAGAGGCCTCGGTAACCGGAGACTTGCCTCTAAACACCCCAGTGGTAGGGCTGGGGTCAACCATCCGAGGACTGGAGATGAAGACAGAAGGAAACCCAGGCTGTTGTGCCTCATCCCTCCTCTGAGCTGAGAAAGACTCGGGCTGAGCTGAGATCCCCGGAATCTCAACATCGACTCCGCTCATTATATCAACCTCGAGCTGCTCGGTCTCGTCAGTGGCGGTGGGTCTGTCAGCAGGCTCCCCTTCCTCTGCAATCCTGAGGCTCCTGTGGTGTAACCTGCGGGCATGCACTAAGGGAGTGTCTTCCTTGTCCACCTTTTCCTCCCTCGGCTCCCCAACACCAGAAGGGATGTCCGCGGATCGAGAAACTTCGGCCGTCAAGTCTCTCCGAACCTTCTTTGGGGCAGGCTCAGCAGTGGAAGTAGAGCCTTGACGACGCTTGCTCACCGCCTATCGAGCCCTGGTTGGTCGCGGCTCTGCCCTGGTTGGTCGCAGCTCCGCCCTTATTGATCGCGGCTCCGCCCTTGTTGCTCGCGGCTCCTCCCTTGACCTTCTCCCGACCTCCTTCAGAGCCTTCAGGTACTGCTCGACGCCTCGCGAGCGTTTACCAGACTCCGACCTTGCTTCGAGATTTGCATTGATACTCTCAATGCATGAATACTCCGGAACAAAGTTTGGTGTCTGGTTGACTTGGAAATACCATGAGCAGAAGCTGAAACTCATACGGCACTTTGACCCCTCGATAGGTAGACGGAAAGTTGATTCCGTCCCTCCGGCCACACTGTAGTACCAAGCCCGAGCACCTTCGAACAAGTTCCCTTCGAAGGCGAGTCGAGCATTGGGATTGCCGACGTAGAGTTGATCGTAGCCAAACTGTCGGGCGAAACGATTCGGCATGTACGGCTCGATTGTGCATGAAGTCCCTTGCCGGAAAAGCACATATCCGGGCCGAATGTTGATCAACCACCAGAAGACCCCCGAGGACAACCTCGTATAGTCATCTGGGCCCACAGAATCAATAAATAGATCCCCGAAAGATGCACCAGGGATCTCAGGGAAGCAGCGATTGAGCTGGTAGTTCGAAGCATCTGAAATGCACTTACGGACGAAATACATATAAGTATTACGCCAGTCCGAACCCTCCAACCGCTGTACAAAAGGGGCGAAACCCTCACTCCAAGGCACCGGCGTCATCAGGGAAGGGCAGTGCATCACGTACCAAGCCATGAGGTACGTATAAGGCAGCTCGATCCGAGGGTTGGGGCGCTTTACCGTCGGCTTCCCCTCTGAGTCAAGGATCGGCTTGCCATGGGAGTCGACAGCCTTCCCGGGTTCGCAGAAAGCCTGGGTTAACGCCCGCAACCCGCTCTGAATGCCAGCCGCCACGGCCGGAAGAAGGGCTATGGGACTCCCATAAGCCAGGAGCACCGCCGGGTACACCACATCAGCAACAATGACTTCATGTGGCAGCGTGGGCACCACACAACGCTTCAGCCACAGCATTAAGAAGCCCGCCAACAATGCTCGATCAGAGATAGGGGTCCGAGCTTGATGGTGAAAGCTTTCGAAGACCATGTCAAGTTCGAAACCGTCCTCATTCGAATCCGTGGTGTAGAAGCCTTCAGAAGCCTGGTCGACCCTGTCTTCAATTTCCTGGTCGGAGCTGGGAGCCAGTCGAGTTATTGGATGGTCTTTCTTGTTGACATTGTTGAACAAGTAACTGGCCCAAGACAGCTGCTTGATTCCCCCGACCTCCAAGTGGTTATCTGGCCGCAAATATGGAAGTGACATAACACTTCCCAATAAGTCTCGTACATTTGAGGAGACCCTTCCTTCATAAGGTTGAGCTCCTCAGTGGTTGGGATATATTCCTCATAGGGAGAATCCCCTGTTGCCAGCCCCGAGACCTCATGCAACTCGTGCAGTGCAAGGCCCATCTCTCCGACCGGGGTGAAGAATGTCCCCGTCAAAGAATTGTAACGCTCCAGGACCCCGAAGAAGTTCTGAGAACTCGGCGGGATGCCATACTGCACGGCCCTGACTGCTGGGTACAGTCCCACATGCTCCAGCAGATCTCCAAGATCGGTAAGGACGAAGCTCACCATCCTGCGCCACCAATACTTCTCGGTGGAATGAACCCACCCGGGCGCACGGAACTCAACCGGAAAATCACCCTCCGCTTTCATAAACGCGTTGAGGAAGGTAGTGCCGAGTTTTGGTATCTCTCCAACTGGGAGCTCAGACTTGCGCGACCCAGGGAACAGGCCAAGAACCGCCCTATCATGACTATCATGACGGTATACCCTCTGGGAGCCCAAGTCACCGAGGGTAATCTCAGGGACGTATCGGGAAACGTCCCATTTCATCTTCCGAGGGACGGACATGTGCTGGAGATAAGACAGCGGGAACATCCTCTCCATTTTTGAAAGAAAGAATCTCCTATCCCCTATCTGACGGAGCCATCTATAATTTTCATTATATATGGAATAGCCGCCATCACCGATACAATCCCCGAAGAAGAAGGCAGGCTTCTCCAGCTTGACGCGATCATCCGTTGTGAATGCTACATCGGTCATAAGCACCTGAAGGGTCGTCATATTGACATTGGAGAGCCTTTTCTGGCGCTCGTGTGACTTGTCAGCAGTCACAGGTACTGTCCTTTGTAGCACAAAGGCCAGATCACGGTCAGCACCACCTACATGTCCAAAATGGCGCTTCTTGGCGAGTGGGGCAGAAGGGTGTGGCACTGCAAAAGAAAAGGACATTTAATTAGACAATTTATCAGAAAAATGCTAAGTGTCTATAGTCCAGACGCAGAAGAGATACTGGACGCAGGAATTATCAAGTCCGCGTCCAGACCTGCGAATCTATAGTCCAGACGCAGAAGAAATACTGGACGCAGGAATTATCAAATCCGCGTCCAGACCTGCAAATCCGCATCCAGGCGTAAGACCAGCAGGATCAAGTCCGTGTTTTGCAAACCAAGACTTATGAGAATTCTCTAAGTACTTGGGCTCAGGTGCAAGGTTCATCAAAAACCTGCACCTGATGAAAAATCTTCAAGCCCGCGTCCGAACTCTTCACAATTAGAAATATTCTAAGTGAAGAATCCGAAATGCAGGACTCGCTGGCACCGGGTCATCAAACCCGCGCCTTGGTTATCAACTCAAAGACCGCGTCTGAGACCGCGTCTGAGAATCAAACACGGTTTATTTTCTGTGTTGACGATTTTGTTAATGGTTAATGAGCTTCCAGTAATGGCGAAGGTTCAACCCTAAGCGGCGTTATACCTGGGAAAGAGAATGCCTGCGCGGAGGAACCGCCCCTCTGGGCCTCGGCGACGGCCGCTCTTGAGGAGGATGCGGTTGACTTGGTCTTAGGTGCCATTGGTGATTAAGAATCCAGTAATGGGGATGAACAGAGAAAAAAAACCTCTTTTTTCTTGAAAACCCTAAACAAGTACGCTCGGAGAAGAAGAGGTATCTCTCTGACTGTTGCCTTTTATATGCACAAGGATTCGCGAAGATACGCGGCGCGTGGCTCGATTAGTTCTGCAGCGAGTCATCGCTTGACGCGTGGAGCAAATCAATTTCTCTGCAGTGAAGATCGCGCACCATAGCCCTGCAGCGAGTCATCACTTAACACGTGGAGCAAATCATTTAATGAATCGGGAAGTCCACGCGCCAAAAGGTGACATCCCGCCGGTTCCCAGGCCAACTGGCAGCGCAATCATGACATGGCACAGATTTGCACC
This sequence comes from Agave tequilana, assembly GCA_038442645.1. Classification (NCBI taxonomy): domain Eukaryota; kingdom Viridiplantae; phylum Streptophyta; class Magnoliopsida; order Asparagales; family Asparagaceae; genus Agave; species Agave tequilana. The sequence goes on along the minus strand of JAVJIF010002062.1, from coordinate 75,938 downwards.
CAACGGACGCACCTCTTCGATGGACGTGCCCCATCATCACCGCCATAAATGCATTCAAAAAGTCGCATCTCTCTAAGAAGTTCGCGTCTTTCCAGCCCGGCTGAACAACGCGTCTGCTTTATGGAAGATCAGTTGCGTCTTTAAAGCAGTACCATCTCTGCTTTTCAAAAAGGACCAGTGTTCGGCCTCCTGCTTCTGCAAATCAGTTCAACAGTACACTGGCACAAGCAGATGACCAACCACTCCTGGCTTAAAGCGCGCCCATGACAGACTAAAAGCAATCGGGGAGGTTTAGACTGTGTATCTAGACACTCAACACGATCAACTCTGGTGGCCTCAAAGAGTTCAACAGTACACTCACGAAGACCAACTCCAGATAAGATCAAACCCGGAGCATTAACAGTCCAGTCATGGAGGTGAATTCAGCTAGAGTCCAAAGTATTTCGAAATCCGTCCCAGTTAACTGCGGAATATCGAAAACTTTGGAGGGGGTTCTGTAGGCTGTCTAAAAATCACTAATAGACAAGCTATTAAAAGGCAGAGTCTCAGCATCAAGGCGCGTGGGCTCGACACCCGCGTCTCAGCATCAAGGCGCGTGGGCTCGACACCCGCGTCTCAGCATCAAGGCGCGTGGGCACGACACCCGCGTCTCAGTTATAACTGCCCTGGTTATGGGGCCAGTCGCCGCCCACATAGCGGGGAGGTCAGCCCCTCATCGTGGAGCATTTTTAGGGGGCACATTCACCCCCTAGGACCTCTATAAATAGCCTCGTTTGCTATGAGAAGGGAAAGACTATAAATAGCCTCGTTTGCTATGAGAAGGGAAAGAGGAGAGAAGAGGGGACGATAAGAGGAGAGTGGCAATTGGCGATCAGCAATCAAAGGCATCGGCAATCAGACGACCAGACACGGCAGAAAAAGGAGAGAGCTCAACTCTTCGTCAAGCTTGCTGCGTACAAGCTACTCTTTTCCTACCTTCTCTTTGAGAGTTTTGGTAGACAAGAGCTGTGCTACTCTTTCTACCAGCCGAAGAGAAGATCCCTGACGATCCCGACGGTCATCCGGTCAACGGAGAACAAGATTCACTCTCCACCGCCACACGAAGAACCCAGCATTAAACAAAGGGAGGATTCAAGACTCAACATCCTCCCTCCCTTGTAACTGGAAGGAAAAGTTTTTTTTTTGTTGTAATCTTTTCATCTGATTCAAGGAAAACTTTACAGCAAAGACCTTCTTTCTCCTTTTTCCGGCGCGTACACCGGTGTGAATACCGAGTGCCGGTGACATAAATCATATATAAAGTGGAACATGCTAAGGGTCGGTGTCAGATGTCACGTGTCAAGTATAACATGTCCAGGGTCGGGTAAATACCTAGTGCAACATCATATGTTAACTAGCATAGCATAATATCGTGTACTAAAATTACGGTAACAAGTGCTAGGCATGCTAAAATATCCACATTATCAATTCCATGCTTTAAATACAATAGCGTTTATTTTTAGGTGTATTAAAAGTACTCGCCTGAAACCGGGGTAAAATATCGGTTAAAATTCGGGGAATCAGCGAACCGTTCGAGTAAACCTCTAGCCCACAAATATATATTAAAATATATAATTATAAATATTTTATATAAATATTAGAGAGGGAATGAGAGAGGAGAGAGAGGAGAGAGAAAGTTGTAGGAAGGGGAGAGAGAGAGAGAGAAATTATGGTATTTTTAGAAATAAATTTGGGATTTAAAAGGAGAGGGGTATTGATGTAAATATAGGGAAGTAGTTTGAGAGAATGGTGGGGGGTATTTTAGGAAAAGAGAGAGAATATGTTTTATATAGGGAAGAAAGAGAAAGAAATGAAAAGAAAGAAAGAAAGAAAGAAAAGAAGAAAGAAAGAAAGAAAGAAAGAAAGGAAAAGAAGGAGGGGAGTCGGGGTGGCCGGCCGCCGGCGGTGGCCGGCCGCACACGCGCCCGTGGAGGAGATGAGGGGGGTAGTGTGGTGGGTTTGTTGCTGTTGTTGTTGTTTGGTGGAGGTGGTGATGATGGTGGTGGTGGTTGTGGTGGTGGTGGTGGTGGTGATTGGTGGTGTTAGGGGGTTAGAGGAGGAGGAGGAGATGATGTTGGGTTAGTTGGAGTGGGGAATTTGGTGGTGGTGATGGTGAATTTTGGAGAAGATGAAGGTGGAGGTGAGATGGGTTATGGTGAAATTGGAGAAGGAGGTGGGGTTTTTGAGGTTGATGGAAGTGGAGAAGTGAAGAGGAGGTGTGTGGGAGGGGGTGGCCGGCCTAGGGAGTGGTGGTGCGGCGGTGGCTCCGGTAGTGGAGCGGCGGTGGTGTGGATGCGTGAGTGGAGTTAGTTTGAGTTGAAGTGTTGAGGAAAAATGAAATAGAAAGAAGGGAAGGAGGAGGTTTAAGTGAAGAGGGAAAAGGGAAAAAATGAAATTGGAATGATGAATATGGATTGAGTGGGGGAAATGGTTTCTCAGCCCATGATGTCTTGTTCCCTGCTGCGCTGCTGCGTTTGCGTTGGCGTGGGAGAAGGGGTGGAGTGAAGGAGAAGAAAAGAAAAGAAGAAAATGAAAGAAAATGAAAGGAAAATGGGAAAATTTTAAAAGAAATAGAAAGAAATAGTAAAAAAATTATAAATAAATATTTTATTAAATAAGAAAATTAATAAAATATTCTGGGAGTAATAAGTAGAGGAGTTGAGAAGGAAAAGTAAGAAAAGAAAAGAATGTTAAATTATATTATTATTTTAATAAGGCGAAAATTTGACGGTTTCAGAATCATTCCGAAAAATTCTCAAAAATAGCAAATATTATTCTAAGATGCTTGATGAAATCGGATTTGAAAAATATAATGTAATTTTTAAAATAAAAATCCTAAAATTTTCCGGCGATCCCGGCCGACACCAGAATCGGTCAAATTTTGATAAATATAGAAAAATCTCAAAAAAATGTTTTTAGATAGAAAATAATATTCTAAGATGTACTGTGAAATCTGTTTTTGAAAATTCGATCCCATTTGAAAACTAAAAATTCAGGAATCAGTCAGCGATGCCGACCGACACCGGTTTTGGAGATTTTGCAGAAAAATTTCAGAAAATTCAAAAAAATCATGAAAAATCTAAAATATTATAAAACAGTCTCTGAAACTAAAATGGTCAAATCGGGCTACCAAAAAGTCAAATTGGGCTACTGGCTGGTATCGGGTTCCCGGTCCGGGTCAGGCTGGCTCTAGATCTGAGAATCCGGATCCGATACACAATAATATGAGAGATCACAACTTAAAAACTAATATTAGAAGAAAATTGTAATAACATGATCGAAAAAGTCAGAGCACGTATCTGGGTACGTATCCCGGGAACGGGGTGCTACAATCCACCCACCTAACAAAAATTTCGTCCTCGAAATTTCTATAGGTGGATGAATATAGAAGAAAATAGGGTTGATAGGAATATCATGATAGAATGGATATGATAGTGAAAAATTTACCAACTCAAAACATGATAAAAATAGGGACAGTGGTCACAGGTATCACCTCTAGATGTCCTCGTTCCAAATATAGGGTACCACTCTCTGTTCCACTTCATCTGATACTTCAGTTTCCTTGGTGGTCAAATGACCTGCTTTCCGCTTTCTCCCATCTGATCTTCCTCTTGGCCTTCTCTGTGCTTGATTGAAGACATACTGCGGGGAAGGGAATGGAGCTCTCTTGCTGATTGGTCCTGGGTCCCTTCTTACTGTTTGTTGAATCGGGGTGGTACTCCCCATCCATCTGAATGAACAATCCTTTATCATATGACCATCAGACCCACATGCTAAGCATACCTTATTTGCCGTTCTGCAATAACGCTTGTAGTGCCCGAGCTTCAGACAATACCCACATCTTATTTGCTGAGGGAGAGGTTGGAGGAATTACTCTGCTAGTGGGGTATCCAGGGGTCCGACTGAGTCTTCACCTCCCTTCAACTGAAAGGATCTCTTTACTGACTTCCTCTGCATCTCATCCTGACGCTTCTTTCCCAATCCCCGTTCTACCTCACGAGCGATGATAAGAACCTGAGAATACGTCTTGAGTTGCTGGGGTATAAGAAACATCTGGATCTGCATCCTCAGGCCTTGCTGGAATCTCCTTGCTCGGATCTCCTCATTGCCCACCATGTATGGCGCGAACCGGCTCAGTCTTAGGAACTCTGTAGCATACTCATCTACAGTTTGATCTCTCTGCTACAATCTGATAAATTGATCTTCCATCTCCTTCTGTTACGTCTTAGAAAAGAATCTCCCGTAGAAACTCTCAGAGAACTGGTCCCAAGTGATGGGTTTCTCCAGCCTCGCTTCTTCTGCCAACCACCAAGTCTTGGCCACATCCTTCAGTTGTATCTTAGCCACTTTCACTTGGTTCTCATCAGGAATCCGGGCTGCCTTTAGAAGATCTATAGTATCAATCAGCCATTGCTCTGCGTCCAGCGGCTTCTCAGTACCTGAAAATGTAGCTGGCTGCAGTCTTCTGAAATCGGATACATTGCCAGGTCTCTGCTCTCTAGGTGCTGTCAACAATACCTGTCGCAAGAGCTCTATCTGCTGATGCTGACTCTCCATCATACCATGAAGTACCCTCATCATGTTGTCACTCTCTCCATTGGAATTGTCACGAGAAGTGCCAAGACCGTTATGGGTTCTCCGTCTCTCCATCTCTGAGTTGGTTGAAGGGATGATGGGAAGAAGCTGAAGGGAAAGAAGGGTCTTAGGATCCAAGGAAAAGATTGTAAGGAAGGAATAGATAACACCGTACTTGCGATTGGAATGTATATTCAAGACTCATGCTTTCCAGCTGCAGATTAATACATCATTAATCTGCCAACTGGTTGTACTGAGGATGTTAGAACCTACGCTCTGATACCATCCTGTAACGCCCCGACCCAGAGGGTACGGAGACGTTACTGTGACGTATATACGCAGGTCGGAATTACCCCCACGTATATACGCTAAGCTTCAGTACAGGCAAGAATCAGAGGCGGAAGCACAGTGGTAACATATATTCCAACAGAAATAGCGCAATACATGGTTATCACAGAGAATGATAGAACATTACATGAATGTTGCATTACTAGAAAATACAAAAGTACATAACACATGAAGAGATATACAAAAAAACAGGGAGGTGCTCACGAGTAGCAAGAGGGCCTCGGGAGCCAAATAGGAGAGGGGTACTGGAGGAAGAACTACTGCTATGTCCGAGCTTCTGCTGCACTCTAATCACCACGGGAGGATCCACTGCGCGCTCTGATCTACTACAGCCAAGCCACCATGATCCAGACTCTAGAATCTGGACATGAGAATCCAGGGTTGTTAGCAACCCCAACGAGTACATATTATAATGCCAAATGGCGTGCATAACAGGCACACGTGTACTTGATCAAGTGTTGTGGTCCAAGCATGTAGGTACATGAAATGACAAGTAATATAAGGAAAATGACAGTAAGTCCGAGATCAAGTAAGTACATGTATATCAGTAAATCTGAATCAGAAAACATGCATGGAAACGGTATAGAGAGCATATGTACACATAAGCATGCGACAAATAAAACATTAAACATGTGATAAATACACTAAATACGCGATAAATATAAGTATGGACAATTTTAGTTGTATAAGCTCGGATTATGGATTCATGGAGTGATACGTCAAGCGGATAATCCAAATAAGGAAACCCTCATCTATATAAATCATATATAAAGTGGAACATGCTAAGGGTCGGTGTCAGATGTCACGTGTCAAGTATAACATGTCCAGGGTCGGGTAAATACCGAGTGCAACGTCATATGTTAACTAGCATAGCATAATATCGTGTACTAAAATTACGATAACAAGTGCTAGGCATGCTAAAATATCCACATTATCAATTCCATGCTTTAAATACAATAGCGTTTATTTTTAGGTGTATTAAAAAGTACTCGCCTGAAACCGGGTAAAATACCGGTTAAAATCCGGGGAATCAGCGAACCATTCGAGTAAACTTCTAGCCCACAAATATATATTAAAATATATAATTATAAATATTTATATAAATATTAGAGAGGGAATGAGAGAGGAGAGAGAGAGGAGAGAGAAAGTTGTAGGAAGGAGAGAGAGAGAGAGAAATTATGGTATTTTTAGAAATAAATTTGGGATTTAAAAGGAGAGGGATATTGATATAAATATAGGGAAGTAGTTTGAGGGAATGGTGGGGGGTATTTTAGGAAAAGAGAGAAAATATGTTTTATTTAGGGAAGAAAGAGAAAGAAATGAAAAGAAAGAAGGAAAGAAAGAAAAGAAGAAAGAAAGAAAGAAAGGAAAAGGAGGGGAGTGGGGTGGCCGGCCGCCGGTGGTGGCCGGCCGGCCTGGCGGCGGCGGCAGCAGCACCAGGGGGGTCGCGCGCGCCCGTGGAGGAGATGAGGGGGGTAATGTGGTGGGTTTGTTGTTGTTGTTGTTGTTGTTTGGTGGAGGTGGTGATGGTGGTGGTGGTGGTTGTGGTGGTGGTGGTGGTGATTGGTGGTGTTGGGGGTTAGAGGAGGAGGAGGAGATGATGTTGGGTTAGTTGGGAGTGGGGAATTTGGTGGTGGTGATGGTGAATTTTGGAGAAGATGAAGGTGGAGGTGAGATGTGTTATGGTGAAATTGGAGAAGGAGGTGGGTTTTTGAGGTTGATGGAAGTGGAGAAGTGAAGAGGAGGTGTGTGGGAGGGGTGGCCGGCCTAGGGAGTGGTGGTGCGACGGTGGCTCTAGTAGTGGAGCGGCGGTGGTGTGGATGCGTGAGTGGAGTTGGTTTGAGTTGAAGTGTTGAGGAAAAATGAATTAGAAAGAAGGGAAGAAGGAGGTTTAAGTGAAGAGGGAAAAGGAAAAAAATGAAATTGGAATGATGAATATGGATTGAGTGGGGGAAATGGTTGCTCAGCCCATGATGTCCTGTTCCCTGCTGCGCTGCTGCGTTTGCGTTGGCGTGGGAGAAGGGGAAAATTTTAAAAGAAATAGAAAGAAATAGTAAAAAAATTATAAATAAATATTTTATTAAATAATAAAATTAATAAAATATTCTGGGAGTAATAAGTAGAGGAGTTGAGAAGGAAAAGTAAGAAAAGAAAAGAATGGTAAATTATATTATTATTTTAATAAGGCGAAAATTTGACGGTTTCAGAATCATTCCGAAAAATTCTTAAAAATATCAAATATTATTCTAAGATGCTTGGTGAAATTAGATTTGAAAAATATAATATAGTTTTCAAAATAAAAATCCTGAAATTTTCCGTCGATACCGGCCGACACCAGATCGGTCAAATTTTGATAAAATTAGAAAAATCTCAAAAAAATATTTTTAGATAGAAAATAATATTCTAAGATGTACTGCGAAAGCCATTTTTGAAAATTCAATCTCATTTGAAAACTAAAAATTCGGGAATCAGTCAGCGATGCTGACCGATACCGGTTTTGGAGATTTTGCAGAAAATTTTCAGAAAATTTCAAAAAATCATGAAAAATCTAAAATATTATAAAACATTCTCTGAAACTAAAATTGATCAAATCGGGCTACCAAAAAGTCAAATCGGGCTACTGGCTGGTATCGGGTTCCCGGTCCGGTCAGGCTGGCTCTAGATCTGAGAATCCAGATCCGATACACAATAATATGAGAGATCACAACTTAAAAACTAATATTAGAAGAAAATTGTAATAACATGATCGAAAAAGTCAGAGCACGTATCTGGGTACGTATCCCGGGAACGGGGTGCTATATTTACACTAACACTCTAATCTCCATATTCTCGTTTGTGGTGTGAAATGACCATTTGATTACTCACAGCGAAAAATCTCCACCATATATGCATTTTTTTTACTTCCTGTGGTGTAAATAAATCAGACTGCTATTAGGTCAGCTTTGTTATATGTCATAACTTTGTTATATGACCCATAATGTTGGGTTATAAAAAGATATCATGCCCAGAAGATGAGTGTAACAGATATGCGCATGCTTTATTGGATGTGTGGTAAAACGAGGAGAGATAAGGTAAGAAATGAGGATATTCGTACTAAGATAGGCGTAGCCTCTATAGTGGAGAAGATGAGAGAAAATCGTGTTGGCCCAAACGTTACAATCCCCGGGTTATGTGTTTTGATGATAACAAACCATATAAAAGCTATTTGGTACTAATAGAAGTTAAAGAATGAATTTCAGGTTGATACAGGTATTGATGGCTCAAGAGTTCTCAAGCATGGGATATTAGGGTCTAGCTCAAAGTTACTTAACATCAACTATCAGAGACTCCTGCTTATAGACTCATATAGTTTATTTTGTTAAAGAATAGTATATACGTTTGAAGCTCAAATACACACACACAAATTCAATACGTTTGATTTTTGGTTTAACCGGTTTTGGATTTCAAGTACATATATCGGATTTTGGATTTGAACCAGTTTTAGTTCTGCTGATCTGCTTGACACCCTTTTACATTTCTTGTCATAACTTTTTATTCTTATATTATAACATGATTTAACTTGAATTTCAAAGATAACTTTCAGATCTAAATTTCTTGTTCAATAATCTTTTTCAGATTCAAATTTTAAAGATATCAAATATTTGGTTGAACTCTGTTCTTGTTCTGAAAACAGCTTACAGTTTCTGATTTGACACCTGTCAGTGTTTTATTGATAACTTTCTAATAAAAAATAATATTGAGTTTATTTTAGTTGCATTAAAAAGAAGACTTAAAGATTTACAAATTATTCCTATATACCTAATTCTGAATTCAGACGTTTGCAGCCTGAAAAATGTGCTCAAATTTCACCAATCTGCCAGATTGGCAGTAATGGCTAATTTTCTGGAAGCTGATTTTTAACATGTTTTTAAAATGTGTTTAAATTAAAAAAAACGTGGTTAGCTGTGGCCAATTTCTTCCTCTTTTATTCAGGTAAAGGTTTTCTATGTTTACTCTTCCTAAATCCTATATAAAGGGGTCATTAGGGTAGAGGTTTTCACAACAAAAATTCAAAGATCAAAATTTTTGAGTTTTCTTGAGAAAGAGCTTTTGTTTAAGTTTTGGGCTATTATTTTCAAAAGTTTTCTAAAAGTTTTTTATTCTTAAAATCTCTCTTCTGTTTTTATTTCACTTACAAAATCTTGAGCTTCAATCTTATATATTATTCTCTAGGTTTTTTTGAAGAAAATTTTTCAAAAGAGAGTTTGTGGTCTTTTGATCACCAAGTGATTACTGTATTTATGGCTTCACTACCTCTGGATTAGAGGAGTGTGATTGAGGAGTTAGGTACTCCCTAGTGGTTGTAATTGTTTGTGAAAATTCTAGTGGATCGGAAATCCTTCTGGGTGAAGGTGGGGACGTAGAGCTGGGTGCTCGAACCTCGAAACAAATCTCTGTGTTTGCGATTAGTTTACTTGTGTTTTGTAACACCACGCTCCCAGAATACGTACTTAGTTGCGTATTCAGATTTTTTGATCGTATTTTTCGATTTATTTCCTATATTTATTTTGTATTATATATGAGCGTTTTGTCTTGGATCAGGATTCGTGGACTCAGAGTCTGCTCTTCTCTGAACCAGGGACCCAATCCTAGTGTCTTACTCAATTTGGTCTTTTCGGTATTCAGATTTGACCGATTTCAGTTTCAAACATCATTTTCCAATATTTTAGATTTTCTATGATTTTTTAGAATTTTCCTGAATTAAATGAAAAATCTTCAAAACCGGTGTCGACCAACACCGCTGACCGATTCCTAGATTTTTAATTTACAAATAGAGTCAAATTTTGAGAAACCGCTTTCCCATATTTGCTTAGAATAATATTTACTATCTTAATTCATTTTTTGAGAATTTTCAGAATTTATCAGATTTCTGCCAGATTGGTGTCGACCGATATTGGCGGCCGATTCCAGGATTTTTAATTTAAAAACTATAAAGAATTTCTTGAAATGGATTTCAACATGATTCTTAGAATAATATTCTTGATTTTTGAGAATTTTTGCGGGTCGTTCCGAGATACTTGATTTTCGGACGATTTCGGTATTTTTCCGAAAGTTTTCTGCATCCGCAACTAAATCCCGGGAATCCGCTACTCTAATTATTTTCACATTTTCTTTCAAGAGAATATCTTCCTTTTTTAATTTCTTTTCCTTTTTCCTTTTTCTTTCCTTCCTTTTCCTTCCACCACATTCTCCAAACTTCTCCATTCTTCCATTATCTTCTACATTCTTCCTCCAAAAATATCTCCTTTCCTCCAAAAATATCTTCTCCAAAATATCCAACTCCTCTCACATCACCATGGCCGGCCAAAGAGCCACCTCACCTCTCCATTTTTACAAAAAACCCCCTCCCTAAAATATTTTTACATCTCCTTCACAATTCCAAATCCTATATAAACCTTTCCTTCTCCTTTCAACTTCATTTTCTCTTCACCAACACCTTAACCACCACCAACTCCTCCTTCATCTCCACCACAACAACAACTACTACAACTTCTCCAACTTCCTACCTTCATCTTCTTCCTCCTCCATCTCCATGAACCACCACAAACTCCAACAACTCCACCAAAGCTTTCACCTTCTCCTTTACCTTCTCCAAAACTACCACCATCAAAACCTCTCCACAAAACCACCACCCCATCATCTTCTCAAGGGCCGGCCACCTCCTTTGGATTGGGGCCAAGATCTTCTTCGTCGGTAATATCTCCGATGATTATTCCGGTAATCGTTCGCGATTATTCCGGTAATCATTACGGTGATGATTACAACGATAACAACTAACATCACATCACCTCTACTATTTTCCACCACCATCTTCACTTCCACCATCACTTTCACCATCACAACACCACCTCCATCTCCACTACTCCAACCTCCAAACATCACCTCCTTCACCTTCTTTTTCATTACTCCATCAAAATCCAACTCCTCCACCAAATAACACCCCCACCAAAGCAAGCACCTTTCCCTTTCTCTCTCCCTCCTCCTCTCTGTATATTGCTGACGCGGATCTCACCCCTGCGTCCAGGCAACGCCTTAACGCGGATCTTCACGTTCTTGGCATCTGTTTAAACGCGGCCTTCGCGTTCTTGTACCGACGCAACGCGGAGTCCATGCCCGCGTCTGTGTCCCTTTCATGTTTGCACGACGCGGAGCTAATACCCGCGTCTGTGTTCTTCTCATTCTAACGTGACGCGGAACCCATGACCGCGTCCGCGTTCTTCTCATGTCCTGACTTGAACGCGGGTCTCGAACCCCGCGTTTGTGGCGGTCTCGAACCCCGCGTTTATGGCACCTTTGTGACGCGATTCCCGCGTCTGCGACTCCCGCGTCTCACTCTCAAAACCCGCTTCTCCCTGTGCACTCTCTCCTTCCGTATACTTCTCTCTCTTTCTCTCTCTAACTCTTTCTCTCTCCTCTTCACTTATTATATTTATGGCGCGTACGGAGTTCCATGGATTTTAGAGTTTTCAGCCATTCCAGAGATTTAGGCGAGTGTCCTCGTCCTCGCCTCCATTTGGGTTTCCCCGCTTCGTCGGGTCGACATGTATTTTATTCCATGTTTATATGCATTTTACTGCTTTTTACTATGCGTGGCCGACCCTTCATGGTCGTTGAACTCTAGGTTTCTGCCCACTCCTGGGATGGCTGGTAGCCACCGAGAGTGCGCTTAAACCCTGAGCGTTCTTGGTCCTCAGCCTTCAGCCTCCGGTCTCTCACTATCTCGAAAGGGAAGTGATTGGGACCGTCAGGTCTCTCCGTCCTTTAGCCTCCGGTCTCTCACTATCTCGAAAGGGAAGTGATTGGGACCGTCAGGTCTCTCAGCTCCACCTGGTTATCATGATCAGCGCTCAGCACTTTACCACTAGATTCTCTAGGCGGGATGCTGCTGGATTTCTTACTCGCACTTAAAGCCGAGTTGTCCCGGTAACCTTGCCAGACGCTCCAGTGTTAAATACTGTTTGCTGTCTATACTTCCAGCTCGCTTAGCTCCGCTTGGTTATGCTCAGCTACTACTCTATCATCATGCCATGTATTTCCTGATATGTTAATACTTGTCATACCATTGCTTCATGCTTGTCATTTACATGCTACTAATTAACACCTGTTTGTATCATCTGACAAATGATGTGTTAACATCTGATACCCGCCATGCTACTACTTGACACTGACTCAGTTATACCACCAGTTACCGGCGGATCCTGAATGGAACTAAGTGTCACACGGAGCAAAGTGCCACACCACACACGTGGTGGGGGCCACCTCTTGAATCTGTGGGGACCACCTCTAGAATCCATTTCCCTCAGAGCAAAGTGCCACATGGAACAAAGTGCCACACCACACACGTGGTGGGGGCCACCTCTTGAATCTGTGGGGGCCACCTCTTGAATCTGTAGGGCCATCTCCTGCCTGTACCTGATCTCTTGTTATGACCAATTATGTTCCTACTCTTTACAAAGGATAACTTGCACGGGGAATGGGAGGAAGTGATGAATGCCGGTATGGTGCCTGTTGGCCCAAAGGCCTTCCACTCTAGTTTTGATGATGATTAACTCATGTAGTTATGTTTACTAATAATCTTGTGTTGTTTAAGTTTCAGATCATTAACCAAGATATTAGTTGGTGATTAGCTTCAACAAGGTGTTTAGAAGCTTTTCATGATGATTCCAGGGCCAAAGCGTCAAGATCACACATTGCCTAGCCCATGGATGGAGTTTTGGAGCAAGTCTACTTGAAGATGAAGATCGTCAAGAAGACTTAGGTATCCATAGTTTAGATAGTGTGTTTTTAGATCCATTTGTAAAGTTTAGTATAGTTGATATGCTCAAGTGCACACAACACACAAAAGATTTATGTTTTAGATTTTGGTTTTCATGAATAGTAGATCAAAACAAGCTTAAATAGTTTTTATGTATATTAGATATGTTCTAGATATGCATACATGGTTTTAATTTCCTATACAAGCTTATTTTGATGTCCCTATTCATGTGTTGAAAAATCAAGTTTGATAAAATACAAGTGTTGGTTTTGATAAAATTGGCAAGACACAAAAATGAATTGATATGATTGATATATGTCTTGAAATTTTTATCACAAGTTTGTGTTTCAATACAAAATGTTAAAACAAGTTTTATGGAATTTTTAGAATAGATAAAAGATTTTTATAAAATATTTTACACTGTTTTTCAGACCCAGTTTTTGTTCCAGGCTTCAACCAAGTCGACTAGTAGCCTGACTAGTCGACTAAGGCTGAGGTCGGTCGACCGGGCCGGTCGACCGACGTGCACAATTCTGTGCACGTTTGGAGGCACTGGGACGGTCGACCGCGCCGGTCGACCGGAGCACTTACAGTGCTCTCTGTTTGTTTCGGTCGACCGGGCCGGTCGACCGCAGTTGCCCAACGGTCATATTTCTGACCGTTGGCGGTCGACCGGGCCTGTCGACCGTTGCCTGTTAGAGCTGCCAGCTCAGCTCTAACGGCTAGTTTTCTGATGGGCCTATAAAAGCCCCATCTCTTTGGGTTTTTGGCCAAGTTTTTTTGAGCAATTTTCTCCTGACTTCTTCAGTGTTTTAAAAGAGTTTTCAAAAGAGTTTTAAGTGCCAAAAGATCAATCTTAATTGTTTTTAAGTGTTTTGTTATTTTCAAAGAAAACAAGTTTTTGGGAATTGATTTCTTGTTCTTTATCTCCATATCATTTTGGTATTTTCCCAAGAGATTTTCTTTGATCAAAACACTTGTGTTTTCCACACTTGAGCTATATCTTCTATCCTAATCTATTAGGATTTTTGTTTTGTGGAAAAAGAAAAAGGAAAGAGGTTTGTGGTTGAAAGAGACCACCTATTATAAACCCTTAATTTCTTGGTTGCTCCCTCTTTGGTAGAGGTTGAGGTTGTGATTTGGGTTATTGGTTTGCTCCCTCCAGAGAGAGGTGGAGTTTGGTTGTAAACCCTCTTCGGTAGAGGTGTTGTTTGTTGTTGTTGTTGTATTGGCTACGGGCCTACCCCTCGGTTGTGAGGCGGTTGTTTGAGAGAGGAGTTAGGTACTCCATTGTTGTAAAAATCCTTCTTGGTGAAGGTTCCCTTGGTGGGAGTCCTCGGTGGACGGTATAGTGGATTGGAAATCCTACACGGTGGTGTAGGCGGGGATGTAGAGCAAGGGTGCTCGAACCTCGAAACATATAATTGTGTTTGCGTTTGATCCACTTGTCTCTAAACTCTCTCTTTACATTTATGCAAAGCATTATTCTCATTGCCATATCATACATATCATATATTGCTTGTGTTGCCTTGCATTGTTTCATATTGCTATATTACTTATATGCTTGGTTGTGTGTGTGTGCCTCACTTGTACCTAATCAACAAGAGCTTCACATAGCACCTCAACCCATTCAAGGGGAATCAAGAGGAGTTAGTCCAGAGCCCTTCACGGGGAATTCGGCTACACTTGTTGATTGTACTAATTGTGTTGCAAAATTTGCATTAGCTTTCGCATTTAGCGCACTTAGTTTTGTATTTAGTTTTAGATTAGCACTAACACCTATTCACCCCCCCTCTAGGTGTTTCCCCTTTTTCAATTGGTATCAGAGCTTGGTACTCTGATTTGGTCTAACAACCTAGAGTAAAAGATCCTCATTTTAGGCAATCTTGTTTGCATTTGCTTGTTTGCACACATATAGTTTACCATGGCCTTCATGACCCCACCTATGTATGACCCTTCCAACATTCATGTTTGGAAGATTAGGATGACCGTTTATTTACAAACCCTAGGTCATAAAGTTTATCTTGCCATTACCAAGGAATCCTTCCTTAGTGATAGCAATCATATAGGGGCCAATGCACAAGCCCTAGAGGCCATTAGAAGCACTTTATCTAAAGATTATCTTTTACGTGTTTCTAACATTGATTCTGCCTTTGCAGTGTGGAATTTGTTGACAACAACCACCACCTCCGAGCTTCTATTGCCAAATCAACCGGAAGAATCTAGTGGAGAATCCGATTCACAATGCTTCATGGTCCAAGGGAATGACTCCCTTGAGGTACATTCGGAACCCCACTTAGATAATGATGATTGTGCTAGTTCTTCAAATGATGTTGTTGATCTACATGCTTTGAATGAAGAACTATCCATTGTATGTGAAAAATTAATTGAAAAATATAATTTGTTGAAAAAGAAAAGTCTAGGAATTGAACAAGAAAATAAGAGTTTGCATGCTAGACTTAACAATGTTTTGCAAGAGAAGGTTGAGGTCTATAATGAAAGAGATGCATTAAGATCTCAATTAGAACTTGCATTAAAAGAAAATAAATTTTTAAAATCTAAAAATGATTGTGAAACACTTTTGAAGAAAAATGAAAACTTGTCTTCAAAAATTGATTTTGTTTTAAAAGAGAATGTTGATTTGAAAAATAAAATAATTTCTATTTCAAATGATTTAAATGTTTGTTTAGAGAAAAATATTGTTTTGCAAAATAAGATTGATGCACATGTTTGCCATGCTAGGGTAGTATCACACACTTCACCTATTGCATGCCACACTTCTTCTTCTAAGATTAATGATGATATTTGTTTGCTTAAGAAGAAGGTTGATTGTTTGGGCTCCACTATGAGCCAATGTGCCATGAACCACACACGCTTGGAATCCTTGGTTCGAAAGAAACAAGTTCCAACTTTTATGCATGCACACCCTCCACGGCATACACATGCTCCTCACGGACACCATCACACGTATGCTCATGTGTACACTTGTACACATTGTGGACGTAAGGGCCACCTTGCTAAATTTTGCTATGATCGTTTACATGTTGAGAATTTAGCAAAGAAGTTTGTTTGGGTTAGAGAAGGTACTACCCCCATGGACCCAAGAAGATATGGGTACCAAAGACCACCCCTCCTATTATTTTTGATGTAGGTGTGGGCTCTCACATGACGTGAGAGTGATGACACCTTGGAGTAGATGCGTTCCGGACTTAAAGGAAATCAATTGGATGCATCACTTTCAAGGGAAGATTTGGTGGAGATGACCACCATGTTTTGGAGATAAGGAGAGTTGCCTTCTAGGTTTTGGTAACAATCTTTTACTCCCATTTATTATTTACATGCTTTCATAATTAAAATTTATAGCATGTTTTGATGTTTTATAGCATGTTTTATTGTCTATGGATTAGTATGTTAATGCCATGATTATTAGATCCTTGACATACATGTATAGTATTTGAGACACACATGCTTGCATGAACCCATTCTTAGTGTTCTCATCTTTGTTTAAGCTATAATGTACATCATGAATCTAATACATGTGAATTTACATAGTAATCATGTTTTAGTTTTATCATGATGATTTTTATCTTATTTTTGATGCTTCGTGTTAAGATTACTTGTTTAGATGTTAGTTTTCATTAAGACTAGGATTTATACTTGTACATATAGTGGGCCACAAATAAATCTATATATGTTTGGGCTTGAATGCTTATTTGAACCCATTAGATGTGCTAGTATAGTCTAGTTTTGATGATTCATACATTTTAAACTTGTATTCCCATTTTGGATTTGTTTTATGATTGTGAGTTTTCTCTTCATGTATATGTTTGTATTGCCAAACTTTAAGATATACATGTATACCCCTTGAGTCATTTGCCTTTCATGCAAATCTATGTATATGGACTCAATTGTGTTTAGGGATATGTATGTATACTTATTGTGTTGATAATTCATACATATACCTTGAAATGAAATGTGTTTTGGTGAAGATTTAGTTTTTCTAGATTTTATGTTTAATTGTTTAACTTCATGTATATGTCTATCATGTCCAAACTATTAGATATACATGTTTATCTTTTTTGAGCCACGTGCCTTCATGCATATACACTTTGTGGACTCGTTGTGTTTCGGATATGTATGTATACTTTAGTTTGTATTAGACATACATATGCCTTAAAGATTAAATAGTTTAGATGATTTTCATATTTTCATGTATTCATGTTTTCATGTTTAAAGGAATAATTGAGCTTAATTGAATATTTTCATGATTATGATATTCACATTTTATTTGTACACTCACATTTATTGCTTGCTCATGTTTTGTATTCATGAGTCATATTTATGCCTAATTGAATTAGAGTGTTGATTATAATGTGGATTTCATGTTTTATGAAAATTATTTTTAGTTTATTCCTTACTTGAAGGATTTCACACTAGTTAACAAGTTTTTCATTTTGACTAGTTCGTATTCTTCAATTTGGTAGTGATTTTCAAACAAAACTACATTTTCAAATCTATTTTTGAAAACCCTACCTTCCATGGGAGGTTGGAAGGGAGATCATGTTCATGTATGCTTTACAAGTGAAAATCATTTTAAACTTGAACCTTGATTGGGTGGTAGATTATATGAGTTATACCATGCTTTTATTGTTATGTCAATTGGTATCATTGAACTCTTTCAATTGGTATGCTTTTATTTATGTCAATTGGTATCATTGAACTCTTTCAATTGGTATCATTTTGATCTTTGTGTATACTCATATGTTTATTGTGTATGTATATTTTCAATTGGTATCATCTATTGGTGATTGGTACTCATTCTATTTCATACACATATACTTGTTTTATTTGTGCTTAAGATATAAATTTTTCACAAAATCTTGTTTATGCTAGTGCTTGAGCTTCAATTTTGTTTCAATTGATTACTTTTAAATTGGTATCAAGCCCATGCATCTTTTTAGTTGGTATTTCATAAAGGGGGAGAAAATTCAATTTTGTCTTTCAATTGGTGATTCTTCAATTGGTATTTGTTTCCCACTCCTTTACTTTATGATTGAAAATTTCATATTGGTATCATATATTTAATATGAAAATTATTTACAATTGGTATCAAAATTTTGTTTAGACATTCAAAATTTATTATGTTTAATTTCAATTGATATCAAGATGTTTCATGTGTTTTTACTTAAAATTGGTATCTAAAAATTTTGTTTTTAAGAAAAATACAAAAGTTTTAATTTGTATTGACTATATGCATATAGATTCATGTTGAGTGTATTGTATATTGAAGAGCTTAACATCTCTTCTTTATGTGGTACACGTGTGTAGGGGGAGCTTCACATCTCCTCTTATGCATTACATAGTGTGTGTTATGTGAATTAGGGCTTAACATCCCTCCTTCTTGTAATGCATATGTGTAGGGAAGCTAACTTAGCGTCTTCCTCTTCATGAATGTATATAGCATATAACATCTATTGATCTTTGTTTATTTTCAATTGATATCAAGATGCTTCATTGACATATTTATCTATTGATATCATGTTGTTTATAGTCACCCCTTATTGACTTTGTTTTTGTTTTAGACAAAAGGGGGAGAACATTGTTCTATTGTTTTGATTGACTTAAAAGGGGAGAAAAATTTTTACCCATCATTTTATTGTTTGGATTGTTTAACCCCTTCTTGATCTTTTTGTTTGACAAAAAGGGGGAGAAAAATTTGTTTGATTTGATTTTACTTTGTTTACCCCTTTGTTGATGATTGACAAAAAGGGGGAGAATTATTTGAGAGGTTAACATGCATATATAAACCACAAAATCCTTCTATGCATGATTGGAACATGTTTTTATATATGCATACTTATGTTTTTGCATATATTAAGTTTTATTGGTAAGTTTTAAGCTTTATTGGTATATAGAGCATCTAGTGTTTTGTTAATGTTTTATTAATTTAATTGGTATCTAGAGCTTCTAGAATATGTTTTATGCATGTTGATGCATACATGCTTATATGCATACTTGTGTTTAGTTGTCTTATGCTTTTGTATAGCAAATAAGAGAAAAAGATTTTGATTTATGCTTGTTGCATGTTTTATCTCCATACTTGCATACATATTCATGTGCTTCATTTCCATATCTTATTATTTTTGTCTATGCATGAGTTAAGGGGGAGCTTCTTTGAAGCTTAACTTTAATCCATGCATATATAACTCCATGAGTTTTGTCATCATCAAAAAGGGGGAGATTGTTGGCCCAAAGGCCTTCCACTCTAGTTTTGATGATGATTAACTCATGTAGTTATGTTTACTAATAATCTTGTGTTGTTTAAGTTTCAGATCATTAACCAAGATATTAGTTGGTGATTAGCTTCAACAAGGTGTTTTGAAGCTTTTCATGATGATTCCAGGGCCAAAGCGTCAAGATCACACATTGCCTAGCCCATGGATGGAGTTTTAGAGCAAGTCTACTTGAAGACGAAGATCGTCAAGAAGACTTAGGTATCCATAGTTTAGATAGTGTGTTTTTAGATCCATTTGTAAAGTTTAGTATAGTTGATATGCTCAAGTGCACACAACACACAAAAGATTTATGTTTTGGATTTTGGTTTTCATGAATAGTAGATCAAAACAAGCTTAAATAGTTTTTATGTATATTAGATATGTTCTAGATATACATACATGGTTTTAACTTCCTATACAAGCTTATTTGATGTCCCTATTCATGTGTTGAAAAATCAAGTTTGATAAAATACAAGTGTTGGTTTTGATAAAATTGGTAAGACACAAAAATGAATTGATATGATTGATATATGTCTTGAAATTTTTATCACAAGTTTGTGTTTCAATACAAAATGTTAAAACAAGTTTTATGGAATTTTAGAAAAGATAAAAGATTTTTATAAAATATTTTACACTGTTTTTCAGACCCAGTTTTTGTTCCAGGCTTCAACCAAGTCGACTAGTAGCCTGACTAGTCGACTAAGGCTGAGGTCGGTCGACCGGGCCGGTCGACCGACGTGCACAATTCTGTGCACGTTTGGAGGCACTAGGACGGTCGACCGCGCCGGTCGACCGGAGCACTTACAGTGCTCTCTGTTTGTTTCGGTCGACCGGGCCGGTCGACCGCAGTTGCCCAACGGTCATATTTCTGACCGTTGGCGGTCGACCGGGCCTGTCGACCGTTGCCTGTTAGAGCTGCCAGCTCAGCTCTAACGGCTAGTTTTCTGATGGGCCTATAAAAGCCCCATCTCTTTGGGTTTTTGGCCAAGTTTTTTTGAGCAATTTTCTCCTGACTTCTTCAGTGTTTTAAAAGAGTTTTCAAAAGAGTTTTAAGTGCCAAAAGATCAATCTTAATTGTTTTTAAGTGTTTTGTTATTTTCAAAGAAAACAAGTTTTTGGGAATTGATTTCTTGTTCTTTATCTCCATATCATTTTGGTATTTTCCCAAGAGATTTTCTTTGATCAAAACACTTGTGTTTTCCACACTTGAGCTATATCTTCTATCCTAATCTATTAGGATTTTTTGTTTTGTGGAAAAAGAAAAAGGAAAGAGGTTTGTGGTTGAAAGAGACCACCTATTGTAAACCCTTGATTTCTTGGTTGCTCCCTCTTTGGTAGAGGTTGAGGTTGTGATTTGGGTTATTGGTTTGCTCCCTCCAGAGAGAGGTGGAGTTTGGTTGTAAACCCTCTTCGGTAGAGGTGTTGTTTGTTGTTGTTGTTGTATTGGCTACGGGCCTACCCCTCGGTTGTGAGGCGGTTGTTTGAGAGAGGAGTTAGGTACTCCATTGTTGTAAAAATCCTTCTCGGTGAAGGTTCTCTCGGTGGGAGTCCTCGGTGGACGGTATAGTGGATTGGAAATCCTACACGGTGGTGTAGGCGGGGATGTAGAGCAAGGGTGCTCGAACCTCGAAACATATCATTGTGTTTGCGTTTGATCCACTTGTCTCTAAACTCTCTCTTTACATTTATGCAAAGCATTATTCTCATTGCCATATCATACATATCATATATTGCTTGTGTTGCCTTGCATTGTTTCATATTGTTATATTACTTATATGCTTGGTTGTGTGTGTGTGTGCCTCACTTGTACCTAATCAACAAGAGCTTCACATAGCACCTCAACCCATTCAAGCGGAATCAAGAGGAGTTAGTCCAGAGCCCTTCACGGGGAATTCGGCTATACTTGTTGATTGTACTAAGTGTGTTGCAAAATTTGCATTAGCTTCCGCATTTAGCGCATTTAGTTTTGCATTTAGTTTTAGATTAGCACTAACACCTATTCACCCCCCCTCTAGGTGTTTCCCCTTTTTCAGTGCCTTGCTTATAGTAGTGGAATACCAAAACTGACGATTCGTGTTAGGGGGATTTCATGCCCCCAGAAGATGCGTGTTAGGGGGATTTCAGGCCCCCAAATGGCTGTGTCCCGGGCGGACGGGAACTACTATAAGTATGAGCTATCAGTTCTTCATCAGCTTCCAGTAACGAACCTCGGCTTGCTTATATATGGATGTATGTGTGTTGGGATGTACACCAAGACACATACCTAGATATATGGGTCAGACGAGTAATAATAATAAAAGATGCCAACTATGTATCCTGTTATGCCTGTTATGAACTCCCGTTATACTTGCTATGATTCATGTTATGCCTGTTATGTACTCCTATTATGACCGTTGTGTGATTTGCCACGAATGCTTTCATCGGATTTTACGTCGGATTTTCGGTTTTATGATTATTATCATATTAGCTACTCATACTCTGTTTTATTACCCATGTTCCATTCCATCAGTCTACTGCTCCTATCTTATCATTCCATGAGTACTTCCTGCTTGATATCACTTGTTATATATCTACCTGATTATACATGCTTATGCTCACGATACGGTTTTCAATGCATGATTATGATTCGGTTTTATCGATACACTTGTACTTATCTCAGCACGCCATCCGGCTTTTGTATCACCACTCGCCTGGGGAGTTCTATCTGACTCCCCTGGATTCTCATGTCCAGGTCATGGAGTTTGAAGCGTGTGGATTCCCCCTGTTGTTGATCAGAGTGGCGCAGCGGTAGCATGGATCTCCAGCAGACCATCTGAAGCTCTATCCTTCCAGGCCCCCTGTGTGCCTCTTGAGTTTTCCTTTTGTAAACTCGTGAGTGCCTTTTGTACTGTTCATACTTGTACATTCTTTGTAATCTCGCAATTGCGCATATCAGTGATGTGATATTCATGTAATATTGGATCACCTTTGGTGATAACTTTGTAATTGTACTCATGTGTTGGAATGTATAATGCACCACTTGCTTCCGTACTCTGATTCTTGCCTGTACTGATGCTTAGCGTATATACGTGAGGGTATTTCGGACCTGCGTATATACGTTGCAGTAACGTCTCCGTACCCGCTGGATCGGGGCGATACAGGATGGCATCAGAGCCTAGGCTCTACATCCTCAGTACGTCCAGATGGCAAATTAATGGTAAAGAAATTTGCAACTGGAATGCATGAGTCCTGGTTATACACTCCAACTACAAGTGCAGAGTTATCTATTCTTTCTTGATCGTTCTTCCTTTGATTCCTAATCCCTTCCATCTTTCCCCTGTTTTGGTTTTTCGAAGCCTTATACCAACTTAAGATATGAGTAGACTAGAGAGGTAGTGGCTGGTTCTGAAGAAAGCTATTATATGATCTCTTCGGCTGACTCTATGGTGCTCGGGTATTCTCAGGATTGATCCTAATCGGGTTATTTTTCAGAAGTCAGTAGTCGGAATTCTCTACGGATATTCTACATTCTCGGTTATATCTTTCAGAGTGATTAATGCCTGGTATTATCGGTCTTCTTTATTATGCTCAGGACTATCAGGGTTTCCTTTATCTTCAATATTTTGACTTATGCTCGGAGGGCTATAAAATATGCAGTACAACTGGAACTCTATTACAAAGTAACGACATCAGATCAGTATTATTTGGTACCGTTCAAAAACTTATACAGCCAGAGGTGCAGAAGATATCTATATTCTGATTACTGTTTCGTCAACTTGAGAGCCCTACCTATAGTACTTCATATCTTGAATGGTATAATTTCCACCCATGTCCCTTTTGTGTTCATTTTACCCCTTATCGAAATTGCGAGGACGCAATTTTTTGTAAGGTGGATGGAATGTAACACCCCGCTCCCGGAATACGTACTTATTGCGTATTCAGATTTTTCGATCGTATTTTTCGATTTACTTCCTATATTTATTTTGTATTATATATGAGCGTTTTGTCTTGGATCAGGATTCGTGGACTCAGAGTCTGCTCTTCTCTGAACCAGGGACCCGATCCTAGTGTCTTACTCAATTTGGTCTTTCCGGTATTCAGATTTGACCGATTTCAGTTTCAAACATCATTTTCCAATATTTTAGATTTTCTATGATTTTTTGAAATTTTCCTGAATTAAATGGAAAATCTTCAAAACCGGTGTCGACCAGCACCGCTGACCGATTCCTAGATTTTTAATTTACAAATGGAGTCAAATTTTGAGAAACCGCTTTCCCATATTTGCTTAGAATAATATTTACTATCTTAATTCATTTTTTGAGAATTTTCAGAATTTATCAGATTTCTGCCAGATTTGGTGTCGACCGATATTGGCGGCCGATTCCAGGATTTTTAATTTAAAAACTATAAAGAATTTCTTGAAATGGATTTCAACATGATTCTTAGAATAATATTCTTGATTTTTGAGAATTTTTGCGGGTCGTTCCGAGATACTTGATTTTCGGACGATTTCGGTATTTTTCCGAAAGTTTTCCGCATCCGCAACTAAATCCCGGGAATCCGCTACTCTAATTATTTTTACTTTTTCTTCCAAGAGAATATCTTCCTTTTTTAATTTCTTTTCCTTTTTCCTTTTTCTTTCCTTCCTTTTCCTTCCACCACATTCTCCAAACTTCTCCATTCTTCCATTATCTTCTACATTCTTCCTCCAAAAATATCTCCTTTCCTCCAAAAATATCTTCTCCAAAATATCCAACTCCTCTCCCATCACCATGGCCGGCCAAAGAGCCACCTCACCTCTCCATTTTTACAAAAAAACCCCTCCCTAAAACATTTTTACATCTCCTTCACAATTCCAAATCCTATATAAACCTTTCCTTCTCCTTTCAACTTCATTTTCTCTTCACCAACACCTTAACCACCACCAACTCCTCCTTCATCTCCACCACAACAACAACTACTACAACTTCTCCAACTTCCTACCTTCATCTTCTTCCTCCTCCATCTCCATGAACCACCACAAACTCCAACAACTCCACCAAAGCTTTCACCTTCTCCTTTACCTTCTCCAAAACTACCACCATCAAAACCTCTCCACAAAACCACCACCCCATCATCTTCTCAAGGGCCGGCCACCTCCTTTGGATTGGGGCCGAGCTCTTCTTCGTCGGTAATATCTCCGATGATTATTCCGGTAATCGTTCGCGATTATTCCGGTAATCATTACGGTGACGATTACAACGATAACAACTAACATCACATCACCTCTACTATTTTCCACCACCATCTTCACTTCCACCATCACTTTCACCATCACAACACCACCTCCATCTCCACTACTCCAACCTCCAAACATCACCTCCTTCACCTTCTTTTTCATTACTCCATCAAAATCCAACTCCTCCACCAAATAACAGCCCCACCAAAGCAAGCACCTTTCCCTTTCTCTCTCCCTCCTCCTCTCTGTGTATTGCTGACGCGGATCTCACCCCCGCGTTCAGGCAACGCCTTAACGCGGATCTTCACGTTCTTGGCATCTGTTTAAACGCGGCCTTCGCGTTCTTGTACCGACGCAACGCGGAGTCCATGCCCGCGTCTGTGTCCCTTTCATGTTTGCACGACGCGGAGCTAATACCCGCGTCTGTGTTCTTCTCATTCTAACGCGACGCAGAACCCATGACCGCGTCCGCGTTCTTCTCGTGTCCTGACTTGAACGCGGGTCTCGAACCCCGCGTTTGTGGCGGTCTCGAACCCCGCGTTTATGGCACCTTTGTGACGCGACTCCCGCGTCTGCGACTCCCGCGTCTCACTCTCAAAACCCGCTTCTCCCTGTGCACTCTCTCCTTCCGTATACTTCTTTCTCTTTCTCTCTCTAACTCTTTCTCTCTCCTCTTCACTTATTATATTTATGGCGCGTACGGAGTTCCATGGATTTCAGAGTTTTCAGCTATTCCAGAGATTTAGGCGAGTGTCCTCGTCCTCGCCTCCATTTGGGTTTCCCCGCTTCGTCGGGTCGACATGTATTTTATTCCATGTTTATATGCATTTTACCGCTTTATACTATGCGTGGCCGACCCTTCGTGGTCGTTGAACTCTTGGTTTCTGCCCACTCCTGGGATGGCTGGTAGCCACCGAGAGTGCGCTTAAACCCTGAGCGTTCTTGGTCCCTCAGCCTTCAGCCTCCGGTCTCTCACTATCTCGAAAGGGAAGTGATTGGGACCGTCAGGTCTCTCCGTCCTTTAGCCTCCGGTATCTCACTATCTCGAAAGGGAAGTGATTGGGACCGTCAGGTCTCTCAGTTCCACCTGGTTATCATGATCAGCGCTCAGCACTTTACCACTAGATTCGTTTAGGCGGGATGTTGCCAGATTTCTTACTTGCACTTAAAGCCGAGTTGTCCCGGTAACCTTGTCAGACGCTCCAGTGTTAAATACTGTTTGCTGTCTGTACTTCCAGCTCGCTTAGCTCCGCTTGGTTATGCTCAGCTACTACTCTATCATCATGCCATGTATTTCCTGATATGTTAATACTTGTCATACCATTGCTTCATGCTTGTCATTTACATGCTACTAATTAACACCTGTTTGTATCATCTGTGTAGCACCCTATTCCCGGGATACGTACCCAGATACGTGTCCCAACTTTTTCGATCATGTTATTGTAATTTTCTTCTAATATTAGTTTTTAAGTTGTGATTTCTCATATTGTTAAGTATCAGATCTGGATTCTCAGATCTATTGTAAGCCCTGACCCGGACTGGGGAACCGATACCAACCAATAGCCCGATTTGACTTTCTGGTAGTCCGATTGGACCATTTTCAGTTTCAGAGGCTGTTTTCTAATATTTTAAATTTTTCATGATTTTCTAGAATTTTCTGAAATTTTTCTGCAAAATCTCCAAAACCGGTGTCGGTCGGCATCGCTGACTGATTCCCAGATTTTTAATTTTCAAATGGGATTGAATTTTCAAAAACGGCTTTCACAGTATATCTTAGAATATCATTTTCTAGCTAAAAACATTTTTTTGGGATTTTTCAAATTTTATCAAAATTTGACCGATCCTGATGTCGACGGGTATCGCTGGAAGATTCCAGGATTTTTATTTTGAAAACCACACCATATTTTTCGATTCCGATTTCACTAAACATCTTAGAATAATATTTGCTATTTTTGAGAATTTTTCGGAAAGATTCTGAAACAGTCGAATTTTCGCCTTATTAAAATAATAATAAAATTTGTCGTTATTTCTTTTTCTTGCTTTTACCTCTCAAACCCTCTACTTATTACTTCCAGAATATTATATCAATTTTATTATTTACTAAAATATTTATTTATAAATTTTTAACTATTTTTAATCATTTCTTTTTAATTTATCTAATTTCTTTTCATTTTCTTTCTTTTCCTTCTTTTCTTTTCTTCTCCTCCACTCAACCCCTTCCTCCCACGCAACGCAGCAGAGGCAGCAGCGGGAGCAGGCCATCAAGGGCTGAGCAACTCTTTTACCCCACTCCATCTCCCTTCATCATCTCAAATCCAATCCATTTCATCATTTCAATTTAATTTTTTCATTTTTCTTCTCCCCTTAAAACACCCCCTTTCTAATTCATTTATCTTCATCTTCAACCCAAAACAAAACTCCCACTCACGCACCCACACCACCGCCGCCTCCACCTTCACCACCGCCGCCCAAGACGCCGCCCAAGCCGCCGTCGTCGCACCCCCCATCACCCCACCAACCTCCTCCACTTCCATCAACCCAAATTCCTTCTCCTCCTCTTCAATTTCAACTCAAAACCATCACAACCCAACTTCATCTTCTCCAAGATTCAACCTTACCACCACCAAATTCTCCCCTCTAACTACTCCATCACCACCTCCTCCACCTCCTCTATCATCCCAACACCACCAAACACCACCACCACCACCACCCATCACCTCCATCAAAACAACAACAACAACAACAACTAACCCAATCTCCTCCCTCTCCCCACCACCTGTGCGCGCGCGGCCTCCCCGGCGCCGCCGCCGCCGCCGCCTGGCCGGCCGGCCACCGCCGGCGGCCGGCCACCCCCTCCCTCCTTCTCTTTTTCTTTTTCTTTCTTTCTTTTTCTTTCTTTCTTTCTTTCAACTCTCTCTCTCTCTTCATTCCCTAAAAATAAAAAGATTCCTCTCATTCCAAAAATACCCCCATCACTTCCCTCAAACTACTTCCCTCTATTTACAACCCCTACCCCTCTCCTTTAAATCCCTATTTTATTCCAAATACACCTCATTTTCCCTCCCTTTTTCCTACAAATTTCTCTCTCCTCTCTCTCTCCTCTCTCATTCCCTCTCTAATAATTTTTATAAATATTTATAATTATATATTTTAATATATATTGTGGGCTTGAGGTTACTCGGATGGTTCGCCGATTCCCGGATTTTAACCTGTATTTTACCCGGTTTCAGGCGAGTACAGTTCTTTTAACATGCATTTATTTTATCATTATGCTAGTAACAGTCCTTTTGATATTCCATGTTCCATGTCTAACAACTGTTATCCTGCTTTTATATATGATATGGGAGTTGATATGTGTATCACCGACACTGACATGTTACACTGATGTTTGCCATGCTATATTTGTACATGATACCGGACCACTAGTACCTGCCATGTTATAGTTGATACACGATATATGACTCTAGTACTTATCATGCTATATGTGATAGGTGATACCCGATACCTGTACTTGCCATGCTATACCTGACCCCGATATATGACACCAGTACTCATCATGCTACATTTGACATATGGTGCCTGACACCGGTATTTGCCTTGCTATATTTGACCCATGATATATGACACCGGTACTAGCCATGCTATATTTGATATATGATACTTGAGACTAGTACTTGCCATGTTATATTTGACATATGACACCGGATATTGGTACCTGCCATGCTATATTTGTCATATGATACTTGAGACCAGTACTTGCCATGCTATATTTGACACATGACACCGGACACCGTTATTTGACATGCTATGCTTGCCACATGATATATGACACCGTTATTTGACATGCTATGCTTGCCACATGATGTATTACACCGGTATTTGACATACTATGTTTGCCATCTGATATATGACATGCTATACTTGCCACCTGATATATAACACCGATACTTGTCATGATATACATGACACCTGGCACCTGTATTACCTGGCATATTCATGATTATTATGTGACCAGACATCTGGCACTCCTGTATCTCCTGTACTCCTGTATCTCCTGAGCTCCTGTACTCCTGAACCCCTGAAAAAGGGTGACTCCTGATATTATACTCCTGTTAACTCCTGTAGTTGGATAATCATGATTACACTGTATACACTTGTGGACATTATCTTTGGACAATATGCATAATAAAATACTCAACTTTCACTGGGTGGGGGAAACTGATGGACACCGGTTGATGTCATATTTATAATGGTATCTGAAGTGTCGTGTGGGGCGCGTAATGATAAGTCCCCGGAAGCAGTAGCCTGTACTCCTGAGCATAGTCCCTAGCTGAGATGGGACCCACTATAAATATGAGCCATCAGATTTATCAGTTTCCAAATAATAACTCGTCTTATTCATAAGTGGATGTATGTGTGCCGGTTAGCACATACAAAAGCATATGAATCGGATGAATAACATAAAACAACCAAACAGTAGTAATGTTAGGAACATGTGATATTTGGTCTCTCCTTTGTTCGGGTCCTGATACTCACATATCAGACCCGGGTAAGTTCTACAGAGTGCGAACTCTAGTATGGACTATCAGTGATGTGAGACACTGGTAGGGAGGCGATTAAAATATCAGATGGTACTGACTATTATTACTGGATTAATTAAAAAGCTATACTTTTATATTCTCCAGTTACAGTATTATGTTCTGAGTTGACACCATGCATTATGACATGATATATGTGGCACAAGGATTATTACTGACACACCTTAGTTTTGTTACCCTGAGGGCAACTCAAGTTGTATGAACTCAGATGATGGTGACACCGAATATGTGGTATATAGATAAGAGTTTCCTTGTTTGGATTATCCCCTTGACGTATCACTCCATGAATCCATAATCTGAGCTTATATAACTAGTTTTGCCCATGTTTATATTTATCGCGTGTTTAGTGCATTTATCACATGTTGCCATATTTTGTCGCATGATCATGTGTACCTATACTCTCCATACCGTTTTTCATGCATGTTTTCCGATTCAGATTTACTGATATACGTGTATTTACTTGATCTCAGATTTACTGTCATTTTCATTATAATACTTGTCATTTCCTGTACCTGCATGCCTGGACCACATCACTTGATCATGTACACGTGTGCCTGTTATGCACGCCATCTGGCTTCATTCTTTGTACTCGCTGGGGTTGCTAACAACCCTGGATTCTCATGTCCAATTCCTAGAGTCTGGACCGTGGCGGCCTTGCTGTACTTGATCAGAGTGGCGCAGCGGGAGCGTGGATTATCAGTGGCCCATCCGGACTCTCCTTCTTCTAGCCTCTCCTCGATCGGCTCGCGAGATTCTCATCTTGCCACTCGTGAGTACTTTCCAGTAATTCATATTGTGCATCCTGCTTTTATGTTTCCTAGTGATCATATATTCTTCAGATATTATATCATGCCTTGTGATAACTGTGTACTGGTGTTATTATTGTTGGATTGTATATTACCACTGTGCTTCCGTACTCTGACCCCTGCCTGTATTGATGCTTAGCGTATATATGTTAGGGTATTCCCGACCTTCGTATATACGCTGCAGTAACGTCTCCGTACCCTCCGGATCGGGGCGTTACAATCTGACAAATGATGTGTTAACATCTGATACCCGTCATGCTACTACTTGACACTGACTCATGTTATACCACCAGTTACCGGCGGATCCTGAATGGAACTAAGTGTCACACGGAGCAAAGTGCCACACCACACACGTGGTGGGGGCCACCTCTTGAATCTGTGGGGGCCACCTCTAGAATCCATTCCCCTCAGAGCAAAGTACCACATGGAACAAAGTGCCACACCACACACGTGGTGGGGGCCACCTCTTGAATCTGTGGGGGCCACCTCTTGAATCTGTAGGGCAATCTCCTGCCTGTACCTGATCTCTTGTTATGACCAGTTATGTTCCTACTCTTTACAAAGGATAATTTGCATGGGGAATGGGAGGAAGTGATGAATGCCGGTATGGTGCCTTGCTTATAGTAGTGGAATACCAAAACTGACGATTCGTGTTAGGGGGATTTCAGGCCCCCAGAAGATGCGTGTTAGGGGGATTTCAGGCCCCAAATGGCTGTGTCCCGGGCGGACGGGAACTACTATAAGTATGAGCTATCAGTTCTTCATCAGCTTCCAGTAACGAACCTCGGCTTGCTTATATATGGATGTATGTGTGTTGGGATGTACACCAGGACACATACCTAGATATATGGGTCAGACGAGTAATAATAATAAAAGATGCCAACTATGTATCCTGTTATGCCTGTTATGAACTCCCGTTATGCTTGTTATGATTCATGTTATGCCTGTTATGTACTCCTATTATGACCGTTGTGTGATTTGCCACGAATGCTTTCATCGGATTTTACGTCGGATTTTCGGTTTTATGATTATTATCATATTAGCTACTCATACTCTGTTTTATTACCCATGTTCCATTCCATCAGTCTACTGCTCCTATCTTATCATTCCATGAGTACTTCCTGCTTGATATCACTTGTTATATATCTACCTGATTATACATGCTTATGCTCACGATACGGTTTTCAATGCATGATTATGATTCGGTTTTATCGATACACTTGTACTTATCTCAGCACGCCATCCGGCTTTTGTATCACCACTCGCCTGGGGAGTTCTATCTGACTCCCCTGGATTCTCATGTCCAGGTCATGGAGTTTGGAGCGTGTGGATTCCCCCTGTTGTTGATCAGAGTGGCGCAGCGGTAGCATGGATCTCCAGCAGACCATCTGAAGCTCTATCCTTCCAGGCCCCCTGTATGCCTCTTGAGTTTTCCTTTTGTAAACTCGTGAGTGCCTTTTGTACTGTTCATACTTGTACATTCTTTGTAATCTCGCAATTGCGCATATCAGTGATGTGATATTCATGTAATATTAGATCACCTCTGGTGATAACTTTGTAATTGTACTCATGTGTTGGAATGTATAATGCACCACTTGCTTCCGTACTCTGATTCTTGCCTGTACTGATGCTTAGCGTATATACGTGAGGGTATTTCGGACCTGCGTATATACGTTGCAGTAACGTCTCCGTACCCGCTGGATCGGGGCGTTATAGGATGGAGAAGATCTCTAGCAGACCATCTGAAGCTCTATCCTTCCAGGCCCCCTGTGTGCCTCTTGAGTTTTCCTTTTGTAAACTCGTGAGTGCCTTTTGTACTGTTCATACTTGTACATTCTTTGTAATCTCGCAATTGCGCATATCAGTGATGTGATATCATGTAATATTGGATCACCTCTGGTGATAACTTTGTAATTGTACTCATGTGTTGGAATGTATAATGCACCACTTGCTTCCGTACTCTGATTCTTACCTGTACTGATGCTTAGCGTATATACGTGAGGGTATTTCGGACCTGCGTATATACGTTGCAGTAACGTCTCCGTACCCGCTGGATCGGGGCGTTACATGTTTTCTACTTTCTATTCATTCATTCTTATATTATCAATTTATACTCTTACAATAAGATTGCATTGCACACCTCAAACTCTTATTTAGAGGAATCATGAGGAAGAAGTTTAGATCCCTTCACGGGGTATACGGCTTCTAATCTTGCTTTGAGTGATCGTTTGCATCATATCATAGTTATTTTGCATTGGATAATGAATTGATTAGCGTTACACCGATTCACCCCCCTCTAGATGTAATTTCAAATCGCCTATGATAGTATGGTCATGTGCGACGTAGATTTACAGATGTGCCAGTTCGGCGAGTAGAGCGTATCAAATTAGGGCAAGTTAAAAGAGCGCAGGAGACACCGAAGAAAATATGGATGGAGGTAATACGACAAGATATAGAGGCCAAAGGTCTTAGTGAAGGCATATTACTCGATAGGAATGAGTGAAGAAAGCTGATCCATGTGCCCGATCCGACGTAATTCTCTTTTGGTTATGTAGCCTAACCTAAATACTTGGGACAAATGGATTAGTTGTTGTCGTTGTTATGGTATAAATAAATCAAAATTTGTTTACAAAGTATAATACAATATTATACTAATTATTTGATAATACTAATTAGCATATGTGTCTGATTATATTGCACTATTAGTTTCTTTTTAATTTTATTTATGTGTATAGCATGCCCGATATACTAAGTAAATAGTAATCAAAACTGACTGAAGGAAGGTTTTCTCCCGTAACTAATACAGAAACTTTGTCCGTCTTCTGTCTTTCGCGAGAGAGTGCCAGAGCAGTGAGAGAGAGCTGCTAACCAACACCCTCTCCTCTCCTCTCCTCCTTCCTCCACCTCTCTCCCCTCTCTCACCTTCTTCTTCTCTCTCCTCATCCTCCTCCTAGCAAAGCCAAAGCCCTCCCCCACCCTCTCCGTCCTCCTCCTTCTTCTTTCACTTTTTTTCTCTGCCGCTATGTTAGTGGATTTCCACTAACGACATAGCTGTGTGCTAGTAATAACAAGAAGTTCATCGTAGCATGTCTTGGTAATTTTGCTGGAAAAAAGTGAAAAGAAAATAAAAAACTTATTTACACAGACGCCCCACGACACCCATCAAACGACACCCACATATGCCCCAAGATCCACCTACAGATCCCCACCACACAATCAAGTGGGGACCACCCCTTCCTGTTCAGCACTATCCGGCCGTTGATCCTCACGCATTCTTTGCTCGCCGTTTCAGGCTGCTCGCGCACGCTCTCCCCCCCTTTGTTAGGTTTCTCTTATAAGCCCAAATTCCAGAGCGACCAAGCGCCCCCGTTCCCCTTCAACTCCCAAAATAAAAACGTTGACGAGAAAAAAGATCTTTGGGGAAAAAGGAAAAGAAATATCGCGAGAGAGTTTGGGAGCGAAAACAGAAGTTTCAAAAACCCTAGCAGCAGTGGCGACGTCGAAGAAGAGGAAGGCGGAGAAGGAAATGGCAAGGAAAGGGCCAAAGAAGGCCAGGGGAGGCGGCGGCCAGCAGCAGCAGGGTGGCGGCTCGGTCTCCGAGGCCACCCGCGTCCGAATCGGCAAAATCCTCGAGGAGTTTCGCGCCTCTGATGCCCAAGGTTTGCTCCCTATCATTCGATAGATTTTTAGTTTTTCATGCGTGTTTCTTGCTCTGCGTTTTGATCTCAACTGGAAAATTTGATCCTTGCATTAGGGTTTGTGATTTCTAATTGTCATTGAAAGATCGAATTTGCTTGGAGTGACAACGCAGTAGCTGCTAACTGAATAGTTAGACGTTTTTTTGCATCTGAAAGGATGGATTTTTTTGCTAAAAGTTTGATTTTTCTAATCTTGTTTGAAAAATTAGTTGTCTCATTCTCGTGCTCAGCTTGTTTCAAACATTTTTATGCGGAAATAACGAAATTCGAAATTAATTATAGATCATTGTTATTTTTTGGTGCTAGGGCCCCCTTTTTTTTTGGTATTAGCTTCCAAGTTATACTCGTCTTACTTGTTTTTCCTTAAAACATAATTTTTTAGATGTAGAAAATTTACTCGGGGGTTGATAATGAACAGACACAGTTCCATCCCTTCCATACAAGTGATGCCATATTATATAATATGGTACTCAGCAGCAAAACATAAGATGAGATTCTCAAATGATTACATGTTCTTGATTGGTACCTTAACCAAAATGTGACCTATGATATCGATTAGTCAATGTAACTGTCATCCTCAAAGACAAACTTAACCGTCAACATCCCATATGTTTCACCATTTCCTGGATGATCCTTGCAATTTGATGTAATCAGTTTTGGAGGATCGTGGCTGTAACTCAGGAAATGAGGCACTGGTCCTCATCTTGCTCACTGTTGCCGCTTGCCCAAATGCAAATTTCAGAACAAAAATCAAAGATAAAAATAATAACAACCCCATTCTTTGACGATCCCTAGCATGTTAAAGAAAAACATCTATCATTTTTTATATTTTCAAACACTGCGTGTGCTAAGTCGTGACTGTCTTTATGTATTTTAATGGTATTCCTTCTTCTCTACTCTTCCCTAATAGCTTTACTTGTGTTATGCCATATATCATTTGAAAATTGTCACAACCACCCCCTAATATCTTTGGCTCTGGGACATTGCAATATCCGCTAGGCGCTTCCTTTTTATCAAGTACTATGTAGTCAAGATGGCATTTGTTAACATCAGATAAATGAAAAACTATCTGATCTTATTTGGAGCTTTCACTTGTAGATTCCATTACCTCCCTATATTTGGCAAACACCATTTTTAATGAATTGATAGGTCAATTTGCAATGTTTCCTTTTTTTTTAAAATATAAATTTGACAATGTTTATTTTGATTGTTTCTATTTGCAATTCCCTGGCATCTAGAAGACTATATAACTACCCATCTCAATCTTCATAAACATCTTAGTTTTATAGGCACAGAATGTGTGGCTAAGTCCCTAATTCTGGTTCTCCAATTACCATTTCTCCGTTGCTTGGTGATAGTGTCACCCTCATCCTAAACAACCCCGTAAAGTTTTGGAAATGATGCACACTAGCGTCATCCTCTGGAAGTTGGGGGTTTTCACACCCCCAATGGCAAATTTAGTTTCTACTTGCTACATGGTAGCTTCCTGTCCTCCCAATTCTTCCTCGAGAATGAGGTGCCTATTCGTTCATCTTTCTCTCTCCATGACCTTCTCTCAAGTCATATTTTTGATCAATGTGTCACAACCTCATTGAATTATTTATAGTCTCTCTGCCAGTCTTTACACAGCAAAGCCTTCACATCTCTTAAATTGTTGATTTGTACTCCACTTTCTCTTTTTTCCTGTACACTTTCCCAACTTATCAGGGAAAACTCTTACTCCCATCTATCTTTCTTCAAGGAAGTTCCTCTCACTTTAGTAGATTTATTCTAAACAACCTATGCTGGTAGCTCATGAAATAACATGATGGTGTACTGATTATTTTCACATATCTAGCTTTAAAATGTACAAGTGTAAAAAAAAAAGAAAGCAGTGAAACTTGATATATAATCAAAGCAAAGCTAACCAATAAGATTTCTGAAATTTAAGAGTCAAAGGCTTCAAAAACCAATGATATTCCTTCTTCTCTACTCTTCCCAAATATCTTTAGTAGTGTTATGCCATATATCATTACAAAACGACTCTCGGACACGTGCAATATCCGCAAGAAGTTTCCTTTTTATCAAGTACTATGTAGTCAAGATGGCATTTATTAACATCAGGTAAGGGCCTGTTTGGTTGTCGTAAGTGATCGTAAGTCGTAAGTGATAAACTTTTTTACAGTTGTAATTGAGTTACATGCAAGTAAGTTTACGGTATTTGGTTGGTAATGTAAAATTGTAAATGAAAAAGTGTACTGTATTTTACGGTGTTTGGTTGTCATCATGTGTAAGTCGTAAGTGAAAAAATTGACCACAAAAGTAACTGTTTGGTGATTTAAAAATATTTAAAAATGCTAATAAATACTAAAAATAGTAAATATTAAATAATTAAAAATTAAATTAAATATATTAAAAATTAAATATTTTAAATATTTAAAAAGTAAAAAATAGTACATTAAAAATATTAAATATTATTAAATATTAAATAATTAAAAATTTAATCTAATAATCAAACTTATTAAATTTATATTAAATAATACTAATCTATAAATAAAATAAGAATTAAAATTAAGTGGAATACATTATATTAATCTAGTAATAAAAAAGATTAATCTAGTAATAAAAAAGATTCTAATATTAAAAATTTTATTAATAAAAACTTTAATCTAATAATTATAGTTAATGTAATAATTAAAAAGAAGTTCTCATAATTTAAAGATATTAATCTAATAATAAGAAACTTTAATCTAATTACAATTAAATATCTGCAATATAGATTTGTATAACCACAAAATTAATTGTTTGTGCTACAAGTGGGCTGTAAGTAAGATTTGCATGACAACAAAATTAACTTTTTGTGTTGTAAGTGGATCGTATTGGGATGCAACATGTAAGTGCATTTTATGACTTACGACCCAAACAAACACCGTAAGCCACTTGCGACTTACAGACTTTTACAGTGAAACAAACACGCACTAAATGAAAAACTATTTAGCCTTATTTGGAGCTTTCACTTGCAGATTACGTTACATTTCTATATTTGGCAAACACCATTTTAATGAAATTTTTAGGCCACTTTGCAATGATTCCTTTTTATTTTGATATAAATTTGAGAATGTTTATTTTTATTGTTCCTATATGCATTTCCCTATCATCTAGAACTTCCCGTCTCAATTTTCATAAAATCTTAGTTTTATAGGCATAAAAAAAGCCTTCCTCTGGGTATGGCCAAGTCCCTAAATCTAGTTCCCCAATCACCATTTCTCCATTGATTGGTGATAGTGCCACCCACATCCTAAATAACCCCATAAAGCTTTGGAAATGATGCGCTCTGGCATCATCCTCTTGTAGTTGGGTTATTTCCCATTTCCAATGGCTATTTTAGTTCCTACTTGTTAGATGGTAGCTTCCAATTCTCAAAATTCTTTCTCAAGAATGAGGTGCCCACTCTTCCTGCTCTCCATGACCTTCTCTCAAGTTATATTTCTTGAGCAATGTGTCAGAAACTCGTTGAATTACTTATAGCCTCTCTACCACTCTTTACATAGCAAAGCCTTATTCACATATCTTAAACTGTTGATTTGTAATCCACTCTCTTCTTTTTTCTTGTACACTTTCCCAACTTATCTGGGAGTATTCCCATCAACCTTTCTTCAGGGAAGTTCCTCTAATAAGTAGATTTATAGTAAACAACCTATGCTGGTAGCTCATGAAATAACATGACGGTGTACTGATTATTTTCACATATCTAGCTTTACAAAAATACAAGCGTCAAAAAGAAATAAAAAGAAAGCAGCGAAACTTAATAATTAACCAAAACAAAAGTTGACCAATAAGATTTCTGAAATTTAAGACTCAAAGGCTTCAAAAACCAATAATACCTATATGCATTAGTTAACTAAAACATCCAACCATCATCGGTATCGTATACATCATTCTAAAAAAATCAGCTAGTACATTTCCTCCGTACCTTAATTGGATGTTATTTTCCCAGAAAATGCATGCATGTATGTATAATTATTGAATCTGAGCTTATTACTCAAGTTTAAATGAGTTGAATGTGGTATAACTTGAGATAAGCTTACTTAATAGCTGAAACTCAAAAATTAAGATCGACTCTGACTTGATAAATTTAACGAAGGAACTTGAACAGCCATTGGCAAGGCGAGCTAGGATATTCATTAATGGCTTGGTCAAGTTGACATTGCTAAACCACAGGAATTGTGCATTTGAAGAGACACAGCCATTATACGTGAAGGATAAAAATCTGCTTACCAGTAACTAGATGTCTAAACAGAAAATTCAAAGAAAAAAAATTGGTGGTATTATAAATTATATTTTGTTTGATTGTTGAATGATGTAAGCAGGATAACTTAGTAGCTGCTGCAGCCTGTAGGTTACTAAAATTTTCAAGTCTTATTGTTTAGCAATTAAGTAGAAGCTTTGTTGCGTAATGATCATTTTACCGAAGGAATATATTAGTAGCTTATGCATTTAGAGAGTCAAAGTGGGTCAGATTGCTGATAGCTTCCCCCATATCTTGGTGGTTTTATTTTTGAATTTTTATCCGACAAAAGTGGTCATTCCGAACCTCCGATTAGTATGGGTCTAAGTAACTAGAAACATGGATGCTGGAATTATAGGATTTGGTTCAAACAGAGATCAATAATCTAAAGGAACAGCAGTCGTATGACCATTAAGACAAAATGGGATTAGTATTCTATTATTAATATATGATCGGGGAACTTGCAATTAGATATTTGTTTCTTCTATATGTAGTCATCTTTTGAGCATTTATTTATCTAAATGAAGAGCCAAAAATATACAGAAATTAAAAGAAGAAATAAAAAACAATTTAGAACAAATTACAGGAAAAAAGAGTTGTGTTATGGTCGATTAGACCATTGTAATAGATAAATCCATCAACCAGACTCGCACAACCTGATGCTATCTGAACAAATAAACATCCAACTGTAAGGGAGCCTGAGAGACGTGTCCCTTGCAAATTGTACTGAACTCCTCTGTCATTATTTATTACTGACAACCTTGAGCTTTTGCATGTCATTTCCCTGATCGTGCTTTATGCATGTCTGGTCAATGGGGTGTGGACTAGGACACAGATGATCATTGGCTACATCCCTGCTGCATAGATTATGGGCTCAGCTGTGGAAAAAAAATGGATGGCAGAAAAGGACTAATATATATATTGAATAATATAAGTGTAGACTAATTGTCAACCTGCTTCTTTTGAAGCATATTCCTGATCTCCTAGCTTATTTGATGCAAGCTGTTTTAAATCTTTGTCTACATTAACTATAAGAGTATTCTGATCAATTATATGCATGCCTACAATCTTTAGTCTATTAGGAGCTTCCCAGTTCTTCTTTTTGTTGCATCTCTTGGATTTATTTGTTTCATTTATTTACCTTTATGTACTCAATTAAGGTTTTTGAGCCATTATGTAACATTATACTGTTATACTATGTTAAATAAATCTTTATAGTGGATATTTTCATCAGGGTATTGCTATATAGTTACTCAAGTTCATTTTGACTCATAGATATTTGGCTCCATGAAGTTTACATTTATATTCTGTAGATAATATTGTCTATACAGTTGACCATACAAACTACTTTCAGAGACCGTGTACAAATGGACTTATGATGCTT
Organism: Agave tequilana; assembly: GCA_038442645.1. Classification (NCBI taxonomy): domain Eukaryota; kingdom Viridiplantae; phylum Streptophyta; class Magnoliopsida; order Asparagales; family Asparagaceae; genus Agave; species Agave tequilana. The sequence goes on along the minus strand of JAVJIF010002062.1, from coordinate 36,956 downwards.
ATTTATTTTGTTATATTCGTTAAACTGCAGTATACACATTTGAACCTGGGATGTCAAAACAAGAACGGGCTGCTCTTCATCAAATGTGCCGTAAAATGGGAATGTTATCAAAAAGTTCTGGGTAAGTATTAAGTAGAGCTGCTCGTTATTTTCTAAAAGAAAGAAGAAGCATTGTTCCTGTGAGTAGTGTTATGCAATTTATGTTGAGAAGCAGTGAAGAGCCATCCAACCTTTCATGCTAGGATCCTCTTTTTCACTTTATAGTCTGACACAAGTGTTGTTTAATTTTAAATCGTGCACCAGAGGTGAGAACTTAGGCATGAAGTTATATAAACAAACAATATTAATTTCAAACCAAGTTGTTGCAGCCTTAGTTCTGAAATGGCATCATTTCCAAGCCTTAATTGTCCCATGTTGAAGGCTGGGGCAATGATCTTTTTAAAAAAAAAAGAAGAAGAAAGAAAGTGTGGTAGATAAAACTATGCTACAAGCGACTGGACGCTCTCGACCGGACCTGTCAGAGCACACAGAGGGAAGATGCCTTTCAGGTTAGAAACACTAGTGTGATACCGGCCTAAGACCTTCGGGCGTGAGAATCAGTATGTGAAAATGAGAGAGGATTTGGCAGAGCTGTCGGTGTGTTGTGGTGGTGGACTGACAGAGGGAAACTATCAGTGTGGTGTGTGCTCCAAGGATTAGGGAAGCAACATCCTTCTCTAGAAGGAGGCGTATTTGTTCTCGACATAGGCGGATGCGGATAGATGCAGTTTTCAACTGATTGGCTTGAATATGTTGATCTCTGTAACCGTCTGGGTTGAATCTTGATAGTTGAGATTGACACACTAGAGGGTTATCCGTCGTTATCCCCAACTGTTTGATGAGCTATAGGATCGTAACAGAGTCCTGGTCGAGTAGGGAGATAAAGGCGCTTAACTGCCTTCGCGATCTGCGAGATTCATCTCAATCTGCTGCGGGATGGAAGGAGTTGCTGCCACGTCGAGACTTTTGGACTAGAGTCAGAGTGCTTTCGGGAGTATGGTCTCGGAGTTGTAGTCATGGGAAGTCTTCGGAAGGGGAGTGACGGAGGCTTCAGATTGGGTTCAGGAGAATTGGTTTATGATTCTACTTTAGGACACGTGTCGTGATTTTGATAGGGGTCAAATTTTGACCATTATAGATGACCCCTCCCCTTCCGCACTTGTCGGAGTTCGAAGAGGAGAAGTGTGGGAGCGAAATCTGTCAGAAGACTTCTTTTGTCTTTATTTTTGGTACTTGCAGTCAGGAGATCGTCCGACATATTTCTTTGCATTAGTGCGGATCCTCGGAATTTAATGAGAGATAACACTTTTGGCCACATGCTGTCGTCTAGTCGTGTCAGGGCTCTATTCGAATCCTTGCGGCTTTATGATCGACGGATTATTTTCCAACGTCATAATGGCTTAGTGGCGATGGTTGGTTCTTCGTCTCTTCGACTGGCCTATCTTCTCTGGGCTGACTTTTCGGGAGCCCGCGCATCTCCAAGATTCGCATTGATGGCGACAAACTTCTTCATTTACTTATAAATTGGGGGAAGATATGGGGTGAGAGATCATCCTTATCCTATTTAGTCTTCAAATTTCTTCAGGTTTTCTGACTTTGCTATAGCTTTTTTCTTGGACGGCCCGCTATGATTTCTCCCTTTCTGTTCATCAGATGGAGAAAAGAAAAGGAAATGGGAAAGGCGGAGCATGACGAGCAGGCTTTCATTCTGGGAGTTTAGAGGTGCGTCACATTAGTTGCCATGAAGGGGCTGTCACGACACATCAGTTGCCGTGACAGGGTGCCGCCATCAGGGGTGACATGTAGGCTTCTTGCTTCCACTAGATTGGGTGATCTGGTTCCCATTGCGCTCGATTTCAGGAGAGCAAGCTTCGACTTTGAGACTTCAGAGCCTCTTTCATGATGGTGTGTACGAGGGAAGAGAAGAGGGATCTCATCAGCTGGGTGTGCTGGTGATTCACCTTTCTTACCAGAGTTTGGAACCCTCCCCCAGAATACCTCGGAGGGATGTGATACTATTACCTTCTTGCATGTCTTGCAAGCTTCGGTCTGATCAGACGCCGCTGCCTCGCTGCTGAAGGGCTTCCTGGGAGTCCATCTCACCCTTCTTGCAAATGGGAGAAGGGTGGTGGCGCCGGTTTGATCACCGTGGAGCTGTGGGGAGCAAAAATGGAGAAGGTGTTCAAGGTTGAAGCATTCTCTCCGACCCTTGCCTTGCCTTAGCCTCTTGATCTTCTCTTCACCGATGCCGGGACCTTTGAAGGGGTATGACTTCCGCTAGACCCCTGTAGACATGTCCTCAGAGTTTGGAGGTGTGGCGAGACTAGTGGGATGGAGGGATCAGAATGTTTGTATTCAGATCTACTGTATTTCTTTTCAAAGATGTAAATACAAAGATGTAATAAAATTTCTTGTATTGTTTGTCAGATGTAACCCAGTGAATTTAATGGAATACATTTTTTTGGAATGAAAATACCTATGTTTGAATCTTGCATGGTTTGTTTTTACCGTAAGCTTGCCTCTTTGGAGTGCTCATCTCTATCTCTTGTATGGTCCGTTGGGAACGGAGTGTAGGTGAGTCTGCATTGTTGTTTCTGAGTGGGGTGATCCCATTAGCAGTAGCTGCAAACTTTTGGACTCCGAGTGGGGGAAATTTAACAGCGGAGTTGGGTTCACGGTCGTCTCCAAGTGGGGGTAATCTCATTAACGACAGTGTTCTAAAAATCGGTTTTATTAATCGTGCGGTCCAACACTGAATAATGATTAATCAGATTAATCAGAGATTAATCAAGGATTAATCACTTTTGAAAATTGTAATATATATAATTATATTTATACATAACTACATATGAATATATACAGTTAATTATTGAAAATACCTAAATATTGTACACGACAATATCTGGATGTGAAGTTATAAGCATGATATGATGAATAAGACAATATGAATAAATAGTAAAAAAGCAAAACTTATCTCTTCATATTAGTAATGCAAGATTTCAAATTTTACAACATAAATATAAATCAAAGAACTTTCTTGCAAAATAAGATAAATAAAAAAATTAATCAATTTTTCAATCAAAATAATGAGCTTTAAAGAATGATGGAGAAAGATTGCTAAATAAGTTAATTTGAAAAATAATCAAAAATAATAAAACATAAGTATCACTTTATGCAAAATATACAATAATAAAATATCATAATTCATCTATTATTTAATAAATAATAGTTCATCTACTATTTAATAAAAGATCATTATTAAATCATCAACATCACAACATAAACTATTTAGCGATCCAACACACACACAAAGTGATAAGTTTTTCAGTAAAAACATATGAAATACGTAAATGATTAATTGGGGATTAATTGGATTAATCAGGGATTAATTGTTTTGGACCCGATTAATTGCCCGAGCGCATAATCAAAGCGATTAATGTAATATTAAGCGGGCTGCCACTGAATAGGATTAATCGGCCGATTAATCCGATTTTTAGAACAGTGATTAACGGAGCGGTGAACTTGATAAGGCTCTGAGTAAGAGTAAGACCCATCATCAAATTGGGCCTGTCGTCTCCGAGTGGGGGTGGAACCCATCAGCGGAGAGGCGAACCCGGCAGGGACCTAAAGCGAGAGTATTGACCCATCATCAAATTGGGCCTTTGTCTCCGAGTGGGGATAGAACCTATCGGCAGCGGAGAGGCGAACTCGATAGGGACCTAAAGTGGGGGTATAAATCCATTATCAGATTGGATCCGTCGTCTCCGAGAGGGGGGTGGAACCTATCAGCGGAGAGGCGTTCCTGCCAGGGACTTGAAGCGGGGGTATTGACCCATCATCAAATTGGGTCCGTCGTCTTCGAATGGCAACTCATCAGCGGAGAGGCGAACCCGGTAGGGACCTGAAGTGGGGGTATCCGCTCATTATCAGATTGGACTCGTCGTCTCTGATTGAGGGTGGAACCCATCAGCGGAGAGGCAAACCAGATAGGGACCTGAAGTGGGGTATAGACCCATCATCAGATTGAGTCCGTCGTCTTTGATTGGGGGTGAAACTTATAAGCGAAGAGGCGAACCCGATTGGGTCTCCGAGTGGGGAAATCCCCAATAGCGGAGTGTCTAACTACCAGGCTAGCCGATAGGGTGTCCGTAGGCGGATTCACGTTCTCATCTCCGAGTGGGGAAAATCCCAGCAGCGTAACGGGCGAACATGGTTGGTCTCCGAGGGAAAAATCCCAACAGCGGAGTGTGCCTAATCGCCCATTGGCTAGTCGATGGGGGTGCTTGTAAGCAGATTCTCGTTGATATCTCTGAGTGGAGGAAATCCCAGAAGTGGAGCGGGCAAACATGGTTGGAACTCTGAGTGGAGGAATCTCAACAGCAGAGTGAGCTGAAACATTCAGGAGCAAAATGTGATTTTATTTGATAATTGAAATAAAATACACGAATTTTGCAATACAAGGGGTATTATTGGTGGAGGCACTCCCCTGACTTTATTGGCTGGAGCTGATCACTCAATTGCTTGTACTGCGTGATTGCGTGTTGCGGTTGGGTAGGAGGCGGAGTGTTCGACTGTCTTGCCGGAGGCTGCCTCGAGGGTGAGGATGTACTCTTTGAGGAAGTCTTGACGGACAAGTTCTTCCAGTTACCTCCGAAGACTCTTGCAGTGGATTGTTCGGTGTCCTTTACTATCATGATAAGAGCAGCCTCTTCTGCTCTCGAGAGTATAGGGTCGTATTGCATTGGCCTCAGGCACCTCACACGGCTTGTCTTTGTTGGAATTGATGACTTCATTGATGGGGAGTTTCAACGGAGTGAGATGTTCCATCTTGAAGTTTTGTGGTGGATTCAGAGAGAACCAGGAATGCTTGTCTTTTGTAGGTTGGTTGCTCCCAGTTCTGGTTACCGATATATGTTGGAGCTTCATGGCGCGACTTTGACTTCTTTTAGTCGCTATCGCCTTTCAGAGATTGGTTGACAGAGCTCTTCATTGCTTCCTCTAACTTGATGTACGGTTGGTCTTGGGATAGGATCTCACTCATCCGAGTGATGTTGTGCTTAGGAGATGATTGTATAATAGGTGAGAAACCTGCAACCTGCTGATAAAGGCAAGCGCAGAGACATCTTCATTGCAGTTGGGCACCTTGGCGAGCTGGTTTTGAAAATAGCCAATGTACGTCTTGAGACTGTCACTGGGTCTCATTTTGACAGTGAGGAGGTGGTGGTTCTTTTTGGCCTCTCGGCAGGAGGCGTACTAGGTGGGGAACACCTCGGTTATCTCCTCAAAGTTGAGCAAATGCCGCGACATAAAGTAGAACCAATCCGAGGCCACACCTTTTAGACTGGACGTAAAGGTTAGGAACATGAGAGGATTGTTGCGGGTATAGACCACCATCTTGTCTCAGAAGTGCCTAATGTGCTGGATCGGGTCGCTGGCTCTGGAGCAGTAGTGAAAGGTCGGAGTTGAGAACTTCTTCGGGAACTCGCATTCTAAGATCTCAGAGAGAGGGGGAGTCAGAGACCTTGGCAGCTGCCAATGTCGGTCCGTTACGGAAGTTCAACCTCGCCTCCTGGATCCGCCTTTGGACCAACTCGTCGAGGGTTCTGATGTCGGAGAACTCCTCGATCTTCCTCCGAGTTTGGTCGTGCTAAACCCTCGTCTAGAACAAGGAGAATCAGCTTTGTTGTCAGAGCCGTTTTCGCGCAGGAGAGACGTCAGTCTGAGCCGCCTCAGATTCTTGATGGGTCCATTGACCTACGTCTCTCGCCTTCCGCGTCCGTCCTCCGATTGCGTTTGCTTCTGGGCGCCTTGGGAGGGCGGCGACTTGAGCCTGAAGTTGGTCTTGAGTTGCTTCAACGCCTCCTATTCGCGAATGGCATTCTCGCAGTCAAAAGCCGCTTGCTCTCGATCGCGATCTGATCGGGCTTGTTGCTTCTTCATCTGCTCCTTCATGTCGGCGAGCATCTGAAGGATCTAGCCTTCGTAGAGCGGTGGTTGGGCGCTGATGGCTGTCCCCTGAGATGAGGAGTCGACATTATCTGTGGCGTACTCACGATCTGCTGCGTGTGGGAGGACGTTGCCCTAGGCGTTGGTATTGGTTCTGCCTTTGGAAGGGGCGTTGTTGTGAGTGACCATCTGCTTCTTGAGGGCCATTGATGCTAGAGGAGAGGCTTGTTTTGGAAGGTTTGGATTGGAAGGGAGGGAGACCTCGAGTGTAGACTCAAACTCTCAATGAAAGTACCAATATATAGTGGAAAAAAATTTCACCACAAGCTACTGGATGCTCCCGATCAGGCCTGTCAGAGTGCACGAAGGAAGACGCCTTTCAGGTCAGGAGCACTGGTGTGGTACCGGCTTAAGACCCTCGGACGTGAAAGTCAATAGGTGGAAAGGAGGGAGGACTAGGCAGAGAGTAATTGCCGGTGTGTTGTGGTGGTGGACTGGCAGAGGGAAACTACCAGTGTGATGTGTGTGGTTTGAGAATTAGGGAAGTGACCTCCTTTGAGAATGAGGCGTATTTGTACCTGAAAGAGGCGATAGAGTGGATAAAGATAGATGCGGTTCTCAACTAATTGGCTTGAATATGTTGATTTCCGTAACTGTCTGGATTGAATCTTGATAGTTGGGATTGACACGTTGGAGGGTTACACACCGTTATCCCTAACTGTTAACAGAGTCCTGGCCGAGTAAGGAGATAGAGGCGTTAACGGCTATCGCGATCTGCGGGATTGATATCAATTTGCCATGGGATGGAAGGAGTTGCTGCCACAGGGGGACTGTTGGACTGGAGTTGGAGTGCTTTCGGGAGGCGGTATGATCTCGGAGTCATAGTCGTGGGAAGTTTTCGGAGGGGGGGTGACTTGGGCTTCAGATCGGGTTCAAGAGAGTTGGTTTATGATCCTGCTTCAGGACACATGTTGTGATCCTGGTGGGGGGCAAATTCTGATCACTACAGAAAGAAAGAAAATACATCTGTATTGAAAGATGGTTCTAAAAAAGTCTTCTATTTTTTAGATATTATTCTATTGGAGTTACATATCTGTGTTCTAAAGTTATAAGCAACTACATGGATTAAAAATTTTAAGGCATTGATGGGAGTTAGCCGCATCAGAATTACTCTTATCCTGAATTATTTTTTCTTATTTTTATCCTAAATTTTACGGTCACTATATAGCTATTCTTCGTGCTCTCTGTAACATATTAGCTGACAGAAGTTCGATTAATAAGCCATTTAAGGTTTGGGAATATGTGTCCATTTGACTCCTTGGATTATACTGTTTGAAATGAATGAGAATTCCTATGCAGAAATTATTATATACTTCTTTCTTTAGACTTGTGTCTATTCTAGGGAGTCTTGGTGCCTTTGTTGCTTGAGCTTAAACTGCAGAACTGGGAAAGATAGGTCTACCTATCCACCAACTAGCCTTCATGGTTCATTGGAAGGTTCTCTCTTCCTCGTATATGCCTTGGCTCAAAATTTGGCACCACTTTTGTTGAGGTTTGGTGTCAGGTTGACAGCCTGTTGGATGGATGACTGTGAATTCATTTTGAGGCCTCTTCAACTTTAAGTTGTGCTTCATAACCAACCCCATTTTAATGAGAAAAGGCTTGAACGATGATGGAGGTGACGATGGGTCTTACAAGTACATGTTTTCGTAATCGAGTTGAATGATGCTTTTATTGGGCATTGGGTCTGAAACACGTGATTCAGTGCCTTGAACCCTCTTTGTAACCATGCATCTTTTGTAATACTTGTGTGTCCCTATTACTTTAATACTTCCAATTTAATGTATACCATAGGAAATTCCATACATTTTTCCATTGCTACCATATTTCTACAAATTGAAGAATGATGCTCATGAATATGGATACATGTGCCACATCCTATTGCTGCAGAGACAACTTTATCAGCATAATGTTGTAAAACTAGCAGTGTTTTCCTACTGAATTTTTACACTAAATAGGTATGGGGATCGGCGCTGCCTTTCTGTATACAAGACTAAAAAGAAACAGAATTCTAATAAGGATGAAGACAACACGCCTTGCCTGACATTATCTGAAGAGGCAAAATATGTGTTACAAGATCTATTCACCTGTTACCCTCCTGATGAGGGAGAATTGAGTGAAGGCACACTCAAGAATTGTAGTCAGGCAGCTACTAAAGTACAGCAAAAGCCAGATTCTAGCTTTTGCAAACCTTCAATGCGCAAAGCTGAAATTGCTAAGAAGGTGGAGATGCTCGCAAAAAGAATGAATGAAGAACCACGTTTAAGAAAGGTTCTTGCTATTTGGTTTATTCAGAAACCTGACTGCTTTTTTTTTTTTTTTTTCCTGTTTCACATTTGTTGTCTACCTCCATGGAGTGGTAATGTGACTGCTATTGAATGAATGGACGTGCAGATTGCGGAAGGTCGGAGAAAACTTCCTATTGCATCCTTCAAGGATGTCATCACATCGAACTTAGAAACTCAGCAGGTACTCATATTTCATTTTGCATTTTCTCTTCTCCATCTGTGTAGTACCATTCCCCCCTCCCTTTATGAATGATGCGTGGGTTTTCCCCTTCTTTGGCTGTCATGTATGTTCTTTGATTTACACTCATAGCATTGTGAATCTATTTAATATTAATGGATCAGTATAACCTTTTTTTATGTGGAGAAAATAAATATTCATCACCCCTCCTTGTGCAACATAGTTACAAAGAAGTTTGGAAGTATCTTATAGAAACAGCATAAACTGTCTTAAATCAGATACGTCTTCTACTATATCTCCTTTTAAAATAGATTGCAGAAGCTTTCTTATTTAGATTTGACTTCTACTATAAATTTTTGGGAGAACTGGTTCACCTGGATTCGTACTTTCTATGTTGTTGTATAAATAAATTCTATAACAGTTTTCTAAGGAGTAAGGACCCAATATTGCATGACTTAGAGTTACTTGCCATTTAGCTACTTTGAGTAATATTAAGTAGAATGGAGTAAAAGCTAACGGAGAAGCTGTTTAGCAAAATAGCTGCCCACCTGCTCCAGATCAACATGGAGTACTTATTAAGGATTACGAGTCATCTTGCAAAATTGTTGAAACCGTCTAAAGAAGAAGCCATTTAGCAGAGGAGCTGCCCGCCTGATCTGGATCAACATTGAGTAATAGTACTTATTAAGGATTGTGAGTCACCTTATAGTATTGTTGCAAGTGCCTGTCATGTCACCCAAATGTTATGGATCAGATGACATGCCAGCAACCCTTCCTGAGACATGTGCAACAACATGCATGCATGAAAGCAGGATGCTACACTATTGATCCATCATGAGATTCCCAATTAGCCAGAAAAAGAGAACTCATGAGATCCCAAAGTTGATCAAATTTCCACGATTGCAAGCAATTTCTATAACCGGTTTACTACATCTGCCAAATAACAAGGAGAGATCTAAGTCTACAAATAGAAACATTATATTCTGTCAATAAAAGTTTCATCCGAAGGAAATCTCTCTAACTGCAAATGACTTCCAAAGCATGACAATTGATCATTGTTACACAGTTACACTGTTAACAGATACATGCTTGAAGCCACCTCATGGGCCTTCTTTTATTTTGAGCTTAACTGCTCATATCATCGTGCATTCATAAAGTACGAATAAAACAACTATAATAAAACATCAAACGATCATTATTCTACCCCATAATTTTGTTATAGTAATGGTGTATGTCAAGTGTACTGTTCTAACTGATCTCGATGATATTTGAGTTGTAAGAATGAAAAGGACTATGCTTTTAATAGTGGTTAATCATTTAAGAATAGGTAGGCATGTCATGATGTTTCAGGCTAAGTCATACACACTAGCTGATCCAAATGATGTCAAATATCAAATCCCGCTCATGGGCTATGGTTGATATTCTGATGCATCAATTCTTCAAAATAGGTTATGTATCTGTTTGGATACGTATGCCACACCGATACTTGTAGGATTCTCATTAGATTCTTTCATGTGAATCAGGCAAGTATTGAGTCGAACACAGCAATAAAATGTGGATTTTATAAATTCCTCTGGGACTCGTTAAAATCAACCAGTCTTTCATCTAATAAACTTGATATAAGTGAAATAAGTTAGTGGAATCATGAATTTAACCCGACAATCCACTAACTTTATACACATTTCAACTTTCAACTTATCTCAGAATTTTGCAACGCCATCCGCTATATGACTAAATTATAAAAAATTATAATTTCATATATATAATTTATACACATTTCAACTTTCAACTTATCTTAGAATCCCAGCAACGCCATCCACTATATGACTAAATTATAAAAAATTATAATTACATATATATGCATATAAGTAATATTATTTAATCTCCATATCAACGACAGAATTTTTTTCAGTGGCTTTTTCAAATTTTGCCACGTATCCATATTGTATCATATCCGATACTCATATTCCTATCAGTGCAACCTTATTTAATAAAATTGTAATGTAATAATTGTGCACATTGGATATGATCCACAAAGTGGCAAATGTCATATCTCGGAGATTGGAACAACAACTCGTGTAACCACGCCACATGATTTTATGATCCACATAATTGCAAATATGGAATATTACATCCTTACACACTAGCTATGGCCTGCATAGTGTCGAACATCATCACACGTGCTGCCATGGTGGCGGATCTAACGTTATGGGGTGCTCGCTATGGTTTTGCATAGTGGAAAATGTTAATAACTTGTCTTAGGAATTGTTCTAATTATTGGAGTGAAAAATCCATTGGATTTCATTTTGGTTAAAAATCCACTAATTGCATCTGTTTTCCAAAGTGTAGAAGTCGTTTGGATTACAATCAAAGTGTTTGTTTGGATGCCCTATTAACTCCATGACAAGTCATTGATATTTTATTAAAAACTTGTTTTGTGGCCAAGAGTTCTCTAGACCTCTTTTTTCTAATCAAAGGATCTGGCAATTGTTTGGATTGCAAACCATAGGATTTTACTCAAAATTAACCGCAGACAACCATTCCTATGGATTTCCTAAATGTACTGGAAAACATGGAATCTAGAATTTTATTGTCTATCCAAACTTAGGATAATATTAAAGCCATAAACAAATAATTAGGATTGTGTCTATCCAAACATGCCCTAAGATTTCTGAGAGCTCAATATTTTTGACAGTACCATTGCTTGATTATTCAACTAATGCATGATGTCTGGGTAATCAAAGTCTTGGCATGATAGCTTACAGCATAAATCAACATATATCTGATATGATGTCTGAGAAATCAAAGTCTTAACATGATATGAATTCTGGGCTACCTTATAAAACTGCAATTCGTAAATTCACTGTAAGACATCTTAAAACAGGTCTGGATTGTTATGCAATCAAATATTAGCATTGTACATCACACTCTGCACTATATGAAGTTTTACCTATATACAGATCTACCTAGCTGATTTAGAAATTTGCAGCGAAATGGGAGGCTGTTACGAATTCCACCTTGTTCCCATTGAAGGGGTCTGACTACGACCGAGATAGGTTAACTTTTGCAGCTTAAGATTTTCATAAATAATACAAATTCAATATTGTTTATGTTGTTATTATGCTTTGGACTTAAAATTATGTGTATTAGTTAATTCACTCCAGCCCACTCGAATTTCGATCCGGTTCGTGCGTTCTTGCATTTTAATTCTTTTTTTGTTCTAATCTGCAAGCACAAAACATGCGACCCAATGACTGGCGGAAGAGCAGCAATGACCAATCGATTCATGTTGTCTTTGACGTTTTTTGCTCTAGTAGCTTTCCTTATTACGGTTTTCTGCAGTCTTATACATTTCAACTATTTCTTTTAAAGTTTATTCAAATTAATTGGAATTACTGTCATGTGTAATTAAATTAGTTTTTTTTGAATAGGTATCAAATCCGAACTTGCTGCATGGTTATTAAAAGATGAAAGCTTATTATCATAATTCTTACATGTCTTTGAAAGTACATGCTTGTGTCTTGTCTTTACCCGCACAGTGACGTAACATGATACACACATGATTATTGAAATGACCTGTGCCAACGCTTTCAAGTGTAACACGATCTCATATACCAATCTGATTAAGCCAAAAGCTTTCTTTTTGGGTTCCGTGCATTCAAAGCAGTGTACCTTGTCTGTTTCCAGCCCCGTGCCATAAACCAGGCATGCTATGTCCCACAAATTGGTAGCATTGAGTTATGCAAAGGTGGTTCTTTCTCTGTAATTTTTGACAAGCGTGATGACTGATTTGGGTAGAGCACCCATGGCAGATTTACCACTAGGTTATATTTTGCACCTTGGTTAGAGGTCAAATTTCATATAAAATTTGTGTGGCCAAACAAGTTTTTATGCGTTATCTAGGAACTTATATATGATTACTATACATTTACTAAAGTGGTTTCCAGTTTCCTTCTCCCCTACTTTATCTTCTCTGTTACGGAACAGGATCCTTCTGATGCCTTTCTCACTGTACCAATGACCATAAACCACCATGATTGATGGAAGTGTTGCTGGTGATTCCACACCCTGGACGGCAGCCAAAATAATTATTCTAGTTATATAATAGGTCTCATTCAACAAATGTCCAAAGCAGGTATAATTCTGAACCAAAGAATATTATTCCTTGAGACTTGAATCATCAGTGGCCAGACCATTGACTTCCAGCAGCACATATTGATTCAACCGTCAGCTTAGCAGGACTCATCTTTTAACAAGGAAAACGAAGATCATTGTAGGAAGAAATTACCTCAAATTAGGAGGATTCTACTTTTATTTCTTTTTCCTTTTTTCTCTTTCCTCTTCTTCGTTTTCTTCCTTTTCATCTTTTTTTGGTCATTCTGCCATGCTTCTCTTCTTTTTTCCGTTATTGTGGTGGATGACATTCTCTTCTGCTTTTCTGTTCTGGGATGCACCGGTGGAAAATTTTTTAGTCCTAATTTCATGTATTATCCATGTGATTGTCTCACATTTCCATATTCTCTTAGTGACAATTACTCACATTTCCATTGCTTGTCCAAAGCAAATATCCAAGGATCTTTAATTGTGCGCGCTTGAGCATAGCGGATGACTTATTTATTTATTCAATGAAGGTAACACTTTCATTCTTATGGACTTTGGTTATCTGATTTTGCATGGATTTAAGCATGTTTAAGTTTACTTTATATATGCGCTTTATCATTTTATCTATTATTGTAATAGTAGAGGCTTTGTTGTACGTTGACAGACCATGCCTTCCCAAAATCTAGTCTTCTTTAATAGCAGAAAGATGTGATATGTGAACTTTCAAGAAGACTGATTATAATTTAACTTCCTCATTATACCTTTCTAAACCAGGTGGTGCTGATATCTGGAGAGACTGGTTGCGGTAAAACCACTCAGGTCGTGTGCTCTTTTTTGCTTAGTTTTCTTTCTAGTACATCTTACATATCCCGCATGGGATATTATTGCTGAAAGTTCTTTACTTTTACAGCTCTCATTTTCACTCATTTTTGTGTTCTCCATAATGAGTTAAATTCCATCTCTTGATCATAATTCTTGGCAACTGAACAAGGTCCTGCTTTATGATATATGCCCTGTTATATCTTCTTCAAGTGTAAATATATCTCTTGGTTTGAACTTTGGAATGTTTTCTCTGAGTTAATTTTCTATACATTGTGCTGGAAATACTGTTTCTTTTGGAGAAGTGAAACTGTACATTAGCAATCAGTTAACGTTCTTCAGCATGCTACAATAGTGCTGGATATCAAGTTCTGTGATATTATAGTGCATGTTACCAGTGTTGGATGACATTGTCATTAGGTGCCCATGAGAGTGTTAACTGTGAATGAATGATGAAGGCACATGATTTTTTTAATTCAATGAAGTACTTCCACACAAACAAACAGACACGCATGCACGCGCGCGTACACACTCAAACGGGAGGTCGGTGGCCATAAGAGGAAATTTCCTCCTATCTTATAACTGCATTTTCCCACCGTAATTTCATAATTTGAACCACTCAAAGTACCTTCATATCCTGGAATGTATATATATGAAAAATTATGAGTTTTTAATATTTTTTACTTATGCATCAAGTAATTGTAAAACTGACAGTTTTTCACAATAAAATAAATGCGACCACTAGATCTAAGAGTAAACAAGGTCTAAACCCATGAGTTTTAACACATCTATATTGTAGGCAACAAAGATCATAACGTATGGCTGGATCTTAAAACTATGGTGGGAACATGGAGTTATAGGTGCAACATAGGAGGAAATTTTCTTATATGTCTCTCTCTCTCTATGTGTGTGTGTAGGCTTGGCTATCTCCAAAAGAATTTGAGCATTAATCATTCCTGCTCAAATTCAATGCTATGACATTCATATACAAGATCCATTTCGTTGAAGTTGATATACATTATTCAAAGTAATTGAAAATAAAAAATCAAGTGTTTTATAGTTTTCTTGTCTGTGCACCAAACATGCACAAAATAGACAGCTGAAAGTAGCATATTACTTAGATAATCTATGATTTTAAACATACAAATTCTCCATCTGACCATTTAATCATGATCTAATTATTTAAAAACCCTCACACACTAACTTTTGTTATGTTTCAGATATTCTATACCGTTAAACTAACCAACTCACTATTTCAGCTATTCATTTTGCTCCTATTTGATGAATAAGTAAAAAGTATTCAAAACACTTGAGTTTTCATTTTTAAGCACTCTTAACAATGTAAATTAACTCCAACAGAGTGGATTTTCAATTTGAATGACCTAACATTAAATTTGAATGAGAATGATTAATCTCCATATCCTTCCTAATGGACCCAAGTCTATCTCATACACACACATATAGATATAGACTTGGGTACGTGCGGAAGGATTTGAGCACTCAAACTCAATCACATGATATTCAAATATAAGATCCACTCTGTTGAAGTTGATCTACATTGTTTAAAGTAACTAAAAACTAAAAATCATATATTTTGAATAGTTTTTGCACATTCATCAAGTAGGCTCAAAATGAACTGTCGAAATAGTGAGTTGGTTAGTTTAACTGTGTATAATATTTGAGACCTAACAAAAATTGGTATGTGAGGTTTTTTTTAAATATTTAGATCATGATCAAATGATTGGATCGAGAATTTATATGTCTAAAGTCATAGAACTAAGTAAAATATTATTTTCGGTCATCAATTTTGCGCCTGCTTGATGAATAGGCAAAAATGTTTCAAAACACTTGTTTTTTTATTTTTAGTTACTTTAAACAATGTAAATCACCTTCAACGGAGTAGATCTTGTATTTGAATGTCGTAAGATTTGAGTTTGAGTGAAAAGAATTTGGGCTTGAATCCTTCTGCATGTACCCAAGTCTATCTCCATCTATATACACACACATATATGTATATACATATATATGTATTTACATATTTGTGTAGTGGTCAGATTTTGACCTTTGTCAAGATTAAGACACGTGTCCAGATACCTGGTGGCTCCACTTCTCTGCCAGTGCACCCATCTCACTTACAAGCATGACATGAGTTCAAGAGGAAAGCCCTGGGCCTCGCCCCAAGCTTACATCTAATCAGGCATCACTCACTCGGAGCTATACTACTCTCCGGGATGCCAACAACTAATACAAGGATCCTCTCCTAGTGGCATAAATATCCTCTTCGGAGCCACTCAAAGCTTCGACACAGACCCTTCGGAGCTCGTTACTCCCGCGCGACGTATAGTTGGATAACACGATCCCCGTGATTTACGGATCCGACCACGCTGCCAGATCATCCCATGTTCTTAACGTTGTAACACTCTTATATTAATGCGGGCAGCTATGGATAGTGGTGTATATCTCTGCATGACGATCCTATAGCCAAGCAGCGCGATTTAGGCGGTTACAAGAAAATCATAATATGCGAAAGCTTCAAGATATTCGCACATAGGAAACAACTTAGGTGAGTATAAATACTTCTTCTCTATCGAGAAGGGAGGTTGGTTCACAATTGATTACCCAAAATTCTAGTGGTTCATATCTGAAAATCTTAGAACTTGTAATTATATATCACCCTGCTGAATTCATTGTAATTCTCAGATTTATAGTGAACTCTCTCTTTGTGGTTTTTTCCTTTTGGGTTTTTCATGTAATTCCCTGTTGTATGCAATTGCTAACATCTGTCCATTCACTTATAAACTCACTTACAACTCGTGCTGGAGAATTTCCCCGAGAATTTTCCTCCACATTTTGGTACTTCCATTGAGATTTTGAATCCACACTCAAGATCTCTTTCGTTTCGCAACCATTCCTCAAAAAGCCTCGCTAAACGAAATGACTCTACAAGGAAGAGCGAATCCCAGGCCGCCGCCGCCACATCTAAAGGCAAGTTTATTGCTGTTAGGGACTCAGAGTCTATCGACGCTCATCCACCCCACCTCTAGGTTCACATCGAGGATGTCAGGGAAGACTACTCTTTTCCGGCTGTTGCGCTAGAGGTAGGGACCAAAGGATACGAAACTCAGCTCCCTGCCAAGGACAACTCCTCCAAATGCTCGCCAGCTTCCAAAGGCAATTGGACGAGTAATAGGCGGAGACGGCTCGTGAACGCGAGAAGGCTGCTCTAAAGAGATACGGGCTGCCCGCCCACGTCCAAAATTAGCTCGCTACCTAGGTTGAGATCCTCCGGAAGTCTCAGTCCATAATGATGAGGTGGCAGAAGGGTCTCAGACTCCCCATCACAACCTCTTACCGCCGGGACCACCCGCTATGAGGGCAATTAGAGGCGCGCCAGATCTGAATCAAGTGATGACGAGCACTCCAAGAATTCTGGCATCCACAAAGCTCCGAAGGTCCCTCACATTGAGGACATTGAGGAGATTATCCGGAGGCGGATCGAGGAAGCAAGTTAACAATTCGGGAATGAGGCGGAGCCTTGCGGCCTGAGAACCTCTGACTCACCACTCTCAGAGAAAATCATCTCTCTCCGCTTCCCCAGAAGTTCGTGATGCCGAGCTTCGAGTGCTACTCTAGGGCGACTGATCCCATCCAACACTTCCGGTCGTAGTCCACTGTCACGACGACTTCCTCTTGAGTCGCGTGTTCCTTTTCAGTCTCAAAGCGCCGCCTACGACTAGTTCTACTCTCTCTTGAGGTACTTACGCTGGAGTTTCGAGGAGATGAAGCAAGCTTTCTATCACCAATACGCTTCTCGGCGAGAGCTGAAGAACAAAAATAACCTCCTCACTATCAAGATGAAGTCTGAGAAGAGTCTCAAGCACTATGTCAGTTATTTTTAGAGCCAGATGACTTTGGTGTATAACTACAACGAAGACGTGGCTGCTGCGGTGTTTATTACTAGTAGACCCGGCCACGGTTTGGTTCGAACCGGGTCGGGAGAACCGGAACCAGCTTGGCCCGGTTTCGAACCGGACCGGAACCGGGCTCCGGCTCCGGTATGAGAAGAACCAGTTTTTTTATTTTGTTGGGGTCCTGGTCTGCCGGCCCAGGACCAGCCGCCTGGCCTGATTAGTGATTATAAAAAAAATTCTTTTTGACCTTGCAGGCTTGTAGGTTCGAACCCAGAAACCTTAAATTCGTACCATGATGCTTTAACCAGTTGAGCTAATAGAGAATTCATTAGATATTTCAGTTATAAATATATATTAATAGTCTGTAGCGCATTTAGTGTAAAAAAATAGAACAAGAACTGGAACCGTCCGGTTCCGGGGCCGAAACTGGCCGGACCCGTTCCGGTTCCTCCGATCTCAGAACCGGAACCGAAACCAGAAGCGTCGGTTCTGGAATCGGGGTCAGGTCTAATTAGTAGGCTGCAAGTCACCCATTTCTTCTACAAGCACTTGGTGAAGCACGAAGTCACCAAGATGAGGGACATCCTCTCCCGCGTTCAAAAGTACATCCAGATCGAGGATGCGACCGGAGCGCAGTCGATCGCTCTCTTGGGGGGAGGATAAAGGGGTAAAGCTGAAGCCACAACCTGCTTTCCCAAAGAAGACTCAGAACTGAGCTTCCAGTCTTAAAGCACCGCCTGCGACTAGTTCTACTCTTTTTCTCGAGGCACTCATTCTGGAGCTTTGAGGAGATGAAGCTGGTTTTCTATCACCAATACGCTTCTCGACGGGAGCTGAAGAAGAACAACAATCACCTCCTCACTATCAAGATGAAGCCTAGGAAGAGTCTCAAGCACTATGTCAGTAATTTCCAGAGCCATTCGCTTTGGTGTATAACTACAATGACGACGTGGCTGCTGCGGCGTTCATTTGTGGGATGCAAGTTACCCACTCCTTCTACAAGCACCTGGTGAAGCACGAAGTTACCAAGATGAGGGACATCCTCTTCCACGTCCAGAAGTACATGCAGATCGAGGGTCCGAGCCAAAGCGCAGTCGATCGCTCTCTGGGGAAGGATAAGGGGAGAAGCCGAAGCCATAACCTGCTTTCCCAAAGAAGACTAAGAACCGAGCTTCCGGCGCAATCCGCAAACAACCTTCGCCGATCCATGCCAAGTCCTACAAAGAGGGAGCAGGCTTCACTCTGTTTAAAATCTCCGTGGACCATGTTTTTAATGCCATCAAGGATCAAGACTGGGTGAGGCGTGTGAGGCCACTCCCGCCTAACCTGAAGGGTCCTGGAGCTGGAGAATACTGCGCCTTCCATGACAGAATGAGACACCGTACCGTGGATTGCCACTCTCTCCAGAGACAACTCCAGGAGCTAGTAAATAGATGATATCTTAAGGAGTTTATCCTCAACCCTGGGCAGCCCTCGGCGACCAGGGTTCAGAACGAGGCCCCAGAGACCTCGCAGCAAGAGAGACAGGTCAATCACACTTCATCCAGAATCGGAAAGTCAACACCATCTTTGGTGCTTCTTCGATAGAAGGCATTACGGCCAAGGAGAAGGCCATCTACGTTAATGAAACTTGTAGGAGCAGATACCCTACGGTGTTGATAGATCCGCCTCCGACTCCAAGAAAACCGATCTCGTTCTCGGATACTGATGCCATGGCCGTGCATTTCCCACACAATGACACCCTGATCGTCGGCAACTATCAGGGGTCAAGGTCCTAATCGACAGAGGGAACTCCGTCAATATCCTGTATGGAGGCGCCCTTGCCATGATGGAGGATACCCGGAGACTGCCTGAGCAATGATCAACCCTCAAACCTAGTCTTATCTGTATGGGTTTGATGGGAACAAGACGCACTCACCAGGCATGGTTGCACTTCCAGTTCGCGTAGACCTCTACAATGTCATCACGGAGTTCTACGTGGTTGATGTGAGAGTCTCACAACGCTATCCTCGGGAGGCCATGGCTTCACATGATGAAGGTCGTGCTGTCCACCTACCATCAACTGGTGCGATATCCCATTCAACTGGGATGACCGACATCAGAGGGGACCAAGCCACGTCCATAACCATCTCCGCCATCGCCAGAAAGTTTGGCTAGAGACCAAAGACTGCAAAGGCAGTCTCCAACAAAGATTTTCCCATGGGCAAGAAGCAGAAGCAAATTGAACACAATAGCAATCACAGAGCGGCGGAAGACAAGACCCTGACTCTTCCTCTGAGTCAGAAGCTTCGAACAGCAAGTCAGAAGAGGAAGCTTAGCTATTTCATGCGGACCTCCATCATCCATAATAAGTTCTTCGGATCGGTAGAATATTTCCTACGCATAAGGAGACCCGACTCTAGAAGTTCCTTTCTGAGAACCTAGATATGTTCGCGTGGTTCCCCACTGACATGCCCGGAGTCAACCTAACAATCATCTGCCACAAGCTGTCTATCCGCTTTGAAGCCAAACCAGTACAACAAAGACCACAGAAGATGAACGCAGAATGCCTCCAGGCACTTAATGATGTAGTCAACCAGTTGATCAAGGCCGGTTTCATCCAAAAACTTTTCACCCAGAATGGCTTGCCAATCCAGTTCTAGTAAAAAAAAAAAAGAATGGAAAGTGGAGAGTCTGCATCGACTTCACGGATCTCACTAAGGCTTGTCTCAAAGACAGCTTTCTGCTGCCCAGCATAGACCGGATGGTCAAGGCAACAAAGGGTCATCAACTTCTCAGCTTCATTGATGCCTACTCTGAGTACAATTAGATCAAGATGTATCCACCAGATGAAGGAAAGATTGCATTCACCACTGGCTGCGCCATCTACTGTTACAGAGTGATGCCATTCGGGTTGAATGCCGGAGCCACCTTCTAGCGAATAGTCAATGAAGTATTCAAGGAATTGACCGAGCACACTATGAAGGTCTATGTCGACATGTTCGTGAAGAGTTTCGAGTGCTCAGACCATGTACAACACTTGGAGGAAGCTTTTGCTCTTCTCCGAAAATACAACGTGAAACTCAACCCGGAGAAGTGCACCTTCGGAGTAGCTTTCGGCAAATTCCTCGGGTATCCGGTCACTCAGCGAGGAATCAAAGCTCGACCCTAACCAGATAACCACAATACTGGGGATGAAATCTCCTACTTGCGTCAAGGAGGTCCAAATCCTCAATGGGCGCCTCGCTGCCCTCAACCGGTTTCTCAGCAGGTCAACTGACAAGTGCAAGCCCTTTTTCTAGGCCATCAAGAAGAATAAGCTGACTTCCACTGGGATGAGCAATGTGAAGTAGCATTCTCGAGTCTGAAGACTTATCTGGCATCTCTGCTACTCCAATCCAAATCTCTTCCCGATGAAACACTGTTTCTCTATCTCGCAGTCTTTGATATTGCCGTGATTGCAGTTTTGGTCCGGGAGGATGAAGGCGTCCAGAAATCGGTCTATTACGTTAGCAAGCCCTTGATCAATGGCCCAAACGAGGTATACAAGGATTGAAAAGCTAATTTTCTCTCTTTGTTACTACGAGGAAGTTGAAACATTACTTTCAATCTTTCCCTATCGTCGTGCTGACGGAATACCCTTCGAGAGCCATAATGGAGAATCCTGAGGCCACTGGGAGAATAGCGAAGAGGGTCATGGAGATCAAACCCCTTGGAGTCACCTTCGAGCCGAGGACATCAATCAAGGGGCAAGTCTTAGCGGACTTCATTGCCGAATTCACGCCGAGACCTTTCCTGCAGAGCAACCTCTTGAAACGGTGGATCCTGAACGTTGACAGAGCATCAAATGATAGGGGTGCTGGAGTTGAGATAGTTCTCACTACCCCAGAGGGATTCATAATTGAGCAATCCTACACTCTCGTATTTCGCGCCACCAACAATGAGGCCGAGTACGAAGCACTCATCGTAGGTCTCAAGATGATGGTACCATCGGGATCGCGGGCTTGAGGTTTGTTGCGACTCGCTACTCATAGTGAGCGAAATTAACAGAGAATACACAACCAAAGATGATCGAATGGCCGCGTACCTGAAGATCATCACCACTTAGAAATCTAAATTCTCTCGTTGGAACTTCATTCAAGTCCCGAGATTTGAGAACAACCACCCCGACTCCTTGGCAACGTTATTATCAATTGTCGACTTCCAATTCAGACACAAGATCCCTGTTGAGTATATTCCGAAACCATGCATCCACAAGTCCAATGAGGAAGTGTTGCGTCTAGATACTTCTCCGGGGTGGAGGGTCCTATCATAGCTTATCTCAAAGATGGAACACTCCCCGGAGACAAGACTGAAGCTTAGAAGTTGCAGCATCTCGCCACCAGATTCCTACTCCTCGGAGACCTCATGTACAAGAAGTTTTATTCCAAATTGCACTCTGACCCATATTTGAGATGCCCCGGTCCAGAGGAAGCTAGAAGAGTAATGCGAGAGATCCATAATAGTGATTGCGGGAACCATGCTGGAGGCCGATCCCTCACTCACAAAGTCATCAAGCAGGGTTACTATTGGCCCAAGATGTTCGATGACGCCAAGGAATATGCGAAGAAATGTTCGCAATGCTAGAGGTTCTCTCCTTCAAACAGAACGAGCTCAGACCTCTACACTCTGTAGAGTTCCTGACCCGTCATGCAGTGGGGCTAGACATAGTAGGACTCTTTCCCGAGCGCTTCTCTAGTTTAGATTTCTACTGGTAGTCACGGACTACTTCACTAAGTGGGTAGAAGCGATGCCACTCTTCGACCTCACAGGACAACAGATTGTCAAGTTCCTTTGGCAGAACATTATGCCGCTTTAGGCTTCCTCATACCACCATCTCCGACAACAAAATGAACTTCACCAGCAAGTAG
Organism: Agave tequilana; assembly: GCA_038442645.1. Lineage (NCBI taxonomy): Eukaryota > Viridiplantae > Streptophyta > Magnoliopsida > Asparagales > Asparagaceae > Agave > Agave tequilana. The sequence goes on along the minus strand of JAVJIF010002062.1, from coordinate 14,725 downwards.
GTGGCAAGCTTCTTAGCCAAATATAAGATCGCCCACCGATTCTCCACCCCCTACCATCCACAAGACAACGATCAGGCCGAGATCAACAATCACACTATCCTAGATAGTTTGTGCAAGAGCCTAGACAAAGCAAAAGATAAGTGAGTGGAGAGACTCCCCGGAGTGCTATGGGCGTACTAGACCACCAAATGTGTCCCGAGACGGAGGCCATCATTCCAGTCGACGTTTACATGCCAACGTTCTGTATAGAAGAAGTCGATTGGAACCAGAATGTCGCTCAACTTCGCCTGGCCCAAGATCAGTTGGAGGAAAGGTGACGACAAGCTCATATCCGCATTGCTGCCTACCAACAATAGATCAAGTTAGCTCATCACAAGAAGGGGAAGGCCCTCAAATTCTAAGTTGGTGATCTGGTTCTAAAGTGCGTCATCTAGAGCACCAAGGAGAAAAATGCGGGGAAGTTCGGACCAAATAGGGAAGGACTATACACTATGGTCGTCAGAGGCGGCAATGGCTCATACACCTTGGTCGACCAAGACGGAAAGACACTCGGGAAGCATTGTAATTCTTTTCATGTGAAGTGATACTATGTATGATCCATTTCCCATTCAATGAAAAAGTTCACAATTGTGCATAATTTCTTTCCCTACAGTCTCATAAATGCATCAAAAAACCTATATCGAGTCCTCACCCTGGTAGTTCAGACTTATACACAGTCACTCCTGAATTATGGAAGCGCTCCTAATGATCACAACTTATACAGAGTCACTCCTGAATGACGAAAGCGCTCATGAGGGTCATTCAAAAGCCTATATCGTGTCCTCACTCTGACAGCTTAGATCTATGCGGAGTTACTCCTGAATGACGGAAGCACTCCTGATGGTTGCCGCTTATACGGAGTCACTCTTGAATGACGACTCTTGAATGACGGAAGCGCTCCTGACGGTCGCTCAAAAGCTTATATCGGGTTTTCATACGGACGATTCAGCCCTATGCGGAGTCACTCCTGAATGACGGAAGCACTCCTGATAGTCGCCATCCATTTAGAGTCACTCCTAAATGACGAAAGTGCTTCTGACGGTCGCTCAAAGACTATATCGGGTCCTCACCCTGATGGCTCAAACTTATACGGAGTCACTATTGAATGACGGAAGCACTCCTGATGGTCGCTACCTATACGAGTCACCCCTGAATGACGAAAGTGCTTCTGACGGTCACTCCGACAATCTATATCGGGTCCTCACTATGATGGCTAGACCTGTACGGAGGCTCTCTTAAAAGATGAAAACATTCTTAAGTCACTTTGACAGCCTATATCGGGTCCTCACCCTGACGGCTAGATCGACACAGACTCTCTTAAAAGAGTGAAGCGTTCCTAACGGTCACTTCGATAGCCTATATTGAGTCCTTAACTTGCGGCTAGACCTACACGGAGGCTTAACTAAGAGATGGAAGCGCTCATAATAGTCACTCTGTCAGCTTATATTGGGTCTTCACCCTGACGACTAAACCCCCACGAAGGATCTCTTGAAAGATAGAAGCGCTCCTGACAGTCACTCCAACAGCCTATATCGGGTTCTCACCTGACGACTAGGCCTACACAGAAAGATGGGAGCGCTCCTAACAGTCACTTCAAAATGCCTATATCGAGTTCTCACCCTGATGGCTAACTCCAATCTACGTCAGAATCTCGGCCTAACCACTAAAAGGCGCAATATAGACATTGAAAAGAATCAACGAGGGGGCAAGCTCCGACAACTACCAAGTCATTCCAACAACTGTCGACTCCACGTCCTAACTCACTTCCTCGGATCGAACACAATCAAACAATCACGTCAAAATCAAACAGATTTAACAAGCCACACAAGCACGCAGAAAATGCAAGATTCAAAATTGAATGTGTTTATTACAAACACATTATTACAAATGAGTACAAGCGGGGAGTACAAATGTCAACGTGGCGGTTGTTATCTCCACCTTTCACTCGGTCCCGACCCAGTCCTGCTCGAGAAGCAATGTCTACTTAACTCATTGTAAATCCTGCGCCTCCTGGAAAGATTTGTGGTGGTGATTGTTCAATTGCACCACTTCTGCTTGTAGATCTGCGACCTCACGCTCACGACGTTGCAAATCCAGCTCCAATTGACAGGCCTTCCCTCTGAGCTCGAGCTTTTCTTCAACTCGCGACTGGAGCGAGTGTATCATTGACTGCCTCTTAAGAATGATATCGCGCATGCCTGAGGCATCCTTCATCGCTTGCTTCAGTAATTTCAGCTTTTCTAGAAGGGCCTCAGAGAGTTCGAGTTTCTCCCTTAGCTCCAGAGCTCGAGCTTCTCCTTTAGCTTTTTCAGCTGTCGGGCTTGCTCTATCCACTCATCCATCAATTTGGACAGTTGGTCCCGGGAGGTCGCTCGCCTTAGGCGATGGCAATTCAACTCGCAGTCTAGCTGATAGATAAGACATCATGCGGAGAGGTAGGCCAAGCATCGATTAGAAGCGACTCTTCGCCACTCTGTCGCGTTGAGCATGCAAGGTGTCGAGCAGAGAGCTGGGTTCCTCCCCGAGACCTAAGTCGGGACCTTCTTTCGAGTCGTCGAAGTCGGAGTCATCTGAGATCACCACAGGCTCTTCAATAAATCTGATACTCGGGGATCTACTTCTTACACGATTTTCAAGACCCAGAGCCCCACATTCATCAACACCCTGAATGGGTCCAACTAGCCCTGGGGAGATTCTTCAGGAGACGAGAGTCATGCCTTACGTAGCCTCATCGAGTTACAACAAACAACAGAGTGTCAAAATAATAAGACGATCCAAAATTTGAGAAATTCAGACATTCAACAAAATTTTATATCCATTAATGATGAGGAGATTACAAAATATACAAGAAATTATAGCTCACTTATACACACAAAATCTGGATCAGGTGCCTCGGCAGCTCCAGATGTAAAGTCCGCCTCGGAGTCCCGACATGCTTCAACAGACTGGCCCTCAGTAGGAGCTGCACTGACAGGAGAATACCGAGAAGTCACCACGACCTTAGCCGTGGCGAAAGTGTCAGGCATCAAAGGGGGCACCAGAGGCCAAGACTTCCACCATCCCTATATTGGCTCTCAACACTGAGAGGGTACCCCGTGGTTTGCCTTACACCCCATCGTTGTGCCCATCCCATACTTCTCCTTCTGCAGCCTCGTAATGTCTTCATCCGCATGCTTCTCGGTCTCCTTTTCAGCAAGCACCTGCTGCAACTCACGCCGGAGGCCATCCTTCTCGCTCTCGAAAACGCTCCTCACGCGATCAAGCTCAACTTTGGCGTGTTCAGCCTGCCGATTTGCAACCTCTAACTCTTAGGAAGCTGCCTGGAGTTCAGAATCTCTCCTCCCCAACTCTGAGCTTTTATTCAACTCCTCTCGAGTCTGGAATAGTTCTTGCCGGAGCATCGACTCTGCCGCCTGGAACTCCTTCCGAATTCGATTCAGCTCATCCTCCCAGCTTCGTTTGGGCCACTAATTCGCGGTTCAAGTCAGCTTGGAACTTGATGAGCCTCTCATCCGCCTCCCCCTTCTCAGTAGACAGAGCGTCGACCCTTCTCAGCAAGTCAGCATTGGTCCTCTCCTTCTCCTTTAGAGTGACCTGCTGATTGCCAAAGAGTTCGACAGCGATTACGACGTTCTGCAAGAGGAAAGATTCGAGGTGAGCTACATGAATACCTGAAGCGAAGTACAATTTGAACTTATCTGGAAGATATTACTCTCCAGCGTTCTACACTGCTCCCTCGACAAGAGCGCCAGTACTCCTCTATTCCTTGGAGGAAGTCGCCATGCCCGAGGGCCACCTCGCTATCTCCCATCCTCAGCAACAAGCTTATCCTAGAGCTCACCTCTTGAGGCTCCCAGCCTCATCAGGAAAGGGAGGCCAACTTCGAGGACCCGACAGCAGTGCTGACCTCGTTGACTCTTGCCACCTGGAGTATAGGCTCCTCAGTAGGAGCACAAACCCAGAGGTGTCCTCCAGGGCACCGCCTTTCGAGGACTACGACCTTGGAGGGGCATTACCTCTCCAAGGACTTCGATCTTAGAGCTGTGCCCCTCCAAGGACTTCGATTTTAGAGATTGGTTCACGGGATTCCGGCTGTCCCATTACACTGGGAGAGGCTTCCTGCTTGGCTCTGACTCCCTCTTTGGGATAGGAGCCTCCTCCTACAGCTGCCATCATCCTCTCCAGCTTCTCGGCATTGGACTCATATTCGTTCATCTAACGTCTCTTCTGTAAAACACAAGTGTCAGAACTATGGAAGCATAATGTAGAAGGATCCGGAGCCAAATTAATACTTACCCTCTCAGAGATCTGAGGTCGAGGAGAAGAGTCCTCTTGCGATTTTCTGCTCTTTGGCCGCTCCGCTCGAGCCAGGCTTTTCCTGGGTTGCACCTCGGGCTTTGGAGTCACACTCTTCGATCGGGATTCCGCCACTCACCAAAACATCACTCGCGGAAGCGCACTCCTTCTCGGTGGCAGGAACGTGCGCCTCATCATCCTTCTCGATGCTGTGTGCCTCGAAACAGTCGGGGACTCAGTGGGCCTCTGCGGGTCCAGCAACCAGCTCTAGTTTCGACAGTCATATGAGAGTCGATACAACATCTGAACCCTCTCTTACATCTCTTTAGGGATCGTCACTCCCTTTTAGGAAGCAGACCCCTGTTTCATGCGAACGGAAACACCCATGATCCTTGGCTGAGGCAGCCCCCCCGGGTCTGGAGACACGAATGACGGTGTCACACCACACCATGATCGCTGTCCACCAGGTTGATACGATCAACCTATCACACCCACTCTGTGGAACGAGGGAGTGAGTGTCTTGACGAGACTTTCTCATCACGTAAACAACGTAGAATTCATCCACCTAGTATGAAACATGGGCATAAGTAGCACAAAGAGCTTCGAATCCCAGAACAGTTCGTCATGTCCCAGTGTCAGCTGCGAGGGCGGGACCTTGAAGTGCACCAAGACATCTTTGACAAAAAGGAGTCATGGGGAGCTTCTCCTCCAGAGCCAGGATCTGAAGATGGAAGTACACGCCGTTGGCGGGAGGCGGAACTGTGCAACACTACTCCACTTCGATTTTGGAAGGCAGGCGGACGCCATATGACGCCACATACTCATCCACCTCCTTCTGGCCATGCAGAACACGTGCTTGGGTCAAAATTCATGGCTTCCATCATTCTGGGAGCAGATCCCTTCTCCTTTTCCTCCACGACAGCCTTCTTGCTCCTCGTCTCACCGCCAGTAGCAATAAACTTTCCTCTTCCAGACATTTCCAAGATGAAATGACAAATTCAAAGATTCAGAGATCAGAAACAACGAGGAAACGAGAAGGCAGAAAGTTCAGAGAAATCTAGGGTTTGTGAAAAATCTAAACGTTCAAGTTTCTCCCCAATTTAAAAGCAGATGCTGACGTCACTGCAATGATGGCTTAGGGCTAAGATGTCTTTTAACACAGCAGTTGTCTCCAAATCCTAACTGCTGCGCAGATCCCAACTCACTCAGATGGCTTCCAAGCAACAATTATCTACCCAGAGTGCAGACATGTGACATGACTTTATCAGCCTTTACAGACGTGACATTAAATGCAAGAGTACGAAGAACCCAACTGCTCTCTAGCATTCTCCAGCTATCTTCCACAAAGCACAAGATTTTTATTCCAACTACTTAGCACAAAACCATGCCAGAAGATGAGAGTAGTCCGCTCCCCTCCTTACTCGAAGACTTTGAGGAGGCGGAGAGGGCATCTGTAGTGGTCAGATTTTTGACCTTTGTCAAAATCAAGACACGTGTTCAGACACCTGGAGGATCCACTTCTCTGCCAGTGGGCCCATCTTATTTACAAACTTGACATGGGCCCAAGAGGAAAGCCTCAGGCCTCGTCTCGAGCCTACATCTAATCAAACATCATCATTCGGAGCCGCACGACTCTCCGGGACGCCGACCAATCCAAGGATCCTCTCCTATTGGCATTAGGATCCTTCCCGGAGCCACTCAAGGCTCAGACAACAAAGACCCTCCGGAGTTCGTTACTCTCGCGTTACCTACAACTAGATAACACGATCCCCGTGATTCACGGATCCGACTATGCCGCCAGATCATCCCTACATTTTAAACATTGTAACACTCATATATCAATGCGAGCAGTTATGGATAGTGACAGATATCTCTGCATGGTGATCCTACAGTCAAGTGGCGTGATCTGGACGGTTACGTGGAGATCATAACATGTGAATTATGCAGTTATGACGCTCTAAGATATCTGCACCCACAAAGATAACTCAGACGGGTATAAATACTTCTCCTTCTCCATCGAGACGGAAGATTGGCTCACAATTGATTATCCACAACTCTAGTAGTTCATATATGAAAATCCTAGAACTTGTAATTGCAGATCACCTTGTTGGATTTATTATAATTCTCAGATCTATAGTGAACTCTCTCCCCCCCTGTGGTTTTTCCCTTTTGAGTTTTTCATGTAATTTCTTGTTGTCTGCGATTGCTTACATCTTTCCACTCACTTACAAACTCACAACATGGAGAAATTCCCTGAAAATTTTCCTCCACAATATGTATATAAATATATATGTATATATGTATATATATATGTGTGTGTATTTTTTTTGAAATCCGTCAGGGTATCTGAGGCCCACAATGCGGACGAGTGTGACCCCGACTAATCCCACGGGTCCCGTAGCCCCCGCTTTAGGAGATTCCCACCACGGAACGGGGTAAGTCGCAGGTCAAAGTTCGGGGGTGAAATATGTCCACCAAGGGCCTTGAACCCAAGCCATTTGGAGAGCAAACCTAATGACTCACCACTAAACCACCTTGGGGACACGTACGTGTGTGTAGACTTGGGTGCATGCAGAAGGATTCGAGCCCGAATCCTTCCCACTCAAACTCAATCTTACAACATTCAAATACAAGATCCACTCCGTTGAAGTTGATCTACATTATTTAAAGTAACTAAAAACTAAAATTAAGTATTTTGAATACTTTTTGTCCATTCATCAAGTATGCGCAAAATGGATGACCAAAAATAGCATTTTACTTAGATCTATGATTTAGACATATAAATTCTCGATCTGACCATTCGATCATTATCAAAACATTTAAAAAATCTCACACCAATTTTTGTTAGGTTTCAAATATTATACACAATTAAACTAAATCACTATTTCGGCCGTTTATTTTGCGCCTACTTGATGGATGGGTAAAAAGTATCCTGAACACTTGATTTTTGATTTTTCAATTACTTTAAATTATGTAGATCAACTTCAACAGAGTGAGAGAGAGAGAGAGACTTGTGTTATTCTGGAAGGATTCGAGGTCGAATTCTTCCCTCTCAAACTCAACCCCATGACATCCGAATGCAAGGTCCACTCCGTTGAAGTTGATCTTCTAACTAAAAATAAAAAATCATGTATTTTGAACACTTTTTCTCCATCCATCAAGTAGGCGTAAAATAGACGGCTAAATATTGAGTTGGTTAGTTTAACAGTGTAGAGTATTTGAAATCTAATAAAAATTGGTGTGTGAGGGTTTTTAAGTGTTTAGATCATGATGAAATGGTCGGATCGAGAACTTTTATGTCTAAAGACGTAGATATAAGCTATATGCTAATTTTGGCCGTTCATTTTGTGTCTACTTGATGGATGGGAAAAAAGTATTCAAAATACATGATTTTTGATTCTTAATTACTCGAAATAATGTAGATCAACTTCAACGGAGTGGATCTTGCATTCGGATGTCGTAGGGTTGTATTTGAGTGGGAAGGATTCGGCCTTGAATCCTTCCGGAATGACACAAGCCTATCTTATATATGTGTGTGTGTCATCAAGGGGGTGTTCGACTGTGTAGATCGTGAGTTTGCTCCCCAGCAGGTCACCACTTCAAATCTCTTAATGAGCATTTAGTCTCACAGATGTAAAAATCAGAACATATCTGTTCTGTGTGGTAGCGGGTGATGCACAAGACCCACGTGATTAGTCAGGGTGCGCTAAGCGGTCTCAGATACCCGGATGGTGTTAATATATATATATATATATATATATATATATATATAGAGAGAGAGAGAGAGAGAGAGAGAGAGAAGGGGGGGTAGACTTGTGTCCTTCCAAAAGGATTTGAGCCTGAATCCTTCCCACTTAAATACTACCCTTCGACATTCGAATACATGATCCACTATGATGAAGTTGATCTATATTATTTCAAGTATTTATAAACCAAAAATCAAGTGTTTTGAATATTTTTTGCCCATCCATCAAGCGGCACAAAATGGACGGCCGAAAGTAGTGAGTTGGTTAGATGGTTAGATCTATGTCTTTAGACATACATTCTCAATTTGACCATTTGATTATGATCTAAACATTTAAAGACCCGTACAAACCAATTTTTATTAGGTTCTAAATGTTATATACGGTTAAACTAACCAATTCATTTTTTAGGCCGTCCGTTTCTTTCCTACTTGATGTATGAGCAAAAAGTATTCAAAACACTTGATTTATGGTTTATAGATGCTTGAAATAATATAGATTAACTTCAACATAGTGGATTTTGTATTCGAATGTCGGATGTTGTTATTTGAGTGGGAAGGATTTGGTCTCGAATCCTTTTGGAATGACACAAATTTATCTCTCAGAGAGAGAGAGAGGGCTATTTTTGGAAGGACCTTTTCATTAAAATTTGATATTAGGCCAATCAAATATAAAATTCATTCTGTTCAAGTTGATATATATCATTTAAAGGGGATAAAAATAAAAAAAATCAAGTATTTTAAAGTTAGTTTGTTCATGCATCCATGGGCATAATTGGGCGGTCGAAAGTAGCATCTTGTATAGATCTATGATTTTGGGCATACATACTCAATGCAACCATTTGGTCATGATCTACACACTTAAAAATCATGGTTTAAAATCTCGACATCTGTATTGGTATCAGCTAACAATTTTTAGTGATAATATCACCAATACCGGTCGTTAGTCATTATGGTAAACTCTACAGATCTCAAATGGTTATTACTATGGATTCGTGTTAGATATTTCATCTCCTCTTTCACTTATTCTCGACATTCTTTGATCGATAAGCTACAAAATCATACCTGGGCCTTGATCTTCTATGCAATGTCGCGGCTCATGCAGTTTAGGCGAAAACTGCTTCATATGGTACACAGATTGTTTAGTTTCTGAACGTTTACAAGGTGCAAAAACTTCATAATAATTGCCACTTTCTTTGGCTACATTGCAGTGCATTTTAAGAAAGTAAATGCAACTATATCTCATTATAGAATTATGTTTTCTAACTTGTATAAGACCATATCCAGTCTTTTGGGGTGATCTGAGATGTTTGGTTCCTCATATACAACCTAATTTATCGCCCTTGTGTACGTGGTTGATAGGCAAGGAAAGCTACTTGATTTGGGTGATATTTCTGCATGATGTAGGATGTAAACCTGCCATTTTATTTGCAATATTTCTTAATTCTAGTCAAGATGGTTTGGAAGGATTATGAACTGGGTTTAGGCAAAGCTTTTCACTGGCAAGGTTGTGGAAGCATCATAATGAATAGTTAGGTCTGGGAACTTGAAGGTCCCCCCCTCCTTTTGCATGCGCGTGTAGAGTTTGGGGGGGGGGCTCATTTGTCTTGGTTGATCATACAAGTTGTTTAACTCGTACTATGAATGACATTAGCTAAGCTGATCATTTATTTATTATTATTTTTTTGACTTTCTAATGATATTTGAGGTTTCCATATTGGACGGTCCCCTGACTTGAGAAAGATTTTAAGCATTAAGCAGTGCTTATGTTTTCGAGTGACTGTCGAACTCTAATATCCTTAGTTTGCTGAACAAGGCCATAGCCTGGTCTTGAACGTGAGAACTCCCATGATCAGGGACGGAGCTAGGATTTCTCGCTTCAGTGGGCAAAGGTTACAAAGAAATAAGAAGATATTTACATGCTAAAATATGATTCTTAAAAGCTATCTAATAGTTTTTGAAGATTAAAGTTTTCTAATAGCTCATTAAGATTTCATGCAGTTTCACAAAGCATGAGTCTCTTGTATAAACACGCATCTCATTTAGTTAACACTCTCCTAAGAATATAGTTAAGATTAATTTTTCATTAACTTGATGAAAATGATAAGATGAATCACTAGCATATGTTACAATACCTTAAAAATCTCCTGGATGACTAGTCATATTACAAATGACATGATCACATGGCTACCAACATGACTTCATTCAAACTCTATATGGTTTTGGGAGGTTAAGGAGCTTCCTTCTATTGTTATTAATTGCAATCATGAAGAATACAAAAACTGCAGATAAATGCTGAAGTTTTAGTCATTGAGAAAGAACGAGAGAGATGATTGAATTTTTAGTCACTAAGCGCGAACTAGAGAGATTAGAGGGAAATGACACTTATAAGATTAACTTAGTAGTTATAAAAGATTAGAATTATATTGACTTGTAGATCTCATATTTGTAAAAGGACTTATTTTAGAGAATACATATCAAAGATCCTTCCTTTGTAATAGAGGGTTAAAAGAAAAAGATTATTTAAAAAAGAAAACATGATAAAATGCCTTGTGGGGATTAAAAATTTAAAAGTAATATTTAACATTACCTTCTTTAATAATCCACTCCACTTTCACTGAAAAATAAAATACAAATACAAATTGATTAAATGGAGTGAGATTTCATAGATAAGATATAACTGCATTCTAAAATCATGGAGATATTAATTGTCAAATTGCTAAAAACATGGAGATATAATTGCAATTTTTTTTGGGGGCGGGGGTGGGGGGCCGTCCTTGCCCATGACCAAACTCCCTGCTTTACCACTGAGCCAGGCCTTAGTGGCACCACAAAACATGTTTATATAGCAACCATCTATGCAATCATTTTACTTCATGTACTATTTCACTTTCATATACTTTTTTTAACAGTTCTTTCTCCTTTCAATTTTTTTCCTTATTTTAGTTAGTAGTGTTATTGGAGAATGACAGATGTCAAGGTTTACTGTCAGGGCCCTCGGTCATGGTTCTTTCACAAGGAATGTGGCACGACTTGTTGATGGTTGACATTAGTTTTGTGTCTTAGACAGCTGATGGTAATCTTGGTTAATTCTTTTCTAGATCTTTCTTAGACTTGGAGCCAGGTCCATAACTGGCACCATTTTGTTGGGAAAAGTCTTAGATTTTGGTGGCTATATTGGCTCATATATGGGTGAAAGATTTTAGGTACTCTGCCTGAGAGAATTACCTTTTTTTTTTCTTGCCCATATATAAATGTCAACCATGCAAGTACATACTGTCCAATGCCTAATTTCACTTTTGTAATTTTTGCCCTCATATTTAGTTTATTTTGAGGCTGAAAGTAGGTTACATAATAAATCTATCTAGCATTGGTCTTGGATGTTGGTGGTCACGTATTGATTTCTGAAAACTATATTCTTTCATGTTTTATAGGAGATAACACCTTAAAAAAGTTAAATAGAACATTTGTGACCTGATTACAAAAGTTTGGGGTAAAGGCTTTGCTGCTGCTGTTGTTGAATTTTGATGCCATGATTTTCTGTATATATGACCAAACCATCTTGATTCAGCATGATGCCTTCTCCTGATTGTCGGCTATGCCTTAAAGATGTAACACCTTATCACAATGTGGTTTGCTTATGTTAGAAAATTGTAACAGCAATCATGTCATAATGTATTCTAGATTTATTGAGACCTTGGATTAAAAATGACCCTCAAATAGTTTTTGGTCTTTTGAATTTGGTTGATTGCTGTGAAAAATACAGGATTAAAAATGAGAATTTGGATTAAAAATGACCCTCAAATAATGTATTGTCATAATGTATCCAATGCATGATAGTTTTCTTTCATACTTTTCCTCTGCTTATGTTTTCTCATTGTTATGCCCTCTACAAACTACAGGTCCCTCAGTATATCTTGGATTATATGTGGGGTAAGGGTGAAACTTGTAAAATTGTGTGTACACAACCTAGACGTATATCAGCTATTTCAGGTAATTTCTATATACTATTATATGTTGTCACTGTGAACAAACATATTCCTTGTTGGTTTTTTGAGAATTCTGACACGTCTGAGTTATGGTTATGGGTGTTTAGTTGCTGAGCGAATCTCTTATGAAAGAGGAGAAACTGTTGGTGATAATGTCGGCTATAAGGTACACGATACATTTTAGTTTTCCAACCCCAAACTCTTGTATGAAAATATTTTTTGTAATACATAATATCATGATAATATACATTTGTTGCATGTAAGTATGTAGCCATCTATTCTTCTCAAGTACTAATTCATCAATGAAATGTGCCAATTCCTTGCAATTTTTTTTGAAGGAAATAGTTGTCGTTGATGTAAAATGAAGGATCACAATCACCTTCAAGCAATGGAAAATAGAAATTAGGGTTTTGAAAAGAAGAAAACAAGAAAAATGAAAAAAACTGGATAACTTGGGCTCACACCCCTTGCACCACGGGGCTTACACCCAATCTCAAGAACTCACGGGTTAAGAAATGTAACTGAAAATTTTTAACTCATTCATTGTCTGCCAAACAACTACAAATCTTGACATAAGCCCACACAACTAGAAGTTTCCCATCACAATCGATGTGGGATTAAAAACAAAGAAACAAATAAAGAGACAGATAAAAGTGATAGCAGGTGATCTCCATCAATTCTTCCCGGCTTGAAAGCATTCCGATGAATGCAGTGGTAAGTAACAATTGGCAAGTCTGATCAGGTGGAACTGAATCACACGATGAATCCTCAATCAAGCAATGTGGTGGTCAGGGAATAAACACTAATGCATCATGTCTGAATCACGATGGTGGAGGCAGAACCGGTCTCCGTGACAGATTGACTACAGTCGACATGAGCTCGAGCAAACATGCAGCATGTCAAGATAAATCATTTATGATGAAAGCTGAACTGATACCAGGATCCCATGGGATACCAACTTGTAAGTAATGAAAGCACTCATATTCAGAACCCTATCGGAACTTGCACCCCAACCATCTAACTTCCTCACGGTCTTAGGGTGACTCGTAATAAACACCTTTTTATAAAGTGCAAATTCTTGCAAAAATACTATATGGATATGCAACAAATTTGTAGTGTTCATTATAAATTGTTATTGGTCTCGTAATATCATCATCATATGCAATATGCAAATGCAATGCAAGAGACACTATAGGCATAACTCCTTAGATGGAAAAAGGAGATATATGAGATGCCTAAGGGAACACACATCGAACTCCGCTAATGGTAAATTGGACTTGAGCACAAACTCTAAACAATCAATAAAAAAAAACACTAGAAACCACCTGTTGGATAAAGATGATTCGGTAGGAACGACTATAAAATATAATCAACACGACGGGACTCAGATGACCCAGACTTAATGTCACTAGAATCAGCTGTATTGTGATCGATCTCATCCTCTATCACATGTATGGCAATGAATACCTAGAGACTAGAGACACTAAACTCCACTAATTCAGGCGCAATATCACTAGTATTATGAACATGGACATTAACAGTTAATGGTGTACCAGACTCGACTATCGCATCCATTACTTCACTAGTGTTCTTATAGGATGCATAAACCTTATCAAAATTGGTGTCAGAGCCAACTGATATATCTTCAATTATACTAGTAGTTTTAGAAGGAACATGAACATTCTCAACAACCTTCGAGTCGTCAACATCATCGCTAGGCACAATTCTAACATGTCGACTCACCGATGGGCACTGATAATCAGAATGCCCATATCTCTCACACTTAGAACACTTGGCCTTTGCATTGACTAACCTTTTGAAAGTCAAGTCCATCTTTAAGGCAACATCAAAAGCTTTTTCAACGATGTCCAAATCGTAGGAACTAGTGATCATAACATGCTTAAATTGGGACCTTAAGCCTGAAACAAATCTAGTTACCATTTGGGAACAGTGCTCTCTTATGTCACAACGACGAGTTAAGTACTTAAATGTGGCTATATAATTCTGAAAGGACATATGACCCTGACGGAGGTTGTGTAACTGGTCTAAGAGGTATTTCTTATAATATTTGAGAAGGTACTTTTTGTAAGCTTTTCTTTCATTTCTTTTCAAGACTCTAAGGCAACCTACGTCATATGCAATCTCTCTCTATCGACGCCCAGTAACTTCTAGTTGACCCTACAAGTTTTCTCATAACAAATAGGACTCTAGCGACATCGGATAACCCATACCAATCAAGGCAGCACTCATTTCGGTTAACCAGCCACAAAAACACTAGGACTATAGTAACCATCAAATTTGGTTCTTCCAGCTCAACTTTACTCACTATTTTCTCTTTCCTAGCATGCCAATCGTGAATACAGCTACACTCATGGTCACCTCTAGTACGCGCCCAATATTGACTAGTCATGATGGCTACAAATGCAAAATCAAGCAAACAAGGGGATGTAATACAAATTTCTAACTCTAATAAGACATATGCATGCGAAAAAATGAGGCAAATAAATTTCCTAAAAGCTTCAAGTCCTAAATGCGATAAATGCAACCCTACAAGTGATGAGAATAACACACAATGATGCAAATTACTAGATAAAAGCATGTACAAATTAACTAACAAATCATTGCATTTCACTAATATTACAAGTAATTTAGTAATTGA